>CM060835.1:122707754-123195254 GCA_030762175.1 Metallyticus violacea
TGTAAATGGAAACTTCGAACTTGTTTAGATTTCCAAAACAGCTTCAGGGAAATCACATCATTAAGCTTTTATAATATCACGCGACAATGATTTTATTTCTGTTAATTGTGGAAAGAGGGGTGTAAATAATGCGCCCGTTAGTAAGGAATTGCTTATTTTTGAAAATTCATTAATTTAAACATTTACATTATATTGTTCATAAGTATTAACTAGAGATATAATGTTTAGTAAATGCAAATTGTTTGTAAATATCTCAATAGCTTATATAGTCACAGCTTCACCATTCCAGAGTATACCGCTCTCAGCAATGGCCAATAATGACACGAAATATAAACAGAGGGCGCCAAAAATTTATGCACCCTTCAAGCAAAGAAAAATCTGTGTTAACATAACAAAACTGAATTCACACAAACAGAAAATGTTGAGCACAAACATCTTTGACTTTTACAGTTACAACAGTTGCTCAAAATGCCCACCATCGGCGTAGATACACTTCTGAGTACGTTGAACTACTGATTGAGCAACGTTTACGAAAGTGTCCTCAGCGATTGCGTCACCTGTCGTTTCAATTTCTTCCCGAAGTGCTGCAAGTGTAGCTGGTTTTCAACGGTAAACAACAACCTTAAGAGTTCCCCATAGGTAGAAGTCAAACAGTAGTTCTGTTCTGTACACATGTCTCCATTGCCTTTGAACTTCAACAACATTCTCGGTTTTCCAATACCACTTCAAAATTGCTTCCCGCTGTTCAAACGATGATCTTGATCTTGGCTCCATTTTGTTGTAGCAACGCTAGCATAACGTAATGTGAGTCACATCTGTTTACAGAGCATACGATACTCTTGGCTTCATTTGTTCATTGTTGATTTACCTGTCACGTAGCAACGCTATCATAATTTAATGTGAGTCACATCTGTTTACAGAACATCATACTACACATTACTGTTGTTTTTCGGTGCAACTTTGAAATATATTAAATAGATACCTATTGTGAAAGTATTTATACATTTTTGGCACCCTCGGTATATAATTATTACATTTTGAGATATTTTAGAGATAAAACACAGCCATAAAGAAAACTTCCATTTAAAACAAAAGAGAAAGAGAGAAAAACAGTATTATTCATACAAAGTGTGCATACATTTTCGATCCATTTTCATGACAATGGTTTGTCATAAATTAAATTTATATGGCTTGTAGATGTGTTATGCATATAGCCCTCTTTCATTTCAGAATATTGCGTCATAAATGCTGAATACATTATTCTTTTTTACTTTTTATTTAAAACCATTACTACAGAGTGCTATTGAGCTGAGAGAAAGTGGACCGACTGAACAAAGCCCATAACGATTTTCTAATACGAGTTTTAGGAGTAGAGAGAAATATAGCCAACTGTGGAATTTTACGAGAATTTGAACGTTATGAAGACGCTGTTCACTGTAAAATTAAAATAGTAAAGTCTGATTACGCATAATAAAAGGGAATCGCTCAACTTTAAACCCGTTATACTACCAATCACAGCTTTGTTATTGGGATCTAAAGATACTTGGCAGCGAAAATGAAAAGAGGCATAGAGAATTGGGATGGAATGTGTGGGGGAACAGAGAGCAAGGAATGGCAGTTTTGTACTTATGGAAATTAACCAACAGGAAACAGATGCAGAACGCAGACTGAAAATATAACTTTGTGTAGATAGTGAACTCAAAACCAGATGCATTTATATATATATATTCCGTGAGTTCCCAAAAAGATCGAGTATAGCGTGGATTAGATGGAAGGCGACTAAAATAACAGATGGGAGAATACGTGCTTTTTTTTTATGGAGATAGAGAAAATTGGTAGCACATTCTAAAGAACTGCACAGATACTGAACAGTGGAGGTTGGCTGCGCTTGGAGCTAAGTTTGTTAAGTGGAATATGGATAGGTTAGCATGTTGAGATATGTTTTCACAGGAAGACCAACTGGCCAAAGGTTTTTTTTTTTTCTATGCAAAGTACGTGGAATTAAAGCACTTTGGTGGAGTAGATGGGAATTTGAGTTTGAATGTGTATGTGTGTACGTGCAAATGAGTATATATATATATATATATATATATATATATATATATATATATATATTTGTGTATATGTGCGCGTATACTTAAGCGTTTGTGCTTAGGTGATAACAATTGTAAACGTATTTCGTTTGAAGTATAAACTCTTTTCTATTTGTCTGTGTAATGAATAGCATGTGCGGTCGAAAAACCCATGCGAACGTGGTTGTACAAATAATGTTTATAAATATTGAGCAATAAATACACATTACTACTACTATAAAGGAACGAGTGGCTATTGTCAGTGCTCTTTTGCGCGGTTTGAAATGTGCAGAATGGCAACAAGAGTTTACGAACATTTCGAATGGTCTTATGGATACGATTACTATTTCTTATCTCTGAAAAAGATGGATCACCCTCCGCATTTTACATTCCATGTGAGAGAATGCCTCAACCGATGATTATCCAGCAGATGGATAAATAATGGCTCATTTCGAATTTGCCCATCGAGTTAACTGACTTTGAATTCACTATTTTTTTTTGTTTGTTTGTGGGTTTATCAAGTATTTTATCAAAGGACCTGATTAATAGTATCGAGAAACAGCAATTTCAGGCTACACGCTTACAGGCGTCTTTCAGGCTGTATTCAAACATTGGAAGCAGTGGTTTCTTATGAATGTAGGTCACATTGAATTAGTATATAAGAGTGACGCCCATAAGTTTCCGATATGACCAGTTTGACGAGCGATAAAGTAAAAATAAAGGTGCATTTTTGAACTTAATCTCTTTTTACTAACTGCATTTCTCACATTTCTGGGTTAACATTTTAATTCCTCTAAAATTATAGTCTATATCTATAAACTTTATCTATATACTGGTAGAAAACAGCGTTCTTTAACAAGGTCTGAGCTATATGATGGATAGAGGCCACGTGTGTTCACAGCAGCCTTGGAAAGAGCAGGTATGTGGACTGAGCGTTATCGCGCAGCAGATGATCTCCCCAACTGAGCTTACACATCTATTTTGCTTGATGACACTATGCAATTGATGCAGTAGCTCGGCATTGTACTTTTTAGTCCCATTGATTTCCCTTCTTTAAATGCTCCCGTAAGAATTCCTCTGCAGTCCAAAAAAGTTCACTCCACAATCTTCCTCGAGTACTATGTGAACTTGGCCTTTTTAGAGGGCTTCGTCCTTCTTCCGCACTAGATTGATTTTCTTTTTGAGAGAGGGTCATAATAGAGGACTGTAGTTTCATTCCCTGTGACGACTGCTCCCTCGTTACCACGGCCAAGGTTAAAAAACTTCTGACAACATTCCACGCACACTTGCCTTTGAAAAGCTGAAAGGGTTCGGGACATCCATTTTGTACTGGCGTTATTCATATGCAAATGTAGGTGAAGGATGCGATGCACAATTATTTTAGAAAGCCCTAATATTGCAGCTATTTCTTTTACCTGCACACCCCAGTATCTCGGAAATTCCTCTTCAACAAGGGAGATGCTTTCTTGTGCCAAGACTTCCACCGGCCTACTCTCATGTGGGTCATTTTCAAGACTACCTCTGCCGCAAACGAAATGCTTTTAAACACCTTCGTTTAATACCACTGGGTTAAAGTCCTTTTTGTAGTTAAAAATGTAACCACATCTCAGTATTCAAATTTGACATGATGGTGTATTATTCGATATGTCTGAGTTAAATGAGGCTCTTCAATAAATAAATGTCGCGACCGGGTAGGAAATTCAGTATTTAAATTCTTGAAACATGTGCGAAAAGCATTTCAACAATGAAACTTATAAACAGCACCTTGACATACGAGTACACTTAACATGTCTAGATGCAATATAAACTTTACTTAAAATGGTTCGAAATTATTTTAAGTCTATTGCCAAGCTATTTCTTAAATTCCTAGATGTGTTGTATCTGAAATACTTTAAGTGCATATAAGTTACCGCAAACTTTGTGTTTCAGTCAGTACTAAAATCCATTTTTTATACATAATAGCCCATTTTCATGCTTAAAAATTGCTACTCACCTCCTGTTAATCTATTGTAGTCCCAAATTTGAAGTTTATTCATATTAGGGTCTATAAATCTCTCTCTGGAAGAAGTGTAAAGGTCAGTGTTAATGAGAGGCAAGTTTAGAAGGCAACCAGTCAGAGAGAGGGAGGAATGGTTGGTTACCTTGGCAAGTGTTATTGTTTATTTATTTACGAACGCTCTTTAACATCTCAGTTCATCAGTTCCCATTCAATTCAGGGCGTGAAACGGCCGATAAATTTTGCTCAGATGTCCCTCAGATGTTCTTTTACGTGTCGTAAATCTACGATATGGGTCCCATGGCTGTACTTCCCTTCCGAAGGAAACCATACTTAGGCGTTTACGCCCGAAAAAAAATCCATCGATCCTGAGATTGAAACTGCGATCTTGCGTTTAGGAGGCAAGTATGGTTACCACTAGACCACCAGGCCTGACCCTTTGGCAAGTGGTGAAGTGCTCACGACTAACATGTGTACGCTACAGATAGAGATATAACTACATTTTTAAAAAGGGTAATTAATAATAATTAGGACGATAATTAAATTAAGCAAATGTTAAATTTAGTTACACATTTTTGGACCTATTTTACTTTAGAATTTACCAATTGACTGACCTCCTCCTTTTTCTAGCGGTCTCCTTGCCCACCTTATCTTCCTAAAAACTTACACAGCCCTTGCCCATTATTGTTATCAAATATCAAATTTAGACATGCCGTCCTATTCCTTCTTGACCTCACAAATTTTTCAGAGAGAATCTGCAACCTCCAGCCAGCACTCTGCAGCTTCACATTCTGCAAGAACATACATATATATGTACCCAATTTTTCTTCTTACCACACTTAGGACACATTCTTATGCCAGCCTCATTCTACATTTTCTGCGCTTTTCATCTCGCGAGGCGAAGCCAGACCACTGCAGTTCTGTCTTCTCCTGTCATGATATTTATATATGCTTCTCTCCCCCATGTGCCTTTTAGTTGTAATTGCAATTCCAGCGAAACTTTGTTAGAACACTCAGCTTCTACTGCCTGCTTATCAATTTCAATTAATCTCCTTCTAACTTTCCTCTAAACATTTCTTCTATTTCTAACTTCCATTTCCCATACTCATCCCATTCCTATTCCTTTCAAACCCCAGATTTCTGGCGTAGATGGCCAGTTTAGGGAGCAGTGGTATGGGGTCCACCCAGTCTCGTGAAGATAACTAGTAAGCTACCTGATAGAGAGGTGGCCTCCTTAGATCTCAAAAACTGCGTGATGGGAACGACGGGACGACGGTGTGCTCATCACAGTCTCCTGCAATACCGCCCTCTACCAGTGAAGTCGCAAGACGTAGGTAAAGGACGCAGCGGTTGCTATGGTAGGCCTAAGCCCACATTGGACAGTCGTGCCCAGAGGAGGACATCAATTGTCTATTCTCCCTATTATCTTGCTGTAAATCTCTTGCCTTCATATCACGACTTTCTTTCATTCAACTTTTTTCTTTTTTGCTCCAAATTAAGACTTATTCTAAATTTTCCATTACTAACATTATATTTTATATCCAAATTATTTTCTTTTAATAAAATTTCTTAATTATTCAATTTTGAATAATGATAGTTTCAGTTACAAATATTACATCTTAGGGAACATGTTCCGAATGGTATGTTTAGGAGTTTTGGATATTTTAGCCAATCAAAAGGGAAAAAATAGGATAATATAAACCATGTAATTTTCCTGCTAAATGGATTAGATATTCATATTAGTACCACTCATTCACAATATATATGCCTTTTTAAATTTCTTTCTCTAACCTAAAGTAGCTATCATGTATTTAATATAAACAGTCTGCCTACTTCTTATTGCATTTGTGATATGTTACATTTATCACTAGAAATGCATGTTGTTCTAAGCTTAAACTTATAAAATCTTTATTTCATATAGTTGTCGAAATTTTATTCCATATCTATACAATATGTTCAGATTCTATTGTGGATAAAATAAAAATGAAAACTAAATGCCGCACCTAAGGTACAGTCCTGATATAAGGCGAGGTGATTATGGGTAAATGTTTAACTATGTATGCATGCATCAGCTCCTCATTTCATTATTTTCATAGAGTATTTATTTATTTTTGTAATGAGTTGAAGACCAACCTTAATTTTCACGTACATAAGTACCACGTTTATTGAACCTTTCTTAGTTAAAGGAAAGAATACATTGAAGGTAATATAAATTCCTTAAATAAATCTTTTCTTTCACAGTTCCACAAAGGTAACTTATATACGCAAATTTTAAACATTTTCCAAACATTTTAAAATAATATATTATTATACCAATGGTTTTAAATAAATGACATTTAGAGAATGTTAAACATTTTTCATTTTGAAATTGAAATTCATGTGCTGGATTTTGCGCACATTTGAAACAATGTATGTTGTTAGGTGTATGAAAGTAAACGAGGCCCTTGGAACGGTCTTGTATAGAAAAAGGAATACCTGCCTGAGCCTTGGAATGGGGTTGCACAGAAAATGGAGCATGGTATCTCCAGCAAAGAATGAGGCTGCCTATATTTTCGCTTCGTATTACGATTTCCACATCAAAGGAAACTCGATTTAAGCCATCCATGTGATTAAAAATGTTTTTTCAGAAATTGAAAAACGAAGTTCCTTGCCCATTCTCTCGCTTTCTCTTTTTAAGGTTCTTTGGTCTTCTCCCCTCATCCCTCATCTGTTCTTTATTAACGCTGCAGAGATGCAGTGGCTGAGCATTGAATGGGTCTTATATTCCCTGCATTACAGGTCCAGTGTTAGTACTGGCGGGACATCAAAGAAATTTCTCCAGAACCACAGAGTAAACAGACGACAACACTCTTTGCCGTGGAACATGTATCTGCAATTATCATCTTACCTGATGAAGCCTAAGTCATCTCTCTTCGTCAGGCTTAGGCGTTCTGTCTGAAATAAAAATAAAACAACAAAGGCGCTTAGATATGATGAACAACAATGGCTCTCCTGTCAGGTGATTTTCTCTGACTGTCATTGTCACAAACTGTCAATTTGAAACGTGGATGTAGCACTTTTAAGAAGTTTTAATTAAAATACATGAGTAATTTTTTTTCTGTTTATAGAAACTTAAAAACAAAAGCCACGACACATTTCGATTGTGAGAGACGTTTCTGTTGAAAGTATATGAGAAATAAATTTTGAGTCTCAGAGAACTGTGAATTCATCCTACATATCTTTTCTCACTGCTCTTGGTGAAAATACAGACTGAGGTTCGGTGGCATAAAGCTCCAGGCATCTGCACCATAACAATCTATTCCCTAAATTTTATCTGACAGATAATTTACATCTGTTTCTCAGAGAGAATGTTTCATAGTAAAGTTCAGAACTGGCCTACAGATGGCGACTTGAGTTTTTATCTAAATGGATTCACTCTTGAGCATGCGTGGATGTGAGGACCTGTCATAAACATCAATTGATAGCTAATGTGAAATGCTTGAATATTACGTCAATAGTTTTTCAAGATACAACAGTACAGTTGCCCACTTAAAGATCTCCATGGCAAAGAAGCAGTTTCGTTAGGTTTCAAAGCCTTCATTAGAGGTTAACGAATTAGAGGTAGCTGTTATGTGAAAACTGTTCTGCCAAATTAGATGCTTGACAGTACTTTTTTTAGTATAATACTTGCAGATCGAGTCTGGATGGAAAGGAGGAACGGAGGTAATTCAACCGTGGTAGAGAGCTGGCCGATTGTGGCTAAGGCCCCAATGCGGACACTGCCGGGAGGAGGGAACGAGTTGAAAGAGACACAGGCCGGCTGTATCCAGGATTCGTGAGGCATTGACATATACTGGGTCCCTAATAATGTTTTTAAACAGACCCCCCTCTCAAATGATTTCGACTCTCTCAAGAAGGCCGCTGCCATAGTAGACGTCGAGGCAGAAAACTTCCTAAAGCGCAAGCCACGGTCACTCCACACATAGCACCCAGTTAAGCTCATCTGACTATTTAGTTACATTTCATTGTGTTATTTTATTTTTCATTTATGTATATATATATATATATATATATATATTTTAACAGTAATTATAAAAGTAGAAAAGGATAAAACACTGAGATAAAGTCACATGGCAAGAAGACAAGTGACCATAGAAGGACTCAACGAGTTCGAAATATGATCTCAAGTGTGACTTTATCTTAGTGTTTTATCCTTTTCTACTTTTATAATTACTATTAATTTGTTACATTCTTAATAGTGTTACTTTATTTTTATTTTTATTTTATATTATATTATATTATGTTATGTTATATAAACCCAAGATCAGAATGATCGGCCCTAAGGGATTTGAACTCTGGACCTCCAGAATACGAGATTCAAGAATTATCGTCTGAGCCACCGCGCTCGGTAGCAAATTATTATAAACCTAATTACCTAAACGTTAATCGAAAAGTTGCTATGAACTATAGGGGAATTCGTACAAATACTGTAGTATATGAGGAGGGAACTCAGTAATGGAAATTACTTATTAATTATGGGGTAATAATGTACTCTGATAAAACATTGTCGAAGTGATTATTGTAAAAGTGAAGTATTCTTGAAGTCAACAATCGGGAACTAATTCCACGCTCGCCTGGCACGTGTGAAAAACAGAAAAAAAAAAAAAAAACCCAAGCAAGCGTATAGCTGCATGCTTTGAGGTTTTGGTAAGGAAAAGCGTCAATCCATGGAGAGACGCGAGCGGGTCAAGTTGCACAACTCCTCTCCCTGGTCATCGTAACAGCGTCCTGCAGGTAACATTTGAAACTGTAATAGAAATGATATAGAGAATATACAGGCTGCAGTAGTAGCAGCTCAACTCAACTATCAATTCATTTATTTGTGTCGCTCGTTCCTTATGTATATTTTAAATTAAGATGTTCAGGATTTTTAGGGATTAAATTCAGGAGGGTGCCCCTAATGTCCAACCTCAAGCCAAGTTAACTGAAACGAACAATATAAACATGAGGATTCTATTGGAGATTGTAACAATGCGAGCATGCTTAAACTCATGTCTATAAAACCACGCGTTTTAAAATATGCAGCAATCAAGGGAAATAACATACCATAACACAATGTATTGCCTTTCATTTCCTTAAGTTTTATTCCATATTAACTTGCAGTCTGAGTAATAATGGCAGATAGTTAGGCAAATATGAGCAGTTTTATGTTATTATAAAAAGCAATATAAAATTTCAGAATACATAGACATTTTAGAATATGTGCAGGTTCTTGAGCCTTGTCTATTTACTTTTTCCTTCTGTTTTGACCTCATAAGTTGATTATTTGAAATGGCGTCAACTAATGTGTTCTCTTGCAAATCCACTTTGTCTGCTCTTATGAAATTTGACTGTTAAGGAATTGTTTAAGGGGAAGAGTCTCTTTACAAATTTTCTTGAGATAGATTTGCAGAGTCAGTTAATTCCATTTGTTCTGAGATTGGTGGTCTCTGTTCTATAAAGCTTGATTGTTCTAGAACTTTGATATTCCAGTTGTCTTTGAATTCTATACTTTAACATGCCACAATGCGGAAAGTAGAATTGCCAACATAAAATGTAAAACATTCCCAAACGTCTTAAGAGATGTCGGTTTGCTCCCATGTTCTCTGCCCCATCCTTAGTCTGTATATAAATTAGAGGCTGAGATAGGTTCTGTTAGAGAGCTTGAATCGGAAATTAATTCCGATATGAACGCACGATTTGGAATAAACTATTTAGAGCTCAGCCCACGACTAGCTAAACAAAGTCTTGAACTGTGTACACGAAAACAAAGAATAAATCCTAAGCTTTTACATGGGTACCATGAACATCACTTAACCTTCGCGAAAGTAATTACATCTTAAACAATTAGCAGTTAATATGTTGCTCACCGACATTTGTGCACTTACCTTTACAACACAATTACACGTTTTGGTGGGCACTCCTTTTCCTACAGCAAAGGCAGGAGGGTGTTGTGATAAATGACTTGACTTGCTATTAAAGATAACAAGTTCAACCTGTCTTAAGTACTTTACTTTTCGACATCGAACTGTAACGCACTTACTGCAGCATTTCTCCAGGTTTATGATTCTCTCGTGGAACTGGGCTTTGCGGTGCCCTTAAAATACTCGTTTACCATATGACCTCTTTATTTCACTTAAATCTGTGTCCAGCCAGGAAATGTTTGAGTTACGGAAACAGATGGTACTTTGAGGGAGCAAAATTAGGTGATTAGCGTGGATACGGAAGCATTTCAAATCGTAGCTTGGTTAATTTGTTCTGAGCGACGTAGTTTGAAAGCACAGGCGCACCGTCAAGGTGAAAAAATTATTTCTTTTTTAATCATGACCGGTGTTTATTCTACGATCACTGTCTCTGGTGTCTCCAAAAATGTTGCGTAGTATTCTCCAGTAATAGTTTTCCCCTTCTCGAAAAGAGAGTTCCGTTCTAAAAATCTGAAGCCATCGCTTTCCAGCGGATTGAAGAATTTTGCATTTTTTTCAGAACTGGTTCACTTGGTAATGTCCATTGTTTAGACTGCTGTTTTATTTCTGGTGCATAGTAATGAATCCAAATTTGCCCAGAGTCACAAAACGCCGTAAAATTTCTGTTGTAATCTTCTTAAACTTTCCAAAGTATCGGCCAATGTTTGCATGAAATTTCGCTTTTGCTCTCTAGTGAGCAGACACGGGAACCCTCATGTCTAAAGTTTATTCATGTGTAATTCATTATGAAAAATAAAATGAGTTCTCTCAATCGAGGTGCCCGTGGCCCCTGTTACACTCTCACTCGTTTATCAGCCAAAACAATATCATGAACTTCATCGATGGTTTCTGACCCGACAGCTGATTTTGGAGCTCCATGGTGTGGTACGTCTTCGATGGTTGTTCTGCTACGCTTGTACTCATTTACCCAATATAGGCAAAATCTTCTCATGAATTTAATTTTTGTTTTCTCTTCCCTTGTGTTTAATCAACTGCCAAACAACGAATTAACTTCAGAATGATTTGTGACCATATAATATTAATACATGGAAAACAAACTTTATGACCACACTTACAGAGGTTGCCGTTGCCCTCTATTAGTATGATGAAGTTACTTATGAAAACACCATCTTATAGTTAACAATATTCATATCACAAGAAATAAAGCCCCAATGATGTTACAACCTGTAAATTATTCACATTACCCGATTACTTATATCTGTCCGAATTCCCGTAACATTAAAATCCGCCGCAGCGTTTTCGTTAGTTAAGAAGTGCTACACGTTACAATAGAACTTATTAATATCTAATATTCCATTCAACTTTTTCTTTATTTATAGCTTGTTAATTACAGGTAAGAAATGGCAGAGATTTTAAATTTATATGCAGATATATAGGATGCCAAAAATAGTATGCACACTTTCACAGCAGATATCTATTTAATCTATTTCAAAGTCGGATCGAAAAACAACGGTAATATGTAGTATGATATTCTGTAAACAAATGTGACTCATATACATTATGCCAGTGTTGCTACGTGATAGGTAAATCAACAATGAACAAATGAAGCCAAGCTTTTTGTAAATCAACAATGAAAAGATGAACTCAAGATTATCGTATGCTGTTCTGTAAACAGGTGTGACTCACATTATGGCGTTGCTACAGCAAAATAGAGCCAAGATTATCGTTTGAACAGCGGAAAGCAATTTTGAATTGGTTTTGGAAAACCGAGAATGTTGTTGAAGTTCAAAGCGAACGGAGACAGAACAGAACCGCCAACGTGAGTAGCAATTGCACGCATTTGAGACAAATTTGAGACTAGTGATACCGTATACCGCAGAAAACCAGCTATACTGGCAGCACTTCGGAAAGAAATTAAAACGGCCTGTGATACAACTGCTGAGGACACTTTCGTAAACTTTGCTCAATCAATAATTCAACATACTCAGAAGTGTATCGACACCGATGGTGGGCATTTTGAGTAACTGTTGTAACTGTAAAAGTCGAATGAAATCAAGGTTCACTTGAATGAGCTCTTTAACCCTTAACAATAAAGAAAGGAATATAGTTGATCATAACATTTGATTTGCATTCAAAAAGTATTGTACAATTCAAGTTATTATTAGGAAAAAATTTGAGGATCATGTTTACCATTTTCTGTTTATGTGAATTCAGTTTTTTTATGTTAACACAGATTGTTTGTTTGCTTGAAGTGTATATACATTTTTGGCAGTGTCTATATAATTGTTCGTATAACTTGTAGATAGAACTTGAAAAGGAGAAAGAGAGAGGGAGAGAAAGAGAGAAAGAGAGATATAAGAAGCGAAGCATCAGCTAGAAAAATTCTTTAGAGAAATTTATTAATTCTTTTATCCGTTTATTAGCATAATAGCCCTCTTGTTTGTGAACAAATTTAAATAATTTAAGACAAGTAAAAACTCTCTTACATATTAAAACACTCACACATTTATACAAAACTTAGTTAACGGGTACACTTTCGTTTCTTTTAAACATCAACGAACCAGCTGTGTCCAAAAAATACCCCCAAAATTAATTTCAGTCTCATAAAGAATACTTTGAACAAAAACTGAAATTAATAAACAACCTGCATAACAAAGAGATAAAATTACGACAGGAAATAAATAAATCTAATTAGTAAACAGGTAACGGATACGATAATGCGAAATAGCCGTAGTTGTCGCTGGAACCGTTAACAAGATGGCGGATAATTCATAACGACGTATCATTTCTTTCCTTTTAGTTTAAAACTTCCACACTCGCGACAGAACACACTTCTTTACTTTGTTGTGCATTTAATGTATGTTCTTTGTGTCGAGAATAAATCTTTCAAGCTGGTGTTTAAACGATTTGTGTTCCACGGGGTAGTGTTTCGCTAACACCAGCTTGCGTTTTAAATTGAATTAGACCTGGTAAACGAATGAAGCATTACTGGCTTGCAGCAAGGGGCACGTTTTTACTTTGTAGCGATTTGGATATGAAGCCCGAAGAGCTATGGTTGGCTGCACTGCGGTACTAATAGTTGCAACTAATTGCTGGAGACGGAACACCCTCATGGGAAATCAACACCAACATCACTCCCCTCCAACCCCCTTATATCTCATCCTCAATGGGAATCTACGGCAGATGACGTTCCAGGAGGCCAACTCTGATTAGCTGGGACTTCCCATCCTGGTATGGAATAATAGACGAAATTGATAGAGAATAGAACATACCCTTTCGATTTAAAAAAGAGTAGGAGTTTTACCAGCTGAGAGAGTTGTTGTTAGGGTGTTAATGCGATTATGGTTTGTTACGTTTCTTAGTACAAAACGACTTCCAGTTCGATTTCTCACCTTTAGGTTTGTAGATATTTTAATTTATATGTATGAAGTTATTCCTTCTTTTGCTTACATTATTACATATGTACTCTATAGAATAAAGAAAGTGTTCTGAACCATCCATATTACTTTTTCCTTTCAGAATTATAAACCAATGGAACAAAAAAATGACGTGGAAAGAATGCCTGTCGCCAAGGTCGTATAATGCACTTGCAGATAGCTGCACTTCGCTTGAGAGAGGCTTTGCCAACGAACGGTTGTGCGTTCGTGTATTACTCGTTGCTTTCACTGTGGATAAATTGTATACTAATTCTTCGTTTATGCCGCTATATAAATATCGTTTTGAAGAACAGATTTTTATGTATGATACATGTGTAAAAACGCATTCTTACAGAGAAGTAGTGAGGCAATTCGTGAGTAAATAACCAATCAATCGTGTTCCAGGTATAGAAATTGTTCGCCAACTTGTAAGAGAGCTACGAGATAAAGGCATATCTCTCAAAGACAAGAAACGTGTTCTTACAGAAGCAAAGTTTGAAATACAGGAATTTCGTGTGCAGATACCGGCAATGTATTGCCGCTGAGGGGCATTGTTTTCAACATCTCTTATAACTCAATTTAATGCTTATTATCTATCAGTTTTAAATGCGGTATCATTTTTATTTTCAGTAAAAACATAAATAATACTAACTTTGCACACTGCGACCGTTAACTTTCCTTTTCCGGTTGCGACGCCACACTTCCGCATGCGGCGGCTTGTAACCCAAATTACTTTACTGTACTTAATGTGTAAAGAGAGCGAAGGTTAACTAAGCAGACCATAGAAAGACGGAGACAGCAAAACAGATAACCAGTTAAGGGACACTGGGAGTGCATTTTCAAAGTTCCACATATTTGTATGGCATTTTCTGAAACTTTTACGTGATTGCATTGCTGTTAAGCTACTGTCAATACCAATTTCATTTAAATTGGTGCGAGATATAACATTTTGTAGAAATATATTTTAAATAAATTTTACGAGTGAACGGTGATAATTTTTTTAATTTATAAGACAATTTAATCTTTATTTTCAAAAAAATATTTACATGTATTTGGAATCCTATTCAACATATGGAGTAACAAAGGGGATCATTTTTATTCATAAAATATAAAATTTTATAAGAGTGTGGGAATTTAATAAAAGGAGTGTACAAACTTTAAGAGTAGAAAAGGGACTTGGCACTAAATGTTTGAAAGTGGGAACGAAGTGTCTCAGACATCAACTCGATTAATTCATAATTAAAATAAGGAACAGTAAGTAAGTTGTCCGCTGAATGAGGAGATTGAGGCGCTCAATGTAAATAAAATTTACTTTTCATGGTAGGCAGAGAGTGGATATTTAAATTACGTGATCAGTTTTGAATTAACGTAGGGTATTTATCGTAGCTAAAGTCATTAAAACACAGTGCAATTTTATTCAGGTAGCATGACTAGTATCAAGATTTACAAGGATAGGTCTACAAGTTTCCGGCCGCGCCGATAAGGATTATCACCTTCACAAACGCCTTATTTGGTGTCATACCTTATCCGTTAAGTAAATGATTGAAGCTGTAACTTCCGCTCCGCTGTGTTCAGATATATATGCATAAAGAATGCGATGTGCAGAATATTGTAATACGCTCAAAATGGAGTTTCGAACTGTTATTAAGTTCTTCACAAATGAAGGACTTACTTCAAACGAAATTAAACAGCGATTGGATGCTGTTTATGGGGAAGCATCCCCCCTCATATTCTACCGTAAAAAATGGGCCAAACTTTTTCGAACGGATCGAGAAAGCATTGAAGACGAAGAGCATGCAGGTCGGCCCTTGGAGGTGCTCACTCCTGAAAACATCGCTCGCTCTTGTGGAAGGAGAAATTATGGAAGACCGGCGGCTCAAAGTTACAGAAATAGTAGCAAGGTCGGGCCTTTGTAAAACAATAGTCCTTCAAATTATTCACGAATATTTAAAGAAGAATTAGGTTAGTGCAAGTTGGGTGCCTAGACTTCTTTCCTCAGTCCAAAAGCAGCAACAAGTCATCTGTTGTCAGGCCTTTTTGGAGCTCTGCCGTGACATCGGGAGATAAGTTTTGCAAACCATTGTTACAGGAGATGAAATTATAGTCCTCTACTATGATCCCTTGCCCAAAAGAGAATCAACGGAATGGCGTAAACCTGGCGAAGCTCCGTCTCTAAAGGCCAAAGTCACTTAGCCAACCAAGAAGATCATAGCCTCAATCTTTTGGTACCGTGAAGGAATATTATTCATTGACTTCAAGGAGGAACACCACAGTAAATGGGGGGCACTATGCTGGCCTAAAGCACAGACCACGTGCTCTCATCAAAGAGAAAAGGTAAGGCAAGCTGAGTGTGCGCCTCCTTGACGACAACGCACCTGTGCACACAGCTCTTGTTGCAAAGGAAGCTGTGAAGAAATGTGACTTCAAGGATATCGACCATACACTCTATAGCCCAGATCTAGCTCCCTTTTGACTATTTCCTCTTCTGAAAACTCAAGAAGGACCTTCGAAGAAGGAAATTTAAGTGTAACGAAGAAGTGATGGATGCTGTTTATGCACATTTTGCAGACAAGACTTCTGACTATTTTGGGGGGGGGGAGATTGAAATATTAATTCAAAGATGTGAGAACTGTATTGCAATAAAGGGTAAGTATTTTGAAAAGAGAAATATAGTTTTTGTATTTATCATACCTATAAAATATTTAGGTCGAAAGCTTATGGACCTACCCTCGTAAGTTACCGTTGGTGTCGTAGGGTTTACGTTGAAATTATTTTTTCAGGGTTTTAATTTTGATTTTTTTACATTATTTATGAAACTTGGGACACTTTTAAATTAGTATGCTTAACCATTTTAGAGGAAACATTTTTTCTCCGTATGCTTATACGGAGCTAGTGTAGTTATCGTATTATAGCATAATTATATTACTGTGATTGTGTTCCAAATTTCAATGCTCACGAGATCCATTTTAACATCTGAAAACATCCTGTACATGTTGGAGTTTTTGGAAAGGAAAGTCTGATATAGCAGGTAGAGGTGGTCTCAGGAGGGAAACTCACTGCACGATTCTTTACGGCCCACTTGAAACTTGCCATAGCCAGACCAATGTTCTCATAATATGACTTCCATACGCAACAGTATTCTAGACATTTGACATTTCCAGCACAAATGGCTTCGCTGCTGCAGCAGTAACATTTCTATACGCACGGGACCGACTCGTGCCGGCTTTCCTGCGAGCCTATCGCAAGATTAACAGCGATACTTTTATACTCTGCTGGTCATTAGAATTGCAACATCTAGAAAATCGTATTCAATCGATTTCACATTTTGCCAAAAGGAATAAGCAAACCTCATCGAAGAGTACAACGGTAATACCAGCAAGTTTCTGAATTTGACATGCCGAGAGTGTAGGCTATCCTTCCAAGAAATTGGTACTCAAGTAGAGGAAATGCTTCTGCAGCAAAATGATATGGGATAGTGGGTCGAGAATGTACGAACCCATAGACGTAAAGGGTTCGAATGGCCTCGTCAAACTACGGAATTAGCATATTGTGCTCTTGGTTATTATGTGTTGCAATTTTAATGCTCAACAAGGAATCATTCATTATTCCCAAAATGATTTAGCGTTTAATTGGTGCAAAAATCACAAAATGTTCTATACTTGACGGGATATAGCAACACATGATCTCTTGCAAAACAGATTTGTTGCTTTGTAATTAAAAAAAATTATAACACAGTTATTGTAAGAATGACTTTCGGCTCTTTCTCCACCAAATTGTATTTATATTAAAACTTCCAAAAAAATGTCATTAGTACAGATGAAACAAATGCTTTGTGGACATGATATCAACATATGTAAGATGCAATGCTCAGAAAGAAGGGATAGAGTAAGGGCATATAGCTTTTTTTACATAACTACATGGAAATTAGTTGCAATTTACACTTTCAGTGCAGTGTTACATCTTTGCTTTTCGTCTACGTGCCTCAAAATCTGTTTTATTTGACATCGCAATGAAATTAACCATGCCATTATATTGTTTTGTACGTTGATGTGTAGACAAACTTTCCCCAATTCTAGCATTTGTCCCCTGATTAGTTATTAGTTACAGTAGTTGGCCATTTCGACACTTATGGACAATGAATGAAATACCGAAGTGCCAAAAAATGTATACACACTTTCACAGTAGATATCTATTTTAATATAATATAATATAATATAATATATTTTAAATTTGAACCGAAAAACAACAGTAATGTTTCATATGAGTTCTGTAAATAGACGTGACTCACATATATTATGATAGCGTTGCTACGTGACAGGCAAACCAACAATGAACAAATGAAGCCAAGATTATCGTATGATGTTCTGCAAGCAGACGTGACTCACATTACTTTATACAAGCGTTGCTACAACAAAATGGAACCAATATTATCGTTTGAACAGCGGAAAGAAATTTTGAAGGGGTATTGGAAAACCGAGAATGTTGTTGAAGTGCACAGGCAATGGAGACGCGTGTACAGAACAGAACCGCCAACGTGAGTAACAATTGCATGTATTCGAGACAAAATTGAGACTCATGGTACTGTATGCGATGTTCACAAGGGCAGATCTGGGAGACCTCGCACAGCAACAAGCCCCGCGTCCTGGATCCAAGGCACTGGATAGGTCGACGAGGACCGATTGAGTTTCCATCACGTTCTCCGGATCCAACACCATTGAACTTCTACTTATGGAGAACTCTTAACGAATTTGTACATGGTAGAAAATCAGCTACACTGGCAGCATTTCGGGAAGTAATTGAAACGACATGTTGCTGCAATCGCTGAGAACACTTTCGCAAACGTTGCTCAATCAGGAATTCAACGTACTCAGAAGTGTATCGACGCCGATGGTGGACATTTTGAGCAACTGTTGTAACTGTAAAAGTCTAAGATGATTAGTGCTCATCATGTTCTGTTCGTGTGAATTCAGTTTTGTTATGTTAACACAGTTTTCCTTTTGCTTGAAGTGTGTATACATTTTTGGCACCCTCTGTATATTGTAAATGTTCAACAAAGTTCAGTGTGCATTATTCTGAATACTGCCTATGATGACTATAATTTAGCTAAATGAAAATGGTTCATAATGCGCCCCGTTTTCTGGTGGGAGCAAAGTGTATGCCAGAGATGAACCACAATTATTAATCGATTATCGATTGCTGTCTATCGATAAGAGTCCCATTTTTGGACCAATCCTGTTTTATATTTTTCAGGAGCTTTCTCGTAAGTTTTCCTAGTTATGAAGGTAAATATATTATTTATTTCTTTCACCATGCACACCTAATAATATTATTGAGGAGTAACAACAAAACAAGCAGAAAATAAGGTAAATGCTCTCGAAAGACTATGGCTATGAAATCTTTATAAAGATACTTTTATTACTAGAGAGCGGATAGCAAAAGGTTCACAATATTCTTCCATATTAAGTTAATAAGCTACAGGCACTGGTGAATATTTACTTCTGTACTTTTTAATTTAAAAAGTACTTTAGTGATCTTCTCTGGCAGATACCAGTCTTTTATTCTTGAAGAAAGGAACTCAGCTAGCTTTCAGATAACTCACGATCACTGGAATCACTCAAAGCTTAGAGATATAGCATCAGAAATATTTTCACATATTCTGGGTTATTCTTTATTTCATCTTTTGACCCAGGTTCGTTCTGTACTTCTACTAATCAATCTGCTCACTTATGCATCGTTTTCTGAATTATATCAAATCTCAATACTCATTTTCATGGGTCAAAGTTAATCTATCTGATGGACAGGAGGAGGAAGCACATGATCCATGTGGCATTGATTTGAAGTCTGGTTCCAAAGTTCGGTATATAACAATATATTTAGATATTGAAGTTATTCCATGTACAAATCAAGCAAAAGTAGCAATTTTATATTAGGTTTATGGCATACCATTGAAGCTACAAAATAAGTGTTTATATAAGGAGTTACAGATGAGGCTAAATTGATGTGAAGTACCTATTTTGTATTCGGATCGATTTCGTTAAGTTATTTTTAAGTAGAGCATAAATTATTCTTTAAGAGTTACCTCAACATAACTATAAATTTGTATGACTTATCTACACAACTTCGAGTTATGCTTATTTCAAATTATCATAATTGAAGATATATGCAGTACTATTTTTCACGTGAAAGAAGGTTTCAATTAACTGAAAAATGAGAATCAGTAATATAGAGTTTGTTATTGTTTACTTGTTCCAGAGTTATAAGTCAAAATTAAAGAAACACATCTAAACAAATGACCGCTTAGTGCGATGTATAATCCGGAGGTCCTGGGTTCTATTTCCGCTCAGGTCACAAAGCTTTCTAATAATGTTATTTTCAAAATTTTTTGTTTACCCTGACACGGTGAATGCTAAATAGCTTTAAGGCGCCAAGGACTGCAAGATCATTTGCTCCATCATTAATTCATTTCATGTCATTCATTACTACATACTTACACCCACAATATTCACGTCCAATCTACAGACGTCGCGAGAAGACCAATGCAGTCAAAGCGACAATAAATAATACATAAAAAACTAAGAATTTGTCTTACCATAGCTTAATAATAACAACAGAAAATACCAATAAATATAAAAATATATATTAACTTCAAAAATGATAAATGACAGAAAAATTTTCACCTCAATTCTTGACTCAGCAAATAAAAGCACATAAACATCGATAGAAAACATAAACTTAACATTAATGATCAGTGCATTAAAAATTACCTAAAGTAAAACGTGTTTAATGAAATGATATTAAGATTAATGTGATCAAATTAAAGCTCCAGGTCAGAAGTAACGTAATATGTGGTTCAAATACTACCCTGATAGTCACGAATAGATGCAGTCATCATGTTTTCAGTATCAAAACCCACAACGCCTTTGATGTAGTGTTTCGTGTTTATTTTATGTTTCTAGCTTCTGATTGAACGTTTTTAAATCTTCAGAACCGGTCTTCCGTTTCTGTTCCACCGCAACACCCCCTTCGCGTGCAGCAGAGTACAAAGCTCCTCGTTCTCCTTCAATCATGCATTATTGTGACGTCATGGTCGACCTTTACAATACGCTGTTTCTAAAAAGAATTAAGGCATCATCACGAAGGGAGGGAGACTAAGGGAAGGGAAGGAACATCGGTGCTTGATCTTTCATAAGGAAACGGTGTGTTTGTACGTGTGTATACAAGAGGGTTGATAGGATAAAATGCCATGACCTTTGGTGGTTCTCCATAACTCGGTCCCAGGGCACAACAGACAAGACCTCAACCACTTACTCGTCTTAATACAGCGCGTTCAAGCATTCATTCTGTAATCTGTATGTACGCACATAATAAGCTGACCTTGCTTTGAACTTTTATGCCTAATGTTCATGTTATTGCTTAATCAAAAGAATAGACACAAACTTTTGCAACATTGAATGTAAAATTAATAGCGTTGCCGGGTTTGCTAAATCTCGGGGTCAAAATTGGGAGATATTCGGTCTGAATCTCATCAGGATCGTTCTCTTTGATTGTTTTCCGGAGTTTACTCAGTCCTTATCAATGGCAAATACCGGAGAGGTCTGGAAATCTTTCTTTCCAAATGTAGAATTGCATCTCATTTGTCATCATTTACCACCGCACGTGTTACTAACACCGGACGTGAAACCCAATTAAAAATAAATGTAAAATTATTTTCTTTCTACATATTTTAAGTAATAGTTTTCCAGCATTAGCGGTAAGTATGTCATGAAATTTGATTTCAATGTAACACTCGGTAATTATAATTGCAATGAAACAGTATGACGATATAAGTATATAAACAAGCAGTTCTTCTTATAGAATCCAAATTATAACAAGGTATACTGCTAGAAATTAAGTTTAACAGCTGTTTTGTACCATACACAGAAATCTAACTTGTTTGTGCTCAAGTATTTTATTCAGTCATATGTCTTCAATTGGCCTCCTAGTACAACAGAATAGAGTAAAATACCAGTAAAGCAGCGTGCTTTCATTGTAGCACAAGTTATGGCCAAAGAAAAGATGACGAACATCCTGACGGCAACACACAACGTTCCAGTCGATAGGTGTCGTGAGCTTGAAGACAGTAATCGCACTGTTGTGGAAGCCTCTCGTGGAAGGATTTAGAGTTAGAGCAATGAATTCGAAATGCAAATCGTTGACCTTACAGGTGTTGTTTGATCTGTCCAAACAGATAATAATCCCAAGATGACTAAAGTGTATTTCCCAGGTCTCGTAGTGAGATTTGTTCGGAAGCTGTTGGGAACATTATAACAGAGCTAAAGAAACACCACAGCTTAACAATCCCCGAGTTTGTGTACGAGAGTAAGCCGTGTTGGTGGTGGTACATAAACAACCCGATCGACAAAGAATTCAATGAAAAATTGTTCTTGGACAGAAATTCTACTGAAGGCGCTCATTATAACCATTCTCTGTCCAGGAAGTTTACCTTTTATTAGCCTTTTATAATTGTTTTTCTTAATTTAAATATGTTATGTGATACAACGGGGATCCCTTGAACAACGGTGAAAATCTAAACCAAAGAGTTCCTGTAAGGATGATCATACTGGACATATTGCTAATCAGGCATTTTAGGCTTGGGACTCGTATTTGGGAGGTTCCGAGTTCATGTAAGCTAATTCTGACCTTAGATATTTCTTTTGTATTTTCCCTTGGAAGCTTAGGCAAATGTTGGGATGGAACTTTTGCTACCACACATTTTCCACTCTCTCATTTCATATCATTTCACTCCTTTGGTTCTGTTATAGAGTCGAAAGTACCAAGGCGAGGTGACTGGTGCGGCGTGACGTTGGCTTGCGCTTTAAAAATGTTTCTACTCCAGCGTTGGGTATGGAAGCGCAGGGGGGTGATCTGCTGGCATCACAGTTTTGTTTCTGGAAACATATTAGGGAACCCGTTTACATTCGTGCCTACCACCTGTGGATTATGGTGGCTCGGCTTCTCCCTCGCCACATCCCTTTTACTGGGACGTATACGCCAGTCCTAGAGTAAGGCTTAAGTACCAAAATACCTTCCATGTCTAATAAGCCAATCCAGTCAGGCATAAATGAGTCGCATTTTTTGCAACTTTCTGAGCAAGTAAATATTTGGCAAGTAAAATGCTTTCGAAGTTGGGGATGTTGTATTAGTGTTACAAAGACACATTAATACAACAAAGTACCGCAAACATTATAGGCATAACGTAGTTATAAGTAATAGCGAGTAGCGAAAGAAAATGTAGAAAAACATAAGGGACGATAATGCGGCACAAAATTTAATATTATTGTCAAATTTAAATTGTTACAGAAGGAATATTTCTGATTAGCAAGTAGGAGTAATATTATGGTTAAACATGAAAACTGAAACTAAAGATTATTACATCATTTAAAATCACATTTCACTTAGAGACTTCAAGATGATTTTACTGCGCAATAGAAACAATATATTAACTCATGTTCAGGGATTAATGCTGTAATGACTGTAAAAGACAGTAAACATATATGTCAGTTATTCCTATGCTGTCTTTTGTCATTACAGACATTACATTACATTACAGACTTACAGTTTAGAACCGACAAATACTGTAGAGTTCTTCTTGAGTTTGCTTATGCGACTGCATCAAACACATTTTTTATAAATGCTAACAGGAAGGTTGTCAACGGTCTGTAAACGCGAAAAAAAAAAAAAAATGAAGTGCATAAAGTGGACTTAACACTACGTATTAAAGAATGGGAACGAATGGTCTCAGACGCTTCAGTATGGATCAACGTCATAGCTAAGTTATGATGTGACGTGTGTTCATAGCCAGTCTAATGTAAACCAATATCATTGGCGAAGGCTGCCACAAGTCCTGCGCTGTCACTCAGTGTAGAAGTTGTAAGCTGTTTTGGGAACTGCAGTAGGAATGTTTAATGTAGTTGATTTTTAAATAATTAATATTACGGCATATATTTTGACACGTATATTATAGTTTTAGAGTTAACGCCTGCAGTACCACAACGAAGCGTCCGGAACTATTTGTTTCTGTTCCTAAGGTGCATTATAGTGCTCCATTTCACAAACTGTATCCGTAAAGAAACATTCATATTGGTTTCGGATCGAGAACCCAGTAGCTAAGAATAAACCCTTCTCTATTTCGAGCATTTTGTTACACACAGGTCAGACTGGTAATTAAACTATAATTTTTAAAATAACGGCATTGTTACTCTAGCTCTGTACGAAATAAAAGTACGTTAAATTAAAGAGATGGAGGGGGTAAAGATGACAATTGTGAAACAGTTTACATTTCAAATTGATTTAATCCTTTATCCAATTATTTTAACATCTTCAATAATGCAGGTCTGAACAAAATTTCATTGCAATTGGAACTTTCTGTGGTCTGAGCATCACCCTTACAGCAGAGGCATCATTGTGTGAATTCGAGGGAAGATCGTGTAGAGGGAGAGAGCATTTCAATCTCAGGGGAGAGAAAGACATTTACATGTAACGTTGAAGGGAGAGGTAGTACGACACGCAACATAAAGCTCCTGTTGAAAACAGATTTCCTGTTGCTCACTTCCGCACTTTTCCTGCATCCGCACCGCTCCACAATGTCTTACTTGCTGGAAACGGTAAGGAAATCACGCCTTGCATACAATTCTCTGGCATTCTTGTTGCAGTGATCACTCAAGAGGGCTGTAACAATGTCAGACGTGTAACTCAGGATAGACGCGATACACATTCTTGAAGTTTCGTTACTCCTTAAAACCAGCAATAAATATATCTTAAACAATACTTTTCTGTAAAAGAATATTAAAAAAGCATTCTCGGACAGCTTTATGAAATGATGATGATGATGATGATTATTATTATTATTATTATTATTATTATTATTTATACAGTCTTAACTTTATTGAGGACTATATAATAAGACCCACATGTAAAATTTTCTTTCTTTGTTTCTAAGTCCCATTATGCGTAAATCTTCAGCGCAAACTGCCCAAAGAAGATGTGTAAATATTAGCATCAAAGCAAACAAAAATCAGAGGTATATCTTTCTGCTGGTTAATGTAATGGGCACGAAAAATAAATAAGTAAATAAATAAATAAAGGAAACAAAAATTGTTTGGATCAAAATATAAATTATTTTTTTAAGTCGTTTATATGAAATTATTCATTTTCCAGCTTAGGTACTTGTGTGACA
The DNA here is from genome assembly GCA_030762175.1 of Metallyticus violacea. NCBI lineage: Eukaryota > Metazoa > Arthropoda > Insecta > Mantodea > Metallyticidae > Metallyticus > Metallyticus violacea. The sequence continues at coordinate 122,732,396 of CM060835.1, forward strand.
TATGAGGCAAAATAACGCCGTATGTGTATATTGTAACAAGCAATTTTCTTGAGATGGGGAGGTAGGCATCAGAGCGCTGTGTTTTACATTAGTGTCCCAAGGTTTGTAGCGTTAAACACAGAAAGTAACTGAGAGTTGAACCAAGAAGTATATTTAATAAATGTGATAATTAATAACGGTAAATAGCCGTGAATATTCACTAAAATTAACTGTTTCTGCAATAAATATTTATTTGTGAGGTAAAAACGAAAAATTATATTTTTAAAGTTAGAATATATTGTATGTATTATATATTTTATTTTAAGGCTATAGTTTCAGTTCAGAATTAATTAAAAATCGCATAATAAACTACAACTGCTGTTATTCACAGATAAATGTGTTGTTTATATTCATATTTAAAGCTATAGAATATATTTTTGAACCACGAAACTGATTTCGAATGTAGGGGTGAAAACTTTTCATAGACTTACAGCAATGCACACATACTGCCAGAATTTGTGAATGTTAGTGAACAATGTGATTTGTTTTTGTTATGTTCACCTAGGGAAGTATTAAATGATAATGAAAAGAGTGAGCTTAACGCAATTGATGAATTAGAACAGTGAAAGCAAAATGCGATTCATTTGAAGAATCAGTTTGTAAATGCATAAAGCCCTTATGTACCAGTTTCAAACGCAGATACAAAATACAATATTGTAATTTCAGATATGAGAAGAAGCATGAAGGCGCAGGAGCAGAGTTGTATTATGTTTAATTAATTAATATGATTAAAATTAGTTGAGAGATTTAACACAAATATTTTAAATAACACATGCATAAAACCGAGCTGCATAAATTTAAAGTTGCTTTAGCAAGAGTGAATTATTTTCAGTTTGTTATTAGTAGTTTCATTTCACCATGAATGTTACAAATATAATGCCGCCGTGTAAAAGATGATTATTTCTAATTAAAATGGTACATGGAGTATGAAATCGGGAAATTTTTACGAAATTTGCTATTATGTTTTAACCATAATTATATATACTTTTTAATTTTTCACGAAATCTTTTAAAATTTATCAAAGAAACTCGGCGTTTTACCTACAATCAGTGTGTGTGTGTGTGAGTACAGAAAAATATACAAAAAGAATTTAAGAGTAGAAAGGGAGTGAAAAAATAGGCTCCTAAAATAGGAATAAATAAATACTTATCTACTGTAGTTCTCATAATGCCTGAAACTTCCACGGAAACCTGTATTCTGAGTGATAAAGCGTGACTTAAGGTTACTTCAGGTGCAAACTGCTTATTAATGTGCCTCCGTAAATAACACATTACATATTAGCTATGAACACATTTCACATCGCAATTTAGCTATGGCGTTGATCTATATCGGATTCCTGTACTTTCTGCTCGAAAGGTCTTGTATATACATTTCCACATCCTGAATTTATTTATATGTTTACACATAGTTAAAGGAATATTAAAATCACAATATTATGACATACATTAATCATAATATGTACTATAAGATGCACATTACAAAATTGAATAAAATTGGAGTAGGGTTAAACAGAGAAAGTTCCAGTATAAGACGCTTAGAATGGGATATGGTTACCTCTAAATATGTACAAGTATCTCACCTATGTGCCTTTTTATGAACTGGTTCAGAGCCCTGTACGTAGTTCGTGTTCCTAGTCCTTGCTGGAGACCGAGGGAAAGCCATTCCCTGTCTAATGCATGCGATTTATAAGCGAGAATCACTTTAAGTTTAAAGATTTTCTGTAGCATCATACTCATATTATTATAAATCAATGTTATAAGTTTTTTTTTCTTGTTTTGAGTTGTTTATAAACCATATCTTTTTTTAAAAATTACATTAATTATAAATCCCTTCATTTTGAATTAGAATTAATAGAAGAAAATATATATTCGTTTTTTCAATAAACGAATAATATCCAGAATATTTTATAATAACGTAGGCCTATAAACAATTTAGTTTTTAGTTTAGTATTTGTATTATTCCTAACTTATTAATTGAGAAATATGAAATTAAATTAAATGTGGTCAGTATATTAATAAGATGAATTAACTGCCAACATTAGCATAGAGTTGAAGGAGGTAGGTTGGAGAGATTTAGTCTAGTAACAATACATGCTGCAAAGAATTTCCAAACTTCATAAACATATTAAATGTTTTCAAGAAGTAAAGTTTTTGCTGAAAAATCCAATTTCTTTGTGGTTTTCAGCTAGACGTGTGATTCGAAATTCATTTGAATTTAACATTTCCCAACTTTCTGGGATTAGTGCTCGATTTAACTAAATGCATGTTTAATCTAGATATTCTGCAGAATCTCTAGGGGACCATAGTTTGGGAAACTCTGTTCTATGGGATTCATATTTGGAGACTCCATACATCGAACGCCTACGCTTTGAAGAAAATCGTCCATCAACATAGTTCCATTGGCATGTGAATGGACCACTGTACCTCTGAAAAAACCTGCACGAGTTTCCATTCCTCCTCTCTGTGCTGTAAGCATTAGCCGCAATGCCAGTGGTGTGTGGCTATGCCCATCAAATATCATACAGTATACCACAACACCAAATTGCATCCTTTTCCCAGTATTCATGGAGTGATAAAAATTCCTCCTTTGTGATCATTGTGCAATGCGAATTCACCTGAAAAGAGCACATTCCCAATTTTTCGACGAGTTGACTCTAAAATATGCCCGCTGTTCACTGAGCAGAGATACAAGGCAAATATACCTTTCCTGAGTCGCCGATACATCGTTTCTGTTGAAAATCGTACTCCTGAATTGGCTGCAAAGTTTGAACACCATTCCTTGACAGGCTTCGTTCAATCTCCTCGTGTAGTTAATGGCAGATACCGGTACCGTGGATGAGTTGTGACTTTTGGGCAACCTTGTATCCAAGGCCTACAGCTGATACTTTGTGACCCATTGAGAACTGGAGACCTCAACAAAACACACCAGAACTAGTACAATGGAACATGTTTTCGGGTATGATTAGTAATATTAATTATCTGTACAGAGAGAAAGGACGAGGTGAGTAACAAATCTTGATAAAGGTTTGCTACACTTTTGAACGCTGTTGTAAATGGAAAGAATTTCCAACTACAGAAGAAAGAAATCAAGTTATTTGCAAATAGGTAGACAAGCAGATATCTGAAACAGACATAGAACCAGAATTAAGTAAGGACAGGGAGAAATGGCAAGCTAAAGAAGCCTAGTCCTTAAAATATATAGGGATGCAGCCCTGCAAGACTCGCCTCACTGTTTCATCTGCTCACCGTACCTAAGAGTAGACCTTAATTCTCAATAAATTCTTAGGAGATCATTTAAGTAGTCATTGTTTATCCAAAATTGAATTTGAGTCTATTTCAGCCACCCAGCTTCAAAGTTTGAACGTCAATTTAAATTTATTGATTTAGTTAATTTACTCTTAGCAGATTACAATAGAAATGTAACGGCCTCAGTTCTGGCCCTTTGCAGTAATAAAAATTACAATAGATTTTGACCACATAAATAAAACAAAAACTTTTACGTAAAATCGGCGGGTTCAGCGCTTTCGGAAGTTCCAGAAGACATTCCCACCACCTTTGGAGGTATAGCGCCTCCCATCCCCCATTACCTACTTCTGTATGAATTAATGTTTTTCTTTAACTCAACTCAAATTCTAAATTTACACATAGCAAATAATATGGTGCAATAGTGTAATATAAAATAAACAAATGACAACTGCATCCAATAACACTGAATAAGATTCTCCTAAATTACTAATCTGTTTGTGAACCTTAAATATTTTCTTTAACGATAGCCGTTTTTTGTTATATTCCTTCATCCCCTAGTTCCTCGGCACATAAATAAAGTGTAATCATAGAATGCCTCACTTTTTTGTATTATGTGGCCGGAAGCAAAACAACTTGAAAAACCATTCCGAATTTTTCACAATGCAAATAAAAGTCGAACTTCAGGTATAGGTTCCTTATTTAATCCGACTACATCTTTCTAAATTTCTTGACTAAAAATATATATATATGCACACAGAAATAAGTGCATAGAGCGTTTATGTAAAAATTGTTTAATAAGAACAATATGGTCAATGTAGCTTAATACTAAAAATATGATTAGTTAGCTTTGTAGCACTAAGACAAAAATTCAGGTTAATTGCACACTCTTCTTTATCTTTAACTTTAGCTCTAAAGGGCACTGGTCGATTTTAATGTTTTTGCTGTGTTTTAACATCTTATTTGTTATAGCTATACACTTATAGGATTGTTTTATAATTTTTAATTATTAGTACTAACATCAATGTCTCTCCTGTCTCTATAATACATCATATGTATATATGTATATATATAAGAAAAAAAATAAAGTAACACTATTAACAATGTAAAAAATTAACAGTAATTATGATAGCAGAAAAGGATAAAACACTAAGAAAAAGTCACACTTGAGATCGCTATATTTCGGACTCGTGGAGTCCTTTTATGGCAAGAAGACAAGTCACAAATATAGCGATCTCAAGTGTGACTCTTTTTTAGTGTTTTATCCTTTTCTTCTATCATAATTACTGTTAATTTAAATATATATATGTATATATATATATATATATGTGTGTGTGTGTGTGTGTGTGTTTAAAACTATCGTACTTGTTTAATGCAAGTAATTACTGAGGACAATGAAGTAGTATTTATATTTTAAATGGTTTGTGAAACTGTCAATATGTAAAACACCGAAACTGAAGAAAACTGAATTTAAGAAGAGACATTTTGAAAAAAAAAAAAACTGTAGCATAAAATAATTTGTATTAACATTAACAAAGAAATCTTCAGGTTCAAGCTATCTAATTAAAATAAGCCACTTTATATAGAACCACAGAGTAAAAATGGAAAAAGGTTATATTTGTAAAAGACAAAAAATTTTGTGGAAAAAAGTAGCATTAAAGGGCCATTTGCTTAGAAATTCTGTCCTTAACAGCAAATTTATGCAATAAATAATACATTATCAGTAAATATTGTGGGTGAATATTACGCAATGCACCAATAGAAGTCATACGCTGGCAGTGCTTTGAGGTTACTACTATGTAGTGCTCGTGGGAGAGGGGCCCGTAGAGGGGGGTGATGGAAGGCCGAGCGATATCGATGGGTCCCCCGACTCTTGACCCATGGGGTCATCTGTCAGGAATTTCATTACCGAACACCGAGTAATTTATGGATACGGTGTATTTATATACCGCGGCAGAGCGGCGAAAATTAGGGATGTGTAATGAGTGGGGGGTATGTATGCGATTCATATCGGTTCCTGTACCCATTAAACTGTACAGCTTCCGTATCTGACAGTACCTACATCTTGTCTATGATGTTCAGAGACAGTTAATACAGAGTGATTACTGAGCACTTGCTAATACCAGCAATTTATATCATGAACCATAGATCCTCCTAAGATTATTGTCTAGTGAATCATTCTGTGTAACGAGCTATAGAAATAATTAAATTGTAGAAAATACAGCAATCTTTGGATATAAAATATATTTTCATAGCTATGCACAGCATTTTTTCTAAGTCCTCTCACGCCACTATTGTCAGTGCTACCACCACGCCACTATTAAATGTTCAGACGTTCTGTATCTTATCTATCAATATGACGTCTTCAAGAGAAAGTAAGTTAAACTCTATCTTTCGCAAGTGCAAAAGAAACTAAATGACAGTAGACTGTAATTACATTTTTGTTTTGAGTTATTCACGTGTTTATTTTTTATATAACCTGGCAAAACTTTCTCTTCTTACTTCTTTCTTTCTTTCTTTCTTTCTTTCTTTCTTTCTTTCTTTCTTTCTTTGTTTTTTACTTCTTTAAACGTTGTTCTTAAAAGTGGTACCTAAGTTGAGGGTACCAAATAAACATTTTCTCCAATATTTGTTTTAAAATATTTGCAATATCGTAGACTAAATTGGCAACAGCGATTCCAATATATTTACATTGTTTTTTTTAATGGTGTTTAACGCCCGTTTTTACTACTGAGGCACCACAGGCGGTGACACTGATGATACACGAGATGAAATGATATATTGGGAAAGGATTTTTTTTGTTAAGGAAGGAAATGTACCACGCCTAAGTTTAGGGTACCTCCCCAACATTTGCCATTTATGAGGACTGAGGAAAACCTGGAAAAAACCTCAGTCAGAGAGGACGGTCTTGGCAGGTTTCGAAACCCAGACCTCGCACTTACGAGCCTTAATGACCTTGGCCACCAGTGGCGGTGTTTACATTGTTGAAATTTGCAAGTTATATGTATTATGTTATTAAAATGCATTTCTGTAAAAATAAAATTAATGCAAAGTGGAAATATTTTTGTAAGACAGACCAAAGGAATTAAAATTTGGCCATATATACCTACAGTAAAAAAGTTAACAATAAAACAGAATAAAGCGGGCATATTATAAATACCATACCATATGTCTGGGAATACGTGAATTTCCTATTTGCATTAAATCAAGAGATTAACTGAAAATAAATAAATGAACCACATAGAAGGTTTAAAGTTTACGCAACAATTTAAAAGTAAATTAAATTTAGTATCAGAATTAAATATTGAAGAAGTAGAACGTGGATTCCTGAAAGGATTGTCATGTGTAATGCCATAATTGCTGTAAAACAATTACAATATGAAGAAAATAACCAGCCTGTTTATATGGTATTTTTAGACAGTGAAAAAGCATATGGCCGAGTGCATGGAGAGATGGGAAATTTTAGAAAATAATCAAATACAAATAAACCTCATAAACACAATAAAATGTATTTACACAACAAAGGTGGTAAAAATTGCAATGGATCGTAATAAATTCACAGAACGATTTGAAATAAGTTAAGAGCTTAGATAAGGTTGCGGTAGTTTTCAGGAAAACTAATTCAGTAAACATGTTGTAAGAGCAAAAATTGTGTACAAAAATGAAATGATAGACCAAGTTACAGATTTTATTCATTTAGAAAGTCATATATCATTATTTAAATATCAAATGGATTCTTAGAAAAAAATATAAAATATAACAGATTAACCGAATCTTAGGATGGAAATTTGGTATGCAAATGAGAAAGAAAGCTCAATTGAGATTCCAGAATATAATTCAAAACTAGCTTCAGTATATGTCAGTGAACATTAGACATTACGCAGATATGATAAAATAGAAAAAATACTTAACAATTAAGATTTATACGATTCCTATCAGGTATCACACAAGAGATTATATCCGAAGTGAAGATCTGAGAAACCAATGGAATATAGAAAAATAACAGTATATGTTCGTTAACATCAACTGTAATAGAGACAGTATATTTTATGTATGGCAGCCTGCTATTTACCCCTTAAAATTATTCATTATAATCCATGTGGGCATAAAAATACATACCTCTGATAGACCATTTTCAAATGCAGTCGCAGAACGGAAATTATAATCCAAATCGGAGAAGCGGAGAAAAACTTTGCAGAAAAATCGAATTTTTAGAGAGCATCATATAAAATTACTGATTAGGATTTAACAGCTGTTCCGAATTCATTTGCGTATTTGTTTGCGATATCGGCTTTGCTCCATTCTATTAAAACGGTGTTTCCAATTTTGTTAATAAGCATGACTTGTTCTGTTCTTTTAAATATGTTATGCTCCTCTCTTATAACGTCGTTTGTAATTCTGTCTGTCTTATACAATTTTAACTGACGTAAAGAAGAAATCGTATTTTGCCTGCTTTTCATCAGATCGAGAATTTTGAACCATAGAGAAATGTAAATATTATTATAATTTTAATTTTGTTTCTTTAGTTGTTTTCCAATTTAACGATCATTTTATTGTTGAATTTTTATGAATTTATGAATTGTATTGTTTATATAAACATTTATGAAAAATATGATAGAGCCCAGATAAATAAAATTGCTTATCTGTTCCATTATAGTATTGTACATAATTTTTATCTTATCTGTCTTTTTCTTTGTAATTCCAAAATCTAACATGGCTTTTTCAACTGAAATTTAGAAGTTATATTTAGTGAAAATCTGCTTGTGTTTAAAACTTTTCAATTGCAATTTATCTTCTGTTTCTACGATAGTCACCTGGTCGTCTGCGTATCATAATGTCTTAAGATAAAATTTCCTTTCCTAAACACATATCTTGTATCATCTCTTGTTTCCATTCTTGAAGAATTTTATTCAAGAAAAGCTTATTATATAATTCCTTGATAGGTCTCTATAAAAGATTACTTAATTTATTCCAGACATTTGAAAGTATTTTAGTATTTGTACAAACTTTTATTTGAATTGATCGAGTGAATTGCGTTTTCTTTCTACCGTTCTGCTGTGCCAAATGCTTTTACAAAATCTATAAAAGCAAAATGCATCAGTAGATTAAATTCCCTTCTTTTGTTGATTATATCAGCTGTTTTATTATGCCTTGAACAATTAAATAATCTGATTTCACGCTTACTTTTATATTTAAGGTTATTATAAAGTCAGATACCAATTTAAAATTTCTGTAAATTGGGCAATTTTTTAGATTTTGCAAAAATAAAAGCACTAATTTGTTCATATTATAGCAATAATAAGTAAAAATATATTATAAAACAATTAACAAGAAAATATATGACGACACCGTGTAGTTCAATAAGAATTGGTCTTTAACGCCATTATTAAATGCATTTCTGGTAGTGTTTTCAATGACGCATATCGATTTGCTTCTCACGAGTAATACCTATACTAAGAAATTACCCTTTCTTTAAGATAACCCACCGCCACGAGTGGCCAAGGTCGTTAAGACGCGGACTCGTGAGCGGGAGGTTTGGGGTTCAAATCCCGCCAGGACCGTCCTCCCTGACTGAGGGTTTTTCCAGGTTTTCCTCAGCCCTCATAAAAGTAGGTACCCTAAACTTAGGCTTGGAAAATTTTCTTCCCCTAAAAAAATCCATTCCCAATATATCATTTCATCTCATGTATCATCAGTGTCACCGCTGTGATGCCTCAATAGTAAAAACGGGCGTTAAACACTAATCAATCAAATTTAAGGTAACCTCATAAGAAGAAGTCACCCCCATTAATATTTGGTAACCCAGATGATCCAGTGTTTGGAAAATGCCAACTAATTTTACGAATACCAAATGTGTTGCTTAATAGTGTTTTTAGGAAATGGTATGTGAGATGGAAGGTCCTCTTACATAAAAAATGTTTTGGATATAATGCTCCTAAAATGCTGGTATTACAAAGTCTTGCGTCATTAAGATATATCCCTGCCTGATTTTCGTTCAGCTTTCATTTGTCCAATTTCCATTTCTTCAGAGTAATAGGATCTTATTACAAAATTGACCTAAGACCATACCAAACATTAACCTTGACATCATGTTATCCCTCTTGAATAATTATGTCCGTATTACTTTCTGTACATATTTTGCAATTGTTAAGGTTAACATCTCCATTAATTTGAAATGTACCTTATCTGTCCATAAGATTTTCTAAGCACTCAATGTTATTCTGAATTCCTGTTAATATTTGCAAAGCTAAAGTGGCATGACTTTTTATTTTGTTTTTTTTTTTGAGTTAAAATTCATTATCATTTTATAGCGCTGTCTTTTCAGAATTCGCCACACTATTTAATAACTCATCTCTAAACGCTTTGGAACTTTATTACCATTAAAAACATCCTAAGCCGAATTTTCACGAACTTTCTGGACTTGTTGTAAAACTTAAACAGCACTCTGTTAATTTTTTATTAATTTCGGTTCACCCGAACGCTTTTTATAGGAATCTGCACCGGTTTCCTCAAATTTGTTCACCAGTATACGAAATGATTTTACAGTGCAGGGTCCTTTCCTCAAGCCACGTAACTTTCGGAATCTTCTCCCGCATTGGTGTATTTTTAATTGCATTCGTATTAGCAGTGAATGGAAAGAATGAAGGAAACTCATGAAGGAAAAACGTTCTAAAATCATTGTTTGATTATTGATATCATTATTTTAAACCACACTTTTTATACAAGCGGGACACATTTACCATAGCCACGAAAGTGAAACAAATGCACATGGAAAACGTGCCTAATCCCTCTAAAGCTTAACGGTGTCTATATGGAACCAGACTGTCAATATACAGAGGGTGTCAAAAATGTATACACGCTTCGAGCAAAGAAAAAACTGTGTTAACATTACAAAACTGAAATCACACAAACAGAAAATGATGAGCACTAATCATCTTAGACTTTTACAGTTACAACAGTTGCCCAAAATGCCCATCATCGGTGTCTATACACTTCCGAGTACGTTGCTGCAGCGATTGCAGCACACGCCGTTTCAATTTCTTTCCGAACTGCTGTCAGTGTAGCTGGTTTTCTACGGTATACAACATCCTTAAGATTCCCCATAGGCAGAAAGTCCAACTAAGAACACGGTGGAAATTCATTCGGTTTTCTTCGTCCTATCCAGTGCCTTGGAAGATTATCATCAAGTATGCACGTACATCTCGGTGGTAATGTGGTGGTGCATCATCCTGTTAGAATTAAATTTCCTCATTTCCATTGAGTGTATGAATGGCGGGTAAGACAGATTTGCGTATCATGTTCAGGACACTGGGTCAGTTACTGTTGCTTCAAAAAAGAACGGTCCAATCATACCCCTAGATGACAGCCCATACTAAACATTAATTCCAGTAGATTAACAATCTTTTCCAAAATAACATGTGGATTGTCTGCACACCAGTAGACACAGTTATGCCGGTTAACAGTTCCGTTCAACTTAAATTGTGTCTCATCGGACCAAACAACTTTCCCTACGAAGGCCTCATTCTATTGGACCATGTTTCGAAATCACTCACAGTACCGCATTCTCCGATCAGGGTCATCTTCATTTAATACATGTAAAAGTCTTGGGATGAAAACCTTCAACTTTGCTGTTTTAATAATACGACGTACGCTGGTTCTGCTAATCCCAGTCTCACGTGTACATTACTTTGTAGATTTCTGCGGTGTGTGCTCCAAACGTTCCAAAACCATAAACGAGGACGCGAGGCTTGTTGCTGTGCGAGGTCTCCCACATCTGCCCTTGTGAACATCGCATACGGTACCACGGAGTCTCAAATTTTGTCTCGAATGCGTGCAATTGTTACTGGCGTTGGCGGTTCTGTTCTGTGCACACGTCTTTATTGTCTGCGAACTTCAACAACATTTTCGGTTTTCCAATACCATTTCAAAATTGCTTTCCGCTTATTCAAACGATAATCTTGGCTCCATTTTGTTGTAGCAACGCTAGCACAACGTAATGTGAGTCACATCTGTGTACAGAACGTCATACGATAATCTTGGCTTCCTTTGTTCATTGTTAATTTACCTATCATGTAGCAACACTATCATAATGTATATTTTTATTTGTTTATTTAAGGACGCTCTTTAACACACAGGTCATCAGCGTCCCATTCTATTCAGTGCGTGAAACGGCCGACAAATTTTGCTCAGGGGCCTTTTGTTTCAGGCTTGAGGTTCTTTATCGTGCCGTAAATGTGCGACCCACTGCTTTACTTTCCTTCCGAAGGAAGCCATATTTACGATTTTTACGCCCGAAAAAATCCAACCCGCGACCTTGGGTTTAGAAGGCAAGTATGGTTACCACTACATCATAATGTAGAATCACACCTGTTTACAGAGCATCATACAACATAGTACTGTTGCTTTTCGGTTCAACTTTAAAATATATTAAATAGGTATCTACGTGAAAGTGTGTATTCATTTTTTGGCAACCTCGGTGTATAGAAGATACAATCATTTCAAATTGGGAAATGCCTTTAGAATAAACTTAATACTCACATATTGTACTGTATATCTGTACATTAATAGAACAGAGGAATTCTCTTAAGATTATATACAAAATTAGAGTCGTTAAAATTTTCCAGCTATACTTCATCATACCTATTAGTAAGGTAGCAGGGGTTTAGAATTGTTAAATGGGGTGTTATAGTGATGTGCTACACACGATTCATATTAGTATTTTAATGATCCTTGAACGGAATGACTTTGCTGCATGTAAGAGTACAATTTGCCCTAAGTCCAAATCTCTTTGCCATGATTCCAAGTATCATTATGCAATACCCGGTAAAGAGGACGGGACGGCTCCATAAACAGAGAAAGTCATAAAAGTAAGCTGAAATCTATCTCGGGGCCGAACCTATTAACCCCCTTTTAAATTACAAAACAACTCTCTGCTAGAAATTAGCAATGCCTATGGAAGAATACTATGCACAACTCGGGTAAATGCAATAGCAGGCTGCGTATAAATGTAGGAATATTATTCAATAGAAAACGGAACATTCCCTCAGGACAGCAATAAAAACATCCAAGAAGAGAGCGCCTCTGTTCATTTCACATCTAGTTTCGTATTTTTAACCGTAATGAAATATCCGTTTTATGACTGTCGTGCAGAACTACATGAGATTGTATTTTCTGTGAATGCCTCTTGCTTATTATCATAAGAAATATATACTTATAATTGAAAAACCTCTTTGTGGCACGTTTTTCTTGTTTTGCTATTGGCGTAAGTTGCAGTGTCTGGTAGATTTTTTAACATGGAAAAGCAATAACCGTCAACTTTGCTGAACTCACTAGAAATATGCAAATTTCTGCAACTTATTGTGTGCCGTATTGAAGAATTCTGTGACAGCCAACATTTATAGATAGACGATAAAAAATACCCTGCACTTTTACATTTGATACCAAAGCGAAACAAGGAGAACGACCTGGTGTTGAAGAACAGGCGTTCAAGCTTTTTGTGCATCTTAGCAGGGTTTGTCATCACCATTATTCAAAATAGTAACAGAATTTCCCTGCTCAAGTTCTCATTTACCCAACATTTTTGAACCTCATACCGAGGGTGCTAAAAATGTATACACACTTTCAGAAAGATATCTATTTAATATATTTCAAAGTTATACCGAACAACAACAGTAATGTGTAGTATAATGTTCTGTAAACAGATGTGAATCACGTTACATTATGCTAGCGTTGCTACAACAAAATGGAGCCAAGATTATCGTTTGAAAGCGGAAATCAATTTTGAGGTAGTATTGGAAAACCGAGAATGTTGTTGAAGTTCAAAGGCAATGGAGACGCGTGTACAGAACAGAACCGCCAACGCGAATAACAATTGCACGCATTCAAGACAAATTTGAGATTCGTGGTACCGTATGCAACAGGATGATGCACCATCACATTACCACTGCATAGGACGAAGAGGTCCGATTGAGTTTCCACCGCGTTCTCCGGATCTCATTCCATTGTATTTCTATTTATGGGGAACTCTTAAGAATGTTGTATTATACCGTAGAAAACCAGCTACTCTGGCAGCACTTCGGGAAAAAAATTGAAACGGCATGTGCTGCAATCGCTGAGGACACTTTACCAAACGTTGCTCAATCAGTAGTTCAAAATACCTAGAAGTGTATCGACGACGATGGTGGACGTTTTGAGCAACTGTTGTAACTGATGTGAATTCAGTTTTGTTATGTTAACAGTTTTTTCTTTGCTTGAAGTGTGTATATATTTTTTGGCACCCTCTCTGTATTCTGATGTTTTTGAGGATAGTAGAATGTTCGTAGTAAAGTAAAGAAATCATTTCCATACTGCGCATAAGCTGAAACAAACTATACACAGGAAAGGCATTGCTTAGATAAGACAAACAAGTATTAACCTGTCAAAATGTAGTTATTACTGAGGATTGATATCTTTGCATATTCTGTAAGGCTAGAAAAACTTTATTAGTTTCTCTGCTCTGTCCATAAAGATAAGATGCTTAGGTGGTATGTTTTGAATAGTTTTTCAAATAATATTTCGTTTATTGTCGCTTTGACTGCATAGGTCTTCTCGTCACTCTGTAGATTGTGGACATAAATTCTGTAAACTGTAGGCTGAAACAGTCCTTACGGCCTACCTTACTAACATGTGAACACATTGTAAAACCAATCATTATATTTTGTGCATTATAATTAGTAATATATAATTTTTATATATCTGTATCATAAGGTTTAACTCCATGTGTGAATTTTATGTCGACAAAAGAGAAAGTTCTCTGATGTAGCTGCTTACGGGAGCTCGGAAAGCCAAGGAGGCCATAAACCGCTATTCAAAGGAAAAAAATAAACCCAAAGGGACTAGTGTTATGCCACTTCTTGGCGGGTATTAATTAAGCCAAGGCCTTTAAAATACGTAATAGGAAGTGAACTGGCCCGCTGTTTGTGCCGTTAGCTTTAAACCAACCAATGTGAATAATTATTTTAAACTTTCAAATAATAGCCGGTGGCAGATGAGTTTGAACCAGCTAAGTATATGTATATTTTGGATTTTTAAAGTAAGGCATGGGACTTGGGTGTTCTTGTGTGACCCCCGTGACTTAGTGAAGCCAAGGATTAGTTAATTTGAATGGTGTATATATATATATATATGGTGGCGTTTGCTCTGCTGGGGTATCGTTATTCAGTTATTCAGTCCAGTTCGCATTCTCAGTTCGGCAACTCAGTTCAAATAAGCAGTTCAGCAGTTCACATTCTCAGTTCTTATATGTCGTTTCATTCAAATAACAAGTTCTACTTCGGAGGCGGGCACGCATTATAAGTTCTATGCTCTGCATAGAAGGCACGCATTTTAAGTTTTACACTCGCTTCATAAACTTAGTTGGGCAACTCATTTTATATATCAGATAGTCAGACGATCAGACCGGATCAGATAAGTTCAAATAATCAGATTCAGTTCATCCCCTTGGAAGTCAGAGTAGCTATATTTATATTCGATGGAGCTTAGTTCTCTAGTTCGCAGAACACCAGAGGATGCGAAAGATCTCACTAATAATAGATGTCTATACATATTCAGATCTACCCATCACGTGATTATTAACACAGCTGATATCCTCTCCCAGTCCTGTTGAGCACGAGTCACAAACTAGCACAACAAAACCCTGGGATATTGTTGTCGTGAAGCGCGGGCAACAATACCAAAGCGATCAATAGTCAATTAACAATACGCTACTACAAAATATGACGATCAGCAACTAAGTCATGACAAAAATGAAATTAATTACAAATGAGTTTCGAGTCTTTGGCGTCTTAAAGCTATCTGGCATTCACCTTCTAAATAGAAATACCTTGCCCAGACGGCTTGATCTGACCGGGAATCGAGCTTAATAATTACTTATTTAATTATATTTAATTTAATCAAAAGCATTAAATTTATATATTGAGAGAAAAGTTTAACGCCAATGTTGATTAAATTTTATGTTTCCCCCTCCCATCCCAGTCACTTCACTTTGAAAATTTAAATGACATCCATATCTTTAGATGCTCAAATTATAAATAACATCTTTCTTTATTGTTGCCTGCCAACCGGGACTTTTCTTACCGTGTAGTTTGCTGTTGTTTGAATTTGGAAAACAATGGAACTCGTTAATCTGATGTAACTGGGGCCATGCCTGACGAATTAATCGTAAAATCGTTCCTAGAATACAGCATTGCTTAGAGATAGCTTGAATTAGTTTCAGACGATAACTTAAAAGTTCTATCTCTAGAGTGCTGTAGCCAGTGAGAGAATAGGTATCACACTTATTTATCCGCATCTGTACATTGTAGTTAAAAGATTTTCACTCCAGATAAGCGGGGCATCGCTTCCTTTGCCATGAGTGAGCAGAATGCATCCACAAGGGCAGTGCTGGAAGAAGACTTATTTTGAATTGAGGAAGATTCCATGGCCTTAATCGGCCTATTCAAGTGAAAACATAGTTCACCTTCTTAGATAATTAGTAACACAGATAATTGCGACACCGTTTAGGCGCGTTTTATTGTTTAAACGTAACTGCATGTAGGTCCAACACTGTATTCACATACAGATAACTATAAGCTATTTTATGCTCAGTAAGATACAGTTGCGTTGTATGCTTTCATCAGAAAGAATTTTTTGCGTGTATGAAGCTACCCCGACAGTATTGTACAAAACAGTAGTGCAAAAGGTCATAGGTTTGATCCATATTTACTTATGTGGAATTTTAAAATATTGGTTTAGGATTAAGAACTTAGAAGATAGTTGTATTTTGAAACACTGTCTAGTGACGCAAGAGAAAGTGAGGGGAGGAAATACTTGGGTTAGTATAACCAACGAGATTATGGAAAAAAATTGGCTTGGGTATGGTG
The DNA here is from genome assembly GCA_030762175.1 of Metallyticus violacea. NCBI lineage: Eukaryota > Metazoa > Arthropoda > Insecta > Mantodea > Metallyticidae > Metallyticus > Metallyticus violacea. The sequence continues at coordinate 122,748,576 of CM060835.1, forward strand.
TGGCATGATAGAGAAAGTAAAGAAAGAGGTTTTTGGGAAGAAATTAAACTCAGAAGTGATGATATGGAAAGACAGGAGATATTAGGTAGTTTAAGTAGTAAAAAGTCATTGAGGATTTATAGGGCGTTAAAGGAAATATGCGGTATGGGGTGACAGTAGAACGAGGGAGGGAATCGCATGGGTCCGGACAGGGGTAATTTACTGGCATGCAAATATGGAATGTAGAGAAACTAAAGAAATGGGAGCAAAAATTAGAATTGAGAAGTGGGATAACTTATCAATAGAGATAAGGAAAAAGTTGGTAAATATGAAAACAAGGCCGAAAATCTTGGAGTTTGGAAATTATTTAGGTAAGTTAAAAGAAAATGGTTGAAGAAAATAAGTGAAAATCAGAAACCAAATCGGGTAGAAACATAATTTAAATTGATTTTTTATTGAGTTAAATTTGTAGATGTAACTTGCCTGATAGTTGAATAACCGCAAGGTTGAAACTATTTGGGCCACTTGGTTACACAGCAACTCGAGAAGATTTACTAGAATGACTTTGGTTATATTTTCTTGTATGACTGAGTGATTGTAGAAAGACTATTGTGGAATCTTGTTGTATTATTAAGTGGAAATGACTTCAATATTTATTTTCATTCCCCTTTTTACGAATATTTGACTTTTTTCTATGTTGCAGTTTCATTTTCAATACTTGGTGGATATTACTTTTTCATCTACTTGTAATGCAACACAGCTGGTCACAGACAGAGAGTGTAGAGCTGATGTATTTTTGTGATTTTTCCCTATTATGATCGCAATATATTATAAATGGAAACCAAGAAAGAAATATAAAGCGTACGACATTCACTGGAGGCGTAGGGAACGACATAAATTTGTCCTACTTTATATCCAGCTTTAGCAAGGACCTTGGACGTTATCCGAAGTTGCATTTTTGTTTGTTTGCAGAGGTACACTAAAAGAAAACCTAAATTGCTGATATATTTGGATTGTTAAGGTCGGAGGAGGATATTGCGGTACCTCAGTCTTGCTCAAGGGCTGACTGTTTATGTCTCCGTCCCCAATGGGGACACCCCCGAGAGGAAGGATAATAATTTAATCTTTATTCTGGAAGGTATTTTTTCATCCCATTATTTTTGCTGCAGTATTTTCAATGTCATTTCTCATTAACCTGATTTTGGAATTAACAGGAAGTCCACTGTTCTATATAAACTACTAATGTGAGCATTTAATATAATAATTATTTTTTGTATTAAATTGTTTCAAAAGATGTATACCCTACAAGAACAAAAATTGTAAGCGGACGAGGAATTCCAAAATGGGATGTATTATTATAATATTAATCAATATATTAATAATTAATTGTTTTTCACCCTATAACTAACTGAATTATTTCCCTCCCCCTCCCACACTTAAACTTCAGTAACAACAATGCAGATTGCCTGCCAGCAACCTGTGGTGAGGCAATTTTAAACATTGGTTTAAAACTTAAGAGGTTATTTTTTAAATTTTTTATTTATTGTTTTGATTGCATTGCTCTTTTCGCGAAGTTTGTAGATTGTAAATTCAATTAATTAATGATGTGCAAATAAACTCGGGATCCTTGGCCTTTTAAAATTATGTGTATTCACCTTCATGGGTAAGGAAAAACTCCGAAGAAAACCTTACTCAGACAATCTGGCCTCATCGGGATTCGAGCCCAGAACCTCGGATTAGTAGTCGAAAATGCTGCCACTAGACCACGGAAGCAGTCAAAGTATTGTTGTTTAATACATAAGAATTTCACCTGATAATGTCTGCATTGGTGCATTTTTCAGCAATAATATATTAACATTACATTATTACTGCCGTATTTGCTATTGAGCTAACAAGTGATGATCTCTCACTCTGCGGAGAAAACAATTGAGGACATAGTTACACTTTCGCAATATTTACTTTACCTTCGAGTTAGTTAAAAGTGCCCCATCACCTAAATAGCTTTTGAAGCATATGGTTCAATGACATGAAACGCTGTGTGTACCAATATCCCCTTCTGAGAGCTCAAAAATTATATTAGCGAATTTTTTCTAAATTCAGTTCAACTCTGCCTATCTTGTTTTAAATGGAATTCCGAATATATTTGTGCATTTTTTAACAATGCACATTAACAGATTTTCAAAAAGTATCTAAGCTAAATACTTCTGTACGAAATTGTTATTGCTAAAACAAGAAAAAAAAAAGTGCATAGAATAAAAAAAAAAAAAAAACGCTTCTCTTGTTTACTGTGTTATGTCAGTAATAACACACACACACACATATATATATATATATATATATATATATATATATATAAATTAACACTAAAATAAAAGTAGATAAAGATAAAACACAGAGAAAGAGTCACACTTGAAACTGCTATATTTCGAACTACTGCGAGTTCTTCAATGGCAAGAAGCTAGACTAGCTTCTTGCCATTGAAGAACTCGCAGTAGTTCGAAATATAGCAGTTTCAAGTGTGACTCTTTCTCTGTGTTTTATCTTTATCTACTTTTATTTTAGTGTTAATTTGTTACATTGTTAATAGTGTTTCTTTATTTTTATGTTTCATATATATATATATATATATATATTGTCCATTTATATCTATGGAATCATGTTTTGATTCAGAAACCTCTTTTGTAAGGCAAAAGGAAAGGAATTCAAAATTTAATTATGGCTTTTATAGAGATAGGCAACGATCTGATCGACAGGTGACGAATTTATTTCATGCATTTGAAGTGGTTAAGTGGGGTGGCCCTGCGTTGGATGCCAAATTCTGAAGCTGTTTAGTAGGCTCCGGCTATATGTCCCAGGTTGGGCACCATTCTTGAAGCGATCTGTTATCCAAGTCGAGTGGCACTTGTCTTCAGAGAACTGCGGCAACTTTACAGAAAAAAAAAAGAATATCATCATTGATTCCTAGTCTGTAACAGAATTTAAGTGCGGTTTTGTTTGTTAGACGATGCATTATGAATTCACAAAGTTTTAGGATATCTATTCCCAGAGAATGAATTGTTTTATCTGTCGGTAATCAAATAGATGTGAACACTATTTGAATATATTATTTAACTGGGCATTAAAACTGCAGCTAGTGTAAATGTCCTAGTGTTCCAGTAAGTATATTTATCTCGAATCTCGCTAAAAATTAAGTTTGCTATGATCCAAGATCATTGAAGAGTTCAAAAACTGAAAGGGTCGCAATTAGCTCTTCTGCCATAAAAAAAACACGGTTTCTTCATGACTAATGAAACGTCAGAAATATTTTGTCTTCCAAGACACGTAAAATATCTGCTGCACCAGCAGAGGGGTGTTAAATTTCCCGAATGTCAAACACCTTTGTCTCCCATCAGCCAAGCGCAGTGTTTTGATTTACTGGGCATGCCACCACATATAACGAAGAAGAGTACTTGTCAATTTCGAGCCGTCAGGGAGATTAATGGTCTTTATTACAGGGGCTGGCTCTCTCTCACGACTCTTCGACATCTCTCGCTGCTGACTATTTTGTTTGCTGAGATACACCGGTCTCATGGGAAACTTAATGGATGTTCTGTCCGAGCTCCGTATGCTTGACAGCCTAGCTCGTTCTTTTTGTCTATTCATATTCTTCTTGGAAGTTGCAAGCTTTTAATGAGCTTTTGGACTATACGGCCTTAAGCTTCTTAAATAAGTTCTGGGGTCCCAAAGAGGCGTGGCTAGTCATTAATTCATTACAGGAAGCTCCTTTTGAAATGTTAAATATATTTCTCCTAAAACCAATCTTCATCGAGAGAACTAGCTACAATGGACTTCAAAGTATAAACTTATTGAAGTATTTAAATAACTTTCTAAAAGAGAAAAAATATTTTCTGTAATTAGTTTTGAGAAATTTGATCTACACTAAATAATTTTTATAATATTGTTATTAGTAGACTTACGAAAATAATTATATTAAAATGAACTAATAACGATAATTACAAATTATTAATTATTTATTAATATTGTAAAGTGCAAATGCCGGATATTTAAAGCAGATGTCTTTGCAAATAAATTCCAAGATCCCATTCATTTTTCCTTTCTTACAAACAGGAAAACTTAAAAAGGATTAGCTTTTCCAAAACAACATGCTTCAACGAGAGCTTCGAACAAAAACACCCACTGATCGCGTAAAGACAAAATCTGGCCTCTGGATCGCAGCAATACTTTTGGCTATATTTCAAAGGGCCTCTTCACGAGCTCACAGTCACGAGTTCATTGACAGAAAAGATTTCTTAAGTATACAAAGATAGCTAATGGCATACTGATTTATTTATTAGACCCAAAATTATGAAAACTTACTACAAATAACAAACAAGCAATTGTTTTACAATAATTATTATTTTATTTATTTACTTTAGCCTATATGACATTTAGTTTGTTTAGACATGCTCCCTACAATTTTAAAGATTTTTTCTTGATTTCTTCATCTTACATCTATCTCTCAATAAACGCATCTTGTTTGCATTTTTCTCAATTCCTTCTTCACAACGCTCCAAATATTATTCATGGTTTAAATCGGGCTGTTCACTGACCATGGGAGTGTTTTTACGTTGTTAACTTTTAGGAACTGTCTTATAATTTCAATCTATGGCAAGGAGCACCATCGTGCATGAATAGGAAATCGGCATTTGGGAGCAATTCTTTCCTCATTGAGAGAAGTTTTGTTTTTAATCATTTCTTATACTATTTATGCTCTGTTGATTCCTCAACTATATGGTCTTCTAGATCTACGGACAGACATTTGGCTTCAAACCATTTTTAATAAAGGATTCACTACCTGGTGCACATATTGAATGAAAATACTCTCAGTTGTTCTCTTCACAGATTGAAAACGTGGATTCCATTTGAGAAAAATGATGTAAATCAACAGAAAGTTCATTTTGTGAAACATTTTTGATAAAAATTCCTAAAATAGACAGGACAATGAAAACATCATGACAGTAAAAAACTGAAGCCAATCATAGTTGCTTTAATTAGGGGGCGTGCGCAGAGTGCAGACATTTTAATAAAATGCAAGCAAAAGGTAACAAAATGGACTAGATTTATTAACTAAGAAAATGCTGTGGTTATTCCTCAATTCTGTGTCACTGCCAAAGTTCCTAACTTGTATTTTTCTTTTATACACATTTATATTTATACACATAAACTTTAGTTATATTGCCCTTCTATAAAATTATAGTATTTATATGTATATATGTGTGTGTGTATATATATTGCATTTCCTTGGCCAGTTTAAACTTTTTCGTTAAGGCATTCTGCGATTAAATCAGGTTCACAAAGTATTCTACGGATTATTTAGGGCAATACTTCTGTGCCATATTATTACTACTTGTATTCTTTTTGTTACTGTTTACCAACTGCACAAGTTTTCTTTGAATATATTTTTTTTCCAGTCACATTTTCTGTTCTTAATCCTAAGCCACTAAATTTTATAAATGAAGGCAATTACACCAAATATATCAACATAACATAACCAAAAGGCTGTTTATAACAAAATGCACAACATATCATTATTGAAAAAAACATTCCCTGGTTGCAATTTCAGAAAGTTTGTTAAATGTGTTGTACATTATTTAAGTAAATAGAAACAATGCAGAAGTAACTAGGTCATGACAGTATAATTATTTTAACAGGCAAACAAGAGAAAATTTAAAATATATGCGCCAGCGAATTTAGTAGTTTTAATACGTCTACAGTTTCTTTGATATGCAGTTTTTCTTGTATTAAGCGTAACACTTGGATTCTGTGACTAAATACAAGCACTTTCCTTTAAATACAAGTCATGCCGATACTTGCACTAATTGAAATAGTGATGTCGCAAATGTTAATTCCTTACAAAACGTTCTAATAAAAAAAAAAGTGTTCCTTTTTGTACTTCTTAGGCTTTCACGGCCGGTGTTGTCATTAAAACAATTAAATTCTCCCGGGCTGTTTTGCCCTGGTCCATGGTTTAAATTACTACCATAGTTTTCACCAACTGCTCCGGTTGGTGAAAGCTATGGTAGTAATTTAAACCATGGACCACGGCAAAACAGCCCGGGAGAATTTAATTGTTTTAGTGTTCCTTTTTACTCATTTACCGATATGTCTCACTATTAGTCTATTCAATATTGCTTACCACCACGGGTGACCGAGGTCGTTAAGGCACGGACTCGTAAGCAAGAGGTCTGGATTTTAATACCGCCAGGACCGTCCTCCCTGATTGAGTTTTTTTTTTTCCAGGTTTTCCTCAGTCCTCATAAATGGCAAATGCCGGGGAGGTACCCTAAACTTAGGCCTGGAACGATTCCTTCTTTAAAAATAAATCCTTTCCCAATATATCATTTCATCTCATATATCATCAGTGTCCATCGCCTATGGTGCCTCGTAGCAAAAATGGGCGTTAAGCAGTATTCATTAATTCAATATTGCTTAGTGATATCACACACTTATCTAGTAGTGCGCATGCTCAAATAAATATAGACAGAGCAAACATCATACTGCCCGCCCTTTTCAACAGCAGGAAAAAAGCCTATCAGAGCGTATAGAAATAAATTGCTGTTTCGTCACAGCTGAAATATTGGTAGAATCAATAATTAAATAATGTTGATATATCTTGATCTGCATTTTAGGTTATGTGGAGGGTTAATGTATGGATCTGAGCAATGATACTTTTTACAGAACAAACAATCTAAGTACAGGTATTATAGGCAGAAACAATACTAGTTGAGACTGAAAAGGAAACAAAACAAGTGAAAGGCATAAAAATATAAAGAAAAAATAAAGAAAAAATTAAAAAGAAGAAAAAAACGAGCTTTCACTTGCATATTCACAACAGCGAAACAGTTGTAACTGGGACACCCCTGGAGATTCAAGACAGGACTGCTGCAGGTAGTTCCTTATCCCAGTGAACGGGGTACATAATAGGGGCAATACGCGCAGAGGGTATCTATGACCATGTATCTTCAGGCACAACAGCCTCGTGTCGCGACACCCACTAAATTCCAGTTGTGGGCGAAATCTCTTGTGGCACGGTCGCGATAAGGGAAATATTATGCCAAGAAGCTTGCTCGTGGGGAGCAGTGTGCATGCTAATCGTGGCGAAGAAGCGTTTCCTCTACCCTTCTGCAAGTAACTAGAAGAATCCTCTAATCTGCGCTACAAATCAAAGGGGTGGTGGGTGTATTATAATGCGTTCTTTGCATTCATGCTATCATTGACTGCCATCATTCCTTTCATCCCAGCATTAAGCTGGATTTTTATGGACTTTTAACATTTGAATAAAGTGAGATTAAACTTAACAAAAAATTATGCGCAAATCTTTCTTTTAAACGATAAGTAATTAGGTTTCTACACAGAAAAGGTATACATTTTTATGAGTACTATAAACATTTGAAAAGCTGTAATGAATATTGTTGCACCCTTTCAGCCACGAAAATTCTGATCCTAACTATGATTGGAAACTAAGAGTCACCTATAAAAATTTCCATTGGTACTTTTGAGAAAAAAAAAGAGAGAGATATCACTGTCGTTAATGCTAATTGCTTCCTTGCACAAAAGTTAGACAAAAACAAAAATTTATAGACTAGAGTTTATAAAACTTGGGGTCCTAAAGACATTTGATCAGAAACTTAACATATAATGTTTCTGTTTCATTATATATAATTACTCTACAGAAAGTTTAATGAGCTTAAAAAATGCAAGTTGGCTTTCTATTTACTTATGCCTAAAATATAAACCACACAGAACCATAAGAAAACGGATTCACTGCTATGACTTAAGATATTAAATTCTTTAGTTAGGTTATTTATTTTATTTATGGTCGTTATTTAACATCTTAGATCAGTAGTGCCCCATTCTATCCATGGCGTGAAACAACGGATAAAATTTTGCCAGGGGGCCTCTTTCAGGCTTGAGGTTCTTTTACATGCCATAAATCTACGGCTTTACTTTTCATCCGAAAGAAGCCATACTTAGGATTTTTAAGCCCGAAAGAAATCCATAGACCCTTCCGGGTTTGAACCTGCGAGCTTGGGTCTATGAGGCAAGTATAGTTACCACTAGACCATAAGTACCTACTTTTTCTGGCTTAATGTTCATATATGATTAACCAATGAAAAAAGACCCCAAACTACAAAATCAAGCTCATCTTAAGTTTATTTTGTGATTATGCATAAATGTGTTGCTTATATTATATATTTTTGGAAACATAAAATATAAATCATCCACTTTTTGCAGATCAGATTATAGGTTCTTTTGTAACAAGGTCTTTTACATTTTATTTATGAACGACTCAAAGTACTAACTTATATCATAGAGATGAATGGAGATGAAAAGAAATACTTGGAAACACATAAGAAGAAAATTAATGCACTATAAAATGGATAAGGATAGTACTTAATTGAAGACAGCAACTATTGTATGGTACATTACAAATAAAGAAATATTGAGTCGTCAGTTATATGACAAAAGAGTTAAGAATATACATTAAAAACCCTTAAGAAGTTCTCCTATATATAATTTACAATTTACAAAGCATAGACTAAGGCGTTTTAATATTTGTCCCATTAATTTAAAATGTATTTTATTATGTTAAGGCTTTTTAATGTTTGTCTCATTAATTTAAAATAAATTTTATTCTGTATTTTATTTTTTAAATTATATGCATGTTTCACAATTTCTCTGTCCTGCAGCAGTTTCCTTTCAGGAGAGGTGCGTAAAGCTGTGGTTAGATTTTTATGTTTTAGTTTAACAAAACGCAATTTTATCAACAATATTAAGTATATAGTACAAACATTTAGTGTTTTATAATGTATCTAAGATCTTCAATAATTATCATACAATAGTTATACTTGATATTGCATATACATCAGTTGTTTATTTACGGACGCTCTTTAACAGCTCAGGTCATCAGCGTCCCATTCTATTCAGGGCGTGAAACGGCCGACAAATTTTGCTCAGAGGCCTCTTTTTTTTCAGGCTTGAGGTTCTTTATCGTGCCGTAAATGTACGACACGGGATCCACTGTTCTATTACCCTTCCGAAGGAAGCCATACTTAGGATTTTTACGCCCTAAAAATCCATCGATCCTGGCCGGGTTTGAACCCGCGATCTGGGGTTTAGAAGGCAAGTATAGCTACCACTGCACCACCAGGACTGACCCATAAGGTCAATAAGGTATCGGTTAAAGTAATTGGAACATACAAAAAAAATGAAAGTGGGAAAACAGCTAGGTTTAAAATTAAACGATCGTACATAAACAAATAAGGAGAAATTATAGCGTAAGAGATCAAACAAGCAAAGAATTTAAACATACAGAAAGAATGGATTGGTGGAGCAATATATATAATGTAGAAATAATAAAATAAATAATATACATTCATGCAACATGCTAGGAAAAGGAACATTGGATCTAACTGTAAAACCTTTTGGTACTGCCTGTAACCTAGCTATTCACTTAAACTAATGTCCAAGAATGTTCTCAAATTGCTTCGCAAGTTTGTCCTAATCACGTTCGTGAACAACCTTTTCTTGTACAAACGCAGCCCATCAATAACTCTATCAACTTAACTATTTCCTTTATATGTTATTAGCGCCCTTTTCTCGCCGCTACTTCACGTTCCTTGCAGGGAAACCAATCGTGTAAGATGGATGAGGACGTGGGACCGGCTAATCTTTCACTTTTCAGCTTTGCAGCGCGTTGCATTGCATTCCTCCCATAGCTCTGCAGTGGAAGGAGGGCACGCAGAAAGCAATGCAGCAAAGGATACCTGGAGAATGGTTCATAAGTTCCTTTAACGGTTCTAAGGATGAAGAGATTCGGCTAATAGCTAAATACATTAGTTCAAAAATGGAGTTTTTAAATTTGGGATGAAAATAATCCAAGGCTGGAACTCTTTAACCTCCCCTTCTCCCAAAAGCTAACTTTTGGATAAAAATAACAATACGTGGCGTTAAAGTTCAAACAGTTTAATTGTACAAAGATGAATGATTAAATTAGGATCAATATTAATCGCGTTAACCTCAGATTTTGAATATTACTGATTCTTTAAGCAATGAAGTAAACAGAAATCCCAAAATATGATTTTTGGACAATTTTCAACACCTTAAAATATCCATGCAAATTATAATAAGTTATTTATCGTATATAAAGTATAACTTTCCTTCAGCCTATTATATTTATGCGAGATTATATACATATATACGTATATGTATATATACGGCATAAATATTTCAAGGTGTTGAAAATTGTCTAAAATTCACACACACACACACACACACACACACATATGAAAAATAATGTAACACTATTAACAATGTAACTAAATTAACAATAATCAGAATAGCAGAAATGGATAAAACACTAAGAAAAACTCACAGATTTGCAATCGCTATATTTCGAACTACTAGAGTTCTTCTATGGCATATATACATATATATACATATATATATATATATACTTACATTGACGAAGTTTCTAAATTGGTTTGTACGTAGAGTAATATATATATATATATATTATTCTATATATACATATATATATATTTCTAAATTGGTTTGTGCGTAGAGTAATATATATATATAATATATGTATATATATAATATATGTATATATACACACACATTGACGAAGTTTCTAAATTGGTTTGTGCGTGGAGTAATATATATATATATATATATATATGTGTATATATATATACACACATTGACGAAGTTTCTAAATTGTTTTGTGCGTAGAGTAATATATATATATTTCTAAATTGGTTTGTGCGCACAAACCAATTTAGAAACTTCGTCAATGTAAGTACTCTATAATTATAGACAGTTTTGGTTACTAACATATTTATATAATTTTATATTTCCCCCCTCTCATACTGTCGGTCCTGGTGGTGTAGTGGTTACCATACTTGCCTCCTATACCCAAGATCGCGGGTTCCAGGACTGATGGATTTTTTCGGGCGTAAAAATCCTAAGTATGGCTTCCTTCGGAAGGGAAGTAAAGCCGTGGATTCCGTGTCGTACATTTACGGCACGAAAAAGAACCTCAAGCCTGAAAGAAGAGGCCTCTGAGCAAAATTTATCGGCCGTTTCACGCCCTGATTTGAATGGGACGCTGATGACCTGAGATGTTAAAGAGCGTCCATAAATAAAATAAATCAATCAGTCCTCTCATATTTGTAGAAGTATTTCAGATACATTTACAATACAAATTCATCTTCTACTTGCAATTGGCTACTAAACCTGAGATTAGTCATGAGCGCTATTTAGCCATCTATTATGTTATTGCTTCTAATTTCGACTTCCGGTTGGATATACTTCTCAAAGTATCAATTTGATGTCGCCACTATCGCCTGAAGCCGGAAATAAGGCTGCCTATATTAATTTTATAACCTGAGGCTGTAGAGTTATATTTATAAAGGCATTAGATTTGATAAGGATAATTGTTATGTATATATAAGAAAATCATTTTGAGATAGGTATAACAGGAATAGAAATAATTTGTAACTTGTAACATACAAAAGAGTTTTGTATACATTTTGTGTAAAATATGTGAGAAAGAGACGGATATGTATACCTGACTCCACTCACTGACCGCTCCTTAGACAAGGCTGAAGAAAGGGTAAACTATCTTTTGTTAGGTCACGAACCTTCTACCCGGGAAATACTTAGGAGTTGACAATAAGAGAAACATGTGGCCGTAACGGGATAGTATTTAACAAAGTCAGAGGTAGCAATAATTTAAGAGAAAATGAAAATGTCAGAACGGAGACGAAAATGTTTTATTACAGGAAAGCCGAAAACACGTGCTTAATCTCTAGGAACATTTAGAAATCTACAAACTAAGGAAGGCAAAAGATTTTCAATAGAAATCAGAATATAAGGAAAGTGCCGAAATTTACGAAAGGTTGTTCTGGGAAAATTCAAGTTCGTGGGAAGACATTAGATCAGGGGGAAAGAATAATTCTAGCCAATGGTCTTCGGATAAAAGTTAACGAATCAGGAGAACTTAAATACAAATAAATAATTTTAGGATAGCCAATAACGAACATGTAATACAGAAATAGATAAAATACGAGGGAATTTAATTTAGCGAAAGGCGTGGCGATGTAGTAGAAAAACTGGAGTACAGAAGTCATAGGACATTCATTCAGACAGACATACACATTTCACACTCGCAGAAGTCAGACATTCATAGATTCACATTCAGACATTCAGTAGAGATACATTCACAGATACATACATTCATAGATACATATTCAGACATTCATTCAGGCGAGACACGAGAGAATTCACTCCAGAGATATTCGGAACCCGGCAGCCTAAGTCACACCAAAGCAGTCCGCCTGAGTCACACGAAAACAATTAGTTCAAGTCATTTCTAAAGCCAGCCTAAGTGAGTAGCGAAGTCAGCGGCGAACAGTCGGGAAGTACTTTATATGTGAATAAAGTATTTGAAACAAGTCAACCTTGTGTATTTTTGGGCAACACATTTCTCGTTCCCGTGGATCTGTACTGATCCGCGAAACACTCCAGTGGACCCTGAGATCACAAACTAAACAGATTTGGAACAAACACCATCCGGTGAGCAGCCCGAGCCGAACATCCAGACCCCATCAGCCCAGTCCCCAACATACGCCTACGCCCCCGCACCCACAATTCCTGCTCCACGCCGTAGCTGATATAATTGTTTAATGAACAGCTACTGAACGCATAAATTGCATATTCATCGTTAACTATAATGAAAATGTACTATTTTTACCCTAATTTTCAGTTTTGAATGTTTATTTGTTATTTCCAAGCAATGGTCAAACATTTTTTTTAAAATTTCTTTATTTTTAATCTAAATTCCTACTATATATTTACCCTAGAAAGTGTAACAACGTTTCTAATATAAAAATTAAATTAAAGGGTTGGCTAGCGTAGCACAGTTTTATAATTAAAATACTGAACTCTGCAATTTTAGCAAATGACACATGATACCCATAACACTATAATCTAATGACAGAAGAAGATATGAATATCGTAAAAAAACATGTGAATGCTGTTCTGCAAAATTACTGCATAAAATAAACATCGAAGAGAAAATTTCACTGCACACATATAACCTTGAGCAGTTAATTTGTGCGTATTGATTTTCTTGGCAACATTTTATCATATAAGAACACCATAACCTGAAGTAGTAGTAGTAGTAGTAGTAGTAGTAGTAGTAGTAGTAGTAGTAGTAGTAGTAGTAGTAATAATAATAATAATAATAATAATAATAATAATAATGGTGATGATAAGGAAAGGCTCAAGCCGTTTTTTTAGTATTAGTACTGTTAGTATGTATTTAAGTTTCTAAGGAATAAGCAACTCTCAAGGATAGAAATTTAACCAAATGGGTTTAATTAAAGCGGAAGGAACGTTTACTATTGTAGCAAATATAACTTAACATTGTATTGGAGTATAAATTATTTTTAATGTTGTATTTTGTTTTTGGTTGGATCGGAGCGGTCCCCTGGATATTCCAGTAGGAAGCTGCTGATGAACCGGGAACTGGAGGGCTGAGCTAATAAAAATGGATTAAATTTTGTTTGCAGTTAGAGCTGGGAATGCCAAAGGTACTGTTCCTAATTGTTATATTTAAAATTAATGTTTTTATTTCTGTTTATTTTGTAAAAAATTATATATTGATGCATGAGAAATAAATACTACTACTGATACTAGTATCAGTATTAATTATTATTGGGGGAAACAATGGTTAAAAGTATGAACTTGGAATTTATAGGTTCATTTGGCCAGATTAATTAGAAGAATATGAGTTAGCATCAAAATTTGTATTTGTGCAACAAGAAAATTATCGCAGGAAGAGTGGGGTAGTGCCAGTAATCGCTAACCACCACCAATACAGTGACAAACTGTAGACAACTTTAATATCTCGGAATGCTTGCATTCTTCAATACTTATTGTTAGGGTTTCGATGGCATATACGCTTGATAGCTGTTTACTTTATTAAAAATGTAGCAATAATGTTATCGGTTTGTATTCAGTTACGCTGTTCATTTATTTATGCAAAGACATTTGAAGAATGTATTCACAAGTAGTAGAGTCAATTTCGTGACATGCGCCTCAGAATTCGATCCTGCAAAATACCCAAGCCGTCCCTACTTTATACATACGAGGGTAGGTCCATAAGTTTCCGGCCTCGCCGATAAGGATTATCGCCTTTATAAAACCCTTATCTGGTGTCATACCTTATCTATTAAGTAAATAATTGCAGCTGTAACTTCCGCTTCGCCGTGTTCAGTTCTTCAGATTAGTTGCATACTATGTGCAGAAGATTGTGTGCTATGATAAAAATGGAGTGTCGAGCTGTTATTAAGTTCTTCACAAAAAAAGAACGGTGAAATGCTCCAAATGAAATTAAACAGCGATTGGACGGCGTATATGGGAAAGCATCCTCCTCATATTCTACCGTAAAAGAATGGGCCAAACTTTTCCGAATCGAGAAAGCATTGAAGACGAAGAGCGTGCAAGTCGCTCCTTGGAGGTGCTCATTCCTGAAAACATCGCTCGCTCTTGTGGAAGGAGAAATTATGGAAGACTGGCTCATAGTTACAGAAATAGCAGCAAGGTTGGACCTTTCTAAAACAATATTCCTTCGAATTATTCATGAACATTTAAACATGAATAAGTATTGCAAGATGGGTGCCTAGACTTCTTTCCTCAGTCCAAAAGCAGCAAAGTTCTGCAAACCATTGTTACAGGAGATGAAACTATGGTCTTCTACTATGATCTCATATCCAAAACAATCAATGGAGTGGCGTAAACCTGGCGAAGCACCCCCTATAAAGGCCAAGGTCTCTCAGTCAACCAACAAGATCATAGTCGCAATCTTTTGGGACTATGAAGGAATGCTCTTCATTGACTTCAAGGAGAGGAAGACCAGCAAATGGAGAGTACTATGCTGGGCTACTGCACAGACTGCGTGCTTCCATCAGAGAGAAAAGGCGATGAAAGCTGAATGATGGTGTGCGCCTTCTTCATGACAACGCGCCTGTGCCTTGTTGCAAAGTAAGCTGTGAAGAAATGTGGCTTTAAGGAGATCGATCATCCACCCTACAGCCCAAATCTAGCTCCCAGTATTTATTTATTCTTCTCAAAACTCAAGAAGGACCTTCGAGGAAGGAAATTTAAGTGTGACAAAGAAATAATGAATTCTGCTTATGCCCATTTTGCAGATAAGAATTCTAACTATATTGATGGGGTAGTTTGAAGTGTATAGCAATAAAGGATAACTATATTGAAAAAGTGAAATATAGTTTTTGTCGTTATCATATTTAGAAAATGGTTAGGCCCGAAACTTATGCACTTACATTGTGGTTCAGGCAGCAAGCTCCTTTTTAGCCGTGGCGTCGCAAAGAATTTCATTTGATACGGCTCTCCGTAAAACAAAAAACTAATCACTAGAAACCTGTCTCGAGGCTTCGTTTAACTGCATGATAACCTCACACGGTAAACAAAATGGCAAAGATCCTGTAATGCTTCAACAGCTTCTGTACATCTCGAATCTTTCATTCAGAGTTATCACATAATGGGTACTGGAAATAGTTTCACAGAGACAAAACCATTACTGATCATTGTGAACGCTGCGTAAAATTTTTGATTGAATGAAGCGTTTATGAGGTAGATATACTCAGAGGCAAGAGATATCAACTACAAGACAGCATTATGAATTCTTTATTCGTGACATATTTTTTATGTAGAAAGAACGACTTTTTAATGTATATGGAATAACTTCGCAATGAACAAATGAGAGTAGGTTGTGAGAGTGAACAACTATGAATAGTTTAATTTGAAATTTTCTCGTGTAAACAATAACACCAATACAAGAAACGCAAAGTTGGCTGTATCTTTTTTACTTATTATCGATAACTACCACTCATTACTTTTCTAAAGTAAATGTAAATTGAAACTAATATCTATTAAATGACGACGATATTACAGCATTCCTGATTTTCTTTCTATTTTATATTTTGTCTTAACTATAAGAACGAAATTAACTATGGAAAAATCCTTCTCCCCCACACACACACGCACCAAACACCTGTGCGATTCGATCAAGTCGGATGTCGTTGCCATATGTCTGTCACCCCTCCTCCGCTTACGTTATGACTGAACTAATGAGGAAATGGAAAGCGAATGTGTTTCCTGGGACAACCGTCATGATTTCACATCAGATAATGCAATTCCCATGGCAACAATCAGTGTAAATGTTTCCGCGCCAAGATATGGCCACAGTTCAGTAACGAACGAGTACTGCACGAGATTTCTTGTCGGCAAACATATACACCTGCTCAACCCTCGTGGAGGCGTCAATTTGTCACTGCACAGGGGTATACATAACCGTAGCACTCCATCTGACGCAAATTGAAGATATTCTCCCCACCCTATCTCTTGATGACAAGTTCATCTATTTTTTACAATTTACAGCAACAAGATAAGCAGATTGTTCCGTATTTCTAGTGCATGTTCTTAAGTATTTAATAATAATAATAATAATAACAATAATAATAATAATAATAATAATAATAATAATAATAATAATAATAATAATAATGAGACAGTCCACCAGAGACAAGGCCTATCTAGCTGATATCTGCTCCGGACGCCACAGAGAGGTTACAGTCAGAGCCTCACTAGTCTTCACCTTTATCAGGCAGCTCCTCAATTGCCCTCACAAGGTTACGTCCACGTTCTCCAAACCCAGAACTTTGAAAAATTCAAGATCGAATCCACGATTCAGAAACCAGACTTGCGAACCACTTGATGACTAAAAAATTAAGATACCCTGAAATATTACTGATTTCCTAGAAATACTGGAAGGAGTGGCTTGTGACAAAAAGAGCAGCTTATTAAAAATGCCATTAATAAAAATTTGAAGTCGAAAATTAAGCATTCCATATACATTAATTTCCATAAATATTTAATAGGCATTGTATTTTTTGTTTTATTTAATACGACAGAATTTACCTCGTTTTGTACGAATTGGTTGTTGCATAAAATCCAAGGCTCGGTTGATTATTGTAAAATCTTAGTTTTAGGAAATTATAAGTCTGTCGGAGAAACAATGAGGAAGAGTTGTTCCCAGATGAAAAGATGTTCATTATTAAACAGTATACAACTTCTAGAATGAAATGGCAGGAATACATTCAATAATGGCTTGCTGATACACAAATTAAATACTTAACCAGCGCATGAGTCTAGCCAGACTTTTTGTGTTCCTATTTACACATATGAAAAAAACAAACAAACAAACATACACAAAATTACATATATTCAAACTCTATGAAATAATCCTCTCCCTGCCCCCATCATGTTGGGCAAAAAATTAATGCCATTAATAAGAATTTTAAATTCTGTTCAGGTTTCGTACGTTAGTATTTCTGATTGCTAAGCTATCTGGATTACCTTTCATGGAAAGTGTGTACCAATAGGGAGAAAAGTCTGACATATTAAAAATAAAACAACTTCAGTTTACTGTTGACACCTGTCCCATAGTCGGAACTGACAGATTGAAATTAATTCAAGAACGTTCGTTGTGGAAATAAGTTAACTCTTTAACTTTCACTCATGATGCAATGGATCAGAGAATGCATAATTGAATATAAAGTTTTATATGCTGAAATGTTTACTTCTCTAAATTATTTTATCAGAACACTTCAGAGCGTACATAAAAACATTCTACATATTCATTACATTAATTAATTTTATAGCATAAAGAAATGAATTATATTGTCCCTTTCGCTGTAACCACCTTGATGTATAATGAATGCATAATATTAGCAGTAAGTTTTAATACAATTGAACTCTTTTTAATAAATCTACTATTTTTCATTCTTCATCTATTTATTTAATATTTATGGCACTAATAAAACAGAAAAATAAACCACTGGGAATATTAATTACTTACATTTGTATTTTTACGGAAACGCCATAGATTTACATGTTTTATTGCAAAATATACTGAAATGGAAGTGCTGCTGCTGCAGTAATCAATCCTTCCCAAACTCTTGTCTTAAATTTTCTATTGGTTTTTTTGATACCCGTAGCATTCGACATGAATTGCATTTTTAGATTTATCTAATGTTAACATTTCTTATGGGAGATTTTATATCTCCAGAAGAACAAATATAATTTAGAGAAAGATCAGTTGCTCGTGTGTCGGTCCTGGTGGTGTAGTGGTAACTATACTTGCCTCCTAAACCCAAGATCGCGGGTTCAAACCCGGCCAGGATCGATGGATTTTTTCGGGCGTAAAAATCTTAAGTATGGCTTCCTTCGGAAGGGAAGTAAAGCCGTGGGTCCCGTGTCGTACATTTACGGCACGAAAAAGAAACTCAAAGAAGAGGCCTCTGAGCAAAATTTGTCAGCCGTTTTACGCCCTGAATTTGAATGGGATGCTGATGACCTAAGATATTAAAGAGCCTTCATTAAATAAATCAACCCCCCCCCAAAAAAAAAAGTTGCTCATGCAGGTCATTTAACAAAAAGTTAGAACTACTGAGTTTTTTTTGAAAGTATCACTTAATAATTGTTTCATGTTCCATCTCGTGTGTAGAACAACCATCTAAAACTATATTTGTTGATTTTTCCTTGGTGCTTCTGTCATTGATGGACCTAGTGTTCCTGTAGTTGGTAAAAGAACGTTTCCCCTGTTAAGTTCTCACTAAGAAAAGTGGTACCAATGATGTGAAAATGTCCAGACACTTGATCTGTGTGAATCGGATTCTTGTCTAATACGCAGCGTCGGTTTTTGGAAGCCCTTATTCGACAGTTCTGAACATTTTTTGTTGGTTAATTGTTAAATGTAAGTGTGCTAAGCATTAGCATCATTTTAAACCATCATTTTCTTTCTTTTCATAATCAGAATATTAATTCTTTATTTATAAGAGTAGAATTTCATCTCTTCCAAATATTTTAAAACTCATGTCAAATCTACCAGCCATGTATATTAAATTGACATTTAGTTTCTCGATTTATGAAACTGCTGTATGATTTGATATTGGTCTAGCTAATTATGTCTCACTAAATAAATCATGTACTATATATGCACCATTTCCAGAATCATATCTCTCATCCTTATTTACTTCTATGTGGAATATATATTCTTACAGTATGAAAAGCAAAACAAAAAATTGTTATTAATGTTATTCAATTGTTTTAAAGCTAAGTAGTTAATTGCAATCATAATGTATGACGCATTAAGGTGGTTTCAGTGAATGCAATTATATTGAGTTGATTCACAAAATTGTACATTGTATAAATTAACTAAAGTAAAGAAGAAATGTAGAATAGTTTTCTC
Source organism: Metallyticus violacea (assembly GCA_030762175.1). NCBI lineage: Eukaryota > Metazoa > Arthropoda > Insecta > Mantodea > Metallyticidae > Metallyticus > Metallyticus violacea. The sequence goes on from CM060835.1 coordinate 122,767,936, forward strand.
TACAAAACCTCTGATGATAAATTACGGTAAAATAATTAGGGAAGAAAGCATTTCATCATCGAAACTCCTACGGTGTACCTTCCAATTCACCCATCTATTCCTTCGTAATCTTAGAATTATCTTATAATCAGGTGTAGGGCTTGACACCCCTGTTTTAGGACAGTATTTTATGCTCTCTCCGAAGATCCGGAAATCGCTGCGGTCACCGGAACTATGGATCTCTCGCTAGGGTCCCACAAAGTGGGAAGTGGAGGGGGTGGGATTGGTAAAAGATTTATAACAACAGAAAGGGTAGAATTAGGCGGAAATGACAATTTAAATCTGCGCAGTAGCAGCTTTTGGAGCAGATAGGTCTACCCTACACAAAAACAAGTGACATATTCCTGCCGACTAAGCCGATCACGTGACTTTAGGACGATGTAAGGGATGTTTATGAACCACATTCCCACCCACAGTGGCTACCCCAGTTCCGCATTTAGATTTCAACGTGTGTGCACCTGCTTGACTTTTTGGCCTAAACCATCTGGTATAACTCTTGTGGGAGGGGGAGAGAGTGAAGAAGGCGGAAAACAATAATGAGAGACGTACTGTAGCGTGAAATAATAGCCCCGTACAAAAAAACACTGGGCTGAGATCTCTGAACACAAAGAGCACGCATGCTTTAGATTCTGGTTGGGGTAGGAAGCATGTCTTGTTCCGGTTAATGGCGCGGCTTTCCGGATGTGACACAGATTCTTTTAAAGCCATTTCATTGCCGACAGCTTTGGTTCCTTTTCATATCCCCCTCCTTCTTTATAACGGACCATTGAAAAAGAAAGCGTTTTTAAGGGAAGCGGCAGTAAATTTCAATTTGGAGCCACCCTAGTAGTTAACGTCAGTTTTTTTATGTCTCTGGATGAAATTAAGAATAGCTCCGTGAAAGGAAGCGAAGGGATATGGACTGAGGTTTGGAAAAAGTAATTACTATGAGAAAAAAACTGCTACTGTAAATCGAAAGTGGTTTGTTGGCTTCCAACCTCAGTGGGAAGGAGAGAGCAGCAATTGCGTGCGAGATTTCTGATTATTTCTCTCTTTTCTCTTGCATTATTTTTTCTTTGTTTTTAATTATTTTCCTATTAGAAATACTTGAATACTATGAACGAAGATATTACTGGAAAAATAATAATTAAACTGCCACTAGACTATTCAGAAATCCCAGTGTAATATGTCACAATGGCAAAGTTTGAGAGTTATTAAACAGCACATTTGTTGAGAATTCAGTGTCAATAACTGAGTGGATTGATGCAGCCAGTAAAACACTTTAGATTCTCATTCAGGAAGCCCCGTGTTCAACTCCCTTGGGGCTCACCATCCTGATTTAACTTTTTGTGGTTTTCCCTGATCACTCAGACAAATGATTTCCTTCCCATGCATGTTCCACTTTCCCAATTTATACCATTCAATTCCAAAGTGCCGAAAGTGTCAGACAAAGTAGGTTGGTGCTGTGCGGCGCGGCGGTGGAGGATCTCTTCGAGTGATATCGTTCTGAGTATCGAGTATAGCAGTCTCGGGATGTGATCCGCTGCTGTATCCCTCCTCCTATCTCTTTTATTCTTAGATGCTTTCCTTTCGGTGCATAGGCACAAAAGTGTGGCAGCCGTGCAAAAACCTCCTCTGTCCCTGTGCTATCTTATTCTAACTGGGTGAACGTCTCAGTAAGAGTGACGTATAAAACACATCAGTTAAGTTTCATGCCTACACTACAGGCGTAGACATCAGCTAGCTCCGGCTAGCTCCGGCTATTTACTTTCAATAATCTTGGACGTTCTATTTGTCACTGCATATCTTCTTTCAGATTGTTCAGGTATAATAGTTAAGGTGTAAATTACGTTGAATTATTCTGATTTCTTTTTTTGTTTGCCTTTCGCAGGAAAGCCTAATGCATTGATTCAAGTCCAGAAATTTATTGATTGATTAGTGAGTCTTCAACTTGTTCCGATTACAGGTTTACCTGTTTTAATAATAGTCAGTGCACAATTTGTTAACAATAGTATGTACTTATTGTGAAGGAGTCTTGTTGCAACTAGTTATATTTGCATAGTAAATCAAAATGCAATTCTCTTGTTGTCGTCGGCGTTTAACTTATTTTGTTATTCATTCAAGTTCCATTTTAAATTGTCATCCCTATAAGCTTTAATCAAGGATCTATTTCCTTTAATCTAGAGCACTCAAAACTCTTTTTCCATTTATTTGTCAAAATTTGGTTCATGCGTATAAGTGAATGATTAGTTGAATCAAACAGATAAGCCACCGCCACGGGTGGCCGAGGTCGTTAAGGCGCCGACTCGTGTGCGGGAGGTCTGGGGTTCGAATCCCGCCAGGACCGTCCTTCCTGACTGAGTTTTCCTCAGTCCTCATAAATGGTAAATGCCGGGGAGGTACATAAACTTAGGCCTGGAACGTTTCCTTCTTAAAACAAACAAAAAAATCCTTTCTCAATATATCATTTCATCTCATGCACCATCAGTGTCCATCGCCTGTGGTGCCTCAGCAGTAAAAACGGGCGTTAAAAACTATTAAAAAAAACAGATAAGCTAGTTTTCATTCGCAAATTTCCTTTCATTTTCGGTGACTGCTTCTAATTTATTAACATCTAATAAGTTTGAATTATTTTTATTGCTCCTCTGACTTCTCAATGCATAGTGTGGGAAATATCAACAGCGATTCACAACATTAACGCAATGTCCATACTTATAGCGCGAATATTTAAGATTTTTGCGCGTTCTTGCGGAATTTTAGAGGTAATTTATAAAGAAGAGCTTGGAAATTTGGGCGAATTGTCAACCTCAGCTTTAGGGCTGAAAAAGCAGCTGAGTACAGAGCGATCCAATAATTATGAACCAACCTGCGATGTTTTGCCTAAAGGCGGGAGTGACGCTTGTTACCGTTGGGAGTATCATGGAATGACGCTGACCCAACATACATTTTAAAAAATCCATCTATCACTCACTGTAGTTCCTGGCGGATGTTTTGTTTCAATTCTTCCACGATATGTAGGCTTAACTTGTAAATGTATTGTTTAATTTATCTCAGAGATTAAAGTGGCGAAAGGTTAGATCAGGGTACTGAGGGGCCGCAAATTCTTAATAATGACTCTATCATTCTGAATATTTCTTTCAATAATTTCTCTCATCGAAATATTTTTGTATGAACTGCGGCAGATATTTGTTAGAAAAAAAAAAGAGTAGTTACGCTTGTTGGTTAATTCTCTAAAAGAGAGAGAGAGTAAAATCTTATTCACGTATGTCACATTCATTATGTATGATTTTTAACTATAATAATTTACCAACTCATTGCAGAACTCTACTTTGTCTATTAGGCTTCTTGAGCTGAACATTACTCCTGGCCTGAAATGTATTAGAAAATTGATGAATAGTTCTAGAAGTAGTTGTACGCCTAGAACTTTTACACTCATAATTCTCCTGCAAAATGTTCTTGAACTTGACGATCTGACTGAGTTAACACATATATACAGTTGTCTAGTAAAAAGCATATACTGAGCTATAATTCGCTTCGCGATTAAATATAGAACATTCGTAATAACCGAACTAAACTCAAACATTATCAGATTCACACGAACAGTTAGAAGTTAGCGTGACCTTGTACAAGTCAACGACGAAATACGCCGCAAGTTGGTTCAATGTTCATTGGATTGCTGCGTAGTTTCAGAGTGGAATATGCTTTTTATGCTATAGGATTTTTTGCACCTATAGTATGTATAAGGTATTTTTACTCAATAAATAATTTAAGTGTTCTTAAAGAATTATAGTATTTAAAAATGAAACTTTCAATAATTATCTCTAACATACTATTTCAACCGTATTAAGTATCATTCCGCCCCAACTTGCGGCACCGTCTGGATTGGTAGACAATATACACTATATAAGTTGTGGACAGTTAGATTTTATTGCATGTACCTAAACTATATATATATATATATATATATATATATAAAACGTTCTATAAAGATGCTACTGGATGCAGGTGACACCGCACTAGCCTATAAAGACAGTATGAAGTTCAAGATAAAATACTGCGGCAGTCCAAGGTGTTCTGCAGATCTAAAACTATTAAGAAAGTTAATATATAGACACTTAATTTCTCAATCTGAAGAAATCAGTTGAGTAAGCCGTGTTTGTCCAATGACAGATCTAATAATGAAAGTTTCTTTCATTTTATATTGGACGTGTGTTTCTTACTAAGGTTTAGTTTTTTTAGCACCTGTAGCATCCTTTTGAAGATCAAGATATTATGACTTTCCTAACCTCGACATGTTTAAGGGAAGTGCGTAGTTGACACTTTTTGTTCATTATAAAAATACCTGATTTTGATTCAGAATTTTATATGGGGTTTCAGGCCTTTAAAAGACTTCGAGTGCCTTTAAATGTGGTGTGCCATGGCCCTTTCACTGAAGTTGTGAATAACTGTAGATAACTTTTGAAGATACATTTTTTATTTCTCTATGATCAAAAGAACTCCAGATCAAAGGGTACAGATTAGCCAACCAGAAAACAATAAGGGAGGTTCCAGTGATGAGTATTCTTTTGGAATGCATTAGAATGAGTAATAGTTTTTAAGTTAAAATTAAATGAGTATTATCTTGAAAATACATTTTCCTAAACACGCATAATTGCATTTTATTTTCTCAGAAACTATTGTAACTACAAAGTCAAATCTGTGCACACTTATGAAAGAAAATCAGTTAAATGCATTCAACTACAATTATATTTGACAGTTTAACATATCTTATAAAATTTAATATATTAACTTAAATTTTGAATTTTAAAATTACCTTTATTTAGTTCATAGAGAAAACAATTTTCAAAACTAAAATAACAATAGCAGATAAATTCCTGAAATAAAATGTTTACACAAAGAGAAAAATCTAATCTTCTGCTTCAAGTAGTTTCTGAGGGGAAAAAAATAATAAAAACATAAATCATTTGCAATGTTTTAGACTTTTTCTAAACTTTAATACTTTTTTTCAAACACACTATAATACATATAAACCAGATATTATGTGCAGATACACTGCACACATACTGATATTATATTAAAATATTATAAGGATCTATATAGTGTGCTCAGAAATATGCATCCTTCCTGAATTCAATGCATGCTCAGATAAGTCATACACTCCCCAGTTTCCTTAAGCTTTTCACCTGCATGAGAGGCAACAGAAGTGTTTTCCTTTCCTTTCTTTGCAAATAGAGAGTATACATTTTGGAATGGATTTGAATTTTACCCTATTTTATTTCGCCCTTCTAAGTTTGGTTCTGATTTCTGTCAAATTACCTCTTACATTTTGAAAGGCGTTTTGTCACATTTTAGTATGAATATCTAAATAGAAATATGAATACGAACACTACAAATTGCATACCACAGAGTGTTAGTAAATGCACTATATTCTTCTTCTTATATTATTTTTACTAGCATTATAAAAATAAACATTTTGTGTTTGAACTTTACAATATTACAATGTATGTACAACAACATAGTCCAATAAAACAATTGCCTTTCAAGTGTTAGTTTGCTAGGCCATCGTGTATTTCAGCTGTTTGTTTTGTTTACTACTTCAACTTTTGTGGAATGTCAGGCCCTAGAATGAGAGCATATCTTCAGCGTATTTTGCAATATTTAATCAAAATAAAGTAATTCGAGAAAATATGTACGAACTACTAAAAAGGTGCGTTTGCTGTACTAATTTCAAAATTCCGTATTTTAAAATGCCCCTTTTTGTAGTAGTTACGTAAAAATCGAATGTAATTCTGAGAAGCAGTACTAGATCATGTCAGATTTGTAACAATTAAAGTAATAATACCTCAAAAGTTATTACTTTTATGTTTATACAGCAGCAAAAGTAACTTACGTAAAGTTGGTCTAAATATGGTCTCTATGGAAAATACTGCATACGCTACACTACAATTATTTATTTCATCGTTCAAAATATTTACTTTTGACTACTATAGTACGTCTGGAAATGTAAGTATATAAAGACTTAATCATATTTCATTGTTTTGGTACAATCTAAATACTATTACTTAAACCTGAATTTTTAATTTTATAAACATTTATGTTAAAAGAAGATATTTACAGTAAAACTAAATATCTTGTTACATTTTGAAACTAAATTGATCAAACAGACTGTATTGTTCATTTGTTCATTAATTATAAACGTAGAATCTTTCACAGCATTTAGAACATGCCAACCTAACATTTTTTTGTGTCCATGCCTTTATCGTTTAATCGCGCGTCTGGACATTAAGAGTATCACATTCTTGATTTCATTTGATGAAATTTCATTGAATAGCTTCAACTAATTTTTTAGTTTATGTATCATTTGTTCTTTCTTTTTCTTTTCCAGAACATTGTCAATCTTTTCCAGCAGTCTTCATTGGATGAGATCTGAGCTGTTTCTTTGTCAAGTGAGCTTGGAAATAGTTTTTTTTTCTAAGAAAGGTCTAACCTGTGACGTAAAGTATTATTATTATTATTTTAATTTTGAAGATGAAAAGTACACACTTTTCTTCAATATGGTAGGTTTCAAAATCATGCTCAATATGAAGCATTTTTTTTCACTATACAAAGTGCATCACAATTGTTGGCAATAAACTTCCTTGCAAAACCGTTATATATAGCAAGGCATCCAGAAATACAACTCTAGAACCTCGATGTTAGATCCAGACATCCTAGAAGAAATTCTTCACATTTACGACGGAGGAACAAATATTTTTAATTGTTTTATTTGAGATTAAATTGTTTCCTTCTGAAAATATGACTTACCCAACATCTTCAGTGTAATGGGCGTGTTCCTTCTAAGTGCACTTACTTAATTTCCTTTGTGGCCTTCTAGAAAGTTATCCTGTATCTCAGAGTATTTTTGCTGGACGCACTACACAAGAAGCTTTTCCCCACTCTCTTTACAGACCTACAGATTTGACGGAGTCACTTTTAAATCTTATCGTTAGTCCCAGTAAAGAGTTTTTCGGCCTCTTTCTTACAATTTCCAAATGCAAGTATTTTCTATTTGGTCAACAATCTTGACACACATGTGCTCATTAAATCCCACTCTTGATGCAATGAGTCAAGAGGAAAGTCTCTCAGAGCTAGAGCGACTATTAATCTTTTATTCTTTTTCTTTAAAATGCTACCCACAGTTTATGTTGTTCGAGTTTGTTTGGGAGTTGTTCTCTTCTAAGAGTGGTTATTATAACATTTATTTAATCTTATTTTTCTATAGAGGGCAGAGTGATAGGTAAGTCCGCTGCCTTCATTGCTATCCTATGAGGCACTAAAGTATTATTTGGACGTGAAACGGCCGACAATTTAGTCCAGGGATATCATTTTCGGGTATGGAGTTCTTTAACGTGCCATAATTCTAAAGCATAGAGCTGTGGCTTAAATCCACTCCCGGAGGACCTGCAATTGAAAAATTTATCGATCTTAATACGTGTTAATTTTGTACAGAGACTGTTAAACGCATATCATTAGTGGCTACATGAAAGCCTATAAGTTGCAACAATTGTAAATTTTTAAACTATTTTACAATTCAGCCATGCATAGTGTCTCAAATGTAAAATAACATTAAAACACTTTATGCACTACTGAAACTTATTGTAATAAGCATAACAACACACATATTATCTAGGTTATACAATAAATTTGATCGTTGAATAACTTTATTTTTTTGGTTTATTATGGACGCTCTTTAACACCTCAGGTCATCAGCGTTCCATTAAATTCAGGGCGTGAAAGGGCCGGTAAATTTTGTTCTGAAGTTCTTATAAGAAGAATGAAAAAAATTATAAGAACTTCAGTAGCCCTATATTATTGTTCAGTTTCGCGGAGAGGTATATCCTATTACTGTTTTATCTTATAAAGTACAATTGGCATGCAACAGATTTGTAGCACACCTTTAGTAAGTAGTATAAAACTCTTCCATGCTTAACCTGAGATGTGATTCTTGAATAAAGTGAGTTTATTGTTTCTATTAAATATTATTTTACTGATAATTCTAAAATTATTATTATTATTATTATTATTATTATTATTATTATTTTATGAGTAATAGTAGCAGTACATATCAAAGCGAATTCAAAATTCTGTTGTATTTATATAAATCTTGAGTTAGAATTATGGAGAACCAATTTATTTCTTGTTCACTATTGTACAGAACAGATTGTACATATTGTACTATATACTATATACTATACTATACTCTCACTTTTCATATATGTACACTGTATATGAATATACGACAATGGAAGTTATGGCAACATCGATTTTTGTCATTTTGACAAAACATAGGAGGTAATATGCTAAAGTTCTACATTATTGCTTACATTGATCACATATCTAAGTTTTAGACTTTCAGGTAAAGAGGATAGTTATAGCATTTTACGAGGAACTTTCAATGAAGAATGATCTTACTTTTTTTACGGGCATAATTTATGGTGCTAACATTTAACACCACAATATTTTGTTAGCTTAATGCGTAATGTAGACATGATACCAGTTTCAATTTAATACTCCCCGTAAAAAAAAAAAAAAAAAAAAAAAACTTGTTATGGCAATGTTATGGTCATCTCATTTTCCGATATTCAAGGAACAGTTTACCAGTATGTCGTACAACTAGTAGTATTACAGAAATGTTCTGAAAACTCTACAAGGCCATATGACACGTAAAAAGCTGGAGGCTGCACCACGATAATGCACAATCTTAGATTTAGCCCATTGTGGATTTTGCCTTGCTAAAATTGAAGAAACACCTTCATGGGAGTCATTTTCGATCATCAGACACATTGATGAATGTTGCGGAGTTTTCCAGCGTGTCTTTGGAGATTGACAGAAACGCTGAGACAAGTGCATTGAATCCAACGGAGACAACCTTGAGAAATATGATAAAAAGAAAAGTATGTTAAAATTATGATTATTCATTCCTTACTGAACAGTCCCAGTGCTAGCGAAGTGTTTTCCCTCAATATATTGGCTAAATTTGCCAGCGTGTCATCTGTGGTTAATATCTAACTTGTCAGTTGGAAACCTGGCAAAGCACACGACGGTTGAAGCAGACTGTGGGAACCATTTGCATCCCACATTCAAATTTATGTCGGCAACTTTCAAGTGAACGACTTTTTTTCGTCCTCCGCACTTTTACTTCGGAAGGCTCATGGTACAAGATGGCCACTCGAGCTTAGTGACAGATAAGGCCATCAAGGCTCCTGCAATCTCTTTTATCTATCCTCTCCGGTTGGTCAGCTCAGGACAGAAGCATGCAACAAAGCGCTGGGCGAATCAGCGTAAGATGAAACGATAGCGCACCTCTCCCTCAGATCTATCCCTCCCGCTGATAAATTCCTCTTTTATAGACAACTTTGGTCGAATTATGTGGCTATTTTTGTGTAGACCGAAGGCAAGGGGCAGGGGCGGAAGTCCGGGGCATCAACGTATAAATTTCACATTTTTCGACAAAAAATGATAGAGAGTATGGCAGAGGGAAAGAAGATAAGAGGAAGATGGCGGTTGAGGAGAACGAGGAAAGATCTAAACGGTCCCCCGATATGCATAAATCTAAGACCTGGGTCGAGGGAGAAAGAGAGGGAAAAAATATATCGCTGATAAAATTCAGAATATCTCATCCGAGTCGAGTTGGGGATAGGAAATATGGGTCCTCAGGGAGCCCTACTCCCACTGCACAGAATACAGAATGAAGTAAAATAAAAAAAGAGAGGGAGGGAGAGAAAGAGATGTAAAGTAGAAGAGCCGCAGGCCGTGAGTTCGCAAGGACGTGTCCTGCGCCACCACAAGCCCAGAGGGCAGCACCGATGACAATATGATGAAATGGTAACTTGTAATTCGATGAACTACCGAAAATAGATGGTGTGCCCGATGCACAGTTCAAAATTGAAAAGAGATCTTGGGATAGCAGTTGCAATATGCCACAGAAAATGCTTTTTTCCATCACCAGCATTATGTTGATGTTTGTTTCGTCGTTGTTAGCAGTCTATTCGTAGCAATGATAAAATGTTTAATTCAATCCTAAAAGTATATGTAACTTAATACGAATTAGAGAGAAATTAGCACGCTTTGGGGGCAACATGTATTTATACAGTTGAAATAAGAGCGCATCTTCTCTTACATAAAACTTTTTTTATATAAATGTAGCATTTTATACTTAAATTTTAGGCTCCATTACTTACATGCCGACAAACACACCGAAAACTTTCAATTCATTTATTTTATATCTCCTTAACAACTACTTATTGGGGCGATAACATTGGACTCCTATTTAAACAATTATAAATATACTCATTTTATTCAAATTAAATATTAATATTACTTTAGTTTAAATCATTTCTGTCAAACTCAGCTTTAATCACATACAAGAGTAGGCCCATAAGTTGCTGGCCTCTTCGATAAGGATTATCACCTTCACAAAAGCCTTATCTGCTGTCATACATTATCTGATAAGTAAATAACTGCAGCTGTAACTTCTATTTCGCTGTGTTCAGTTCTTCAGATATAATTGCATACAGAAGGCTATGCGTAGAAGATTGTGACATGTTCAAAATGGAATATTAAGCTGTTATTAAGTTCTTCACAAATAAGGACTTACTCCAAATGAAATTAAATAACGATTTGACGGTGTATATGGGGAAGCATCCTCCTCATATTCTACCATAAAAGAATGGGCCAAACTTTTCCGAATGGGTTGAGAAAGCATTGAAGACGAAGAGCGTGCAGGTCGGCCCGTGGAGGCGCTCACTCCTGAAAAAATAGGTCGCTTGTGGAAGGAGAAATTATGGAAAACCGGCGGCTCATAGTTACAAAACTAGTAGCAAGGCGTTATTTTTCATTGTATTAACGCCAGAACTTAATGAGTAATAACGCCATATACGTACATTTACAAAAACATAATAAACGTCAACTTTATAGAAATTTATTTATTAAAATACACTATTTTCTCGGTGCTAATGCATCACTGAAAGCAATCAGACGAACTCAGATGTAATGATTCTTGCAGTAACCCATTCTTTCTGGTTTCATTCTACAACCTTTGAAGTTTTGCTTTGTTGTAATTGTGTTTCGCTTTGTTCTTTTCACAAAATGCATAAAAAACGCTTCTTAAGACTCTTGATGTTAGAGGATGACCTACATTGATCAGGTTAGTTATTATCTTGCATAACACTGGTTAAAATTAACTTGCTTCTTAATTTAGAGCTGGTGGTAGCTCTGTGTAGACGGTCTCTTAAAATGCTGTGAGGTATTTTGCACTCCCTTGCTGCGGCATTTATCGACACCTTAGTTTCTTTCTTTCCTCTAATCTTCTCTGTAATATTTTCATTACCGAGTAACTTACAAAAATAATGTTCCAATGATGCAGTTATTGACGCACGTTCATTTGTTTGGATCTTCTTCTTCTCATTTGGCGCTACAGCCCGGGGTAAGCCTTGGCCTGCCGCAGCGACCTCTGCATCCTTTACCTTCGTCTTATGACTTCATTGATAGAGGTCATTAATGCTTTTCACGCGGCATTCGTGATCTAAGAACGCCACCTCTCCATCAGACAACTTATCCTAACGAGGCTGGGTAGACCACCTTTACAGGCCTCCCTAACTTAGCAAAATTACTAAGTAGGTACCGGGATTCGAACCGAGGCCTCCCGGCCAGCAGTAATTTTGACTTGAATTTAGTACTCATATGAGTTGTTAAATTAGCTGTATAATTATAATTAATATTTAATATTATTTTTGATATTACTATTGTTAGCGATGTTAAAGTAATGAACTGGTTGGGTAAATGCTGAATTGATAAATGTCAATTAGCTTTGTAAACAAAGAAGATAATCAATGTTGCAAATAAATACATATAAGATATAAATGTGCAATTTACACGAATATATTTATAAAGATAATATAATACAGAAAGATGATATGATATAATATGGAAAATAAAGAAACATATACAAGATCTATAGATATATAATAGAATTTTATAAAAATATAGACAGTAGTAAACTTAAAGTATGTAAGAAATATACTGGTCATCAGTACAGTTTCTGTCGGATACCGATGAATAGTCGTTTATTAATTTAGAGTTAAAGATTAAGTGGGTAGCTGGTTTCCAGTTATTGGAATAATGATGCTTTCCAGCAATTAGGAAGTAGTGAAGGGAAAGTAATTTTGTTATTTTTATTATTTTAGTAAATTTCTAATTTAACAAAGGTATAAATATCACCTGAAAAATAATAATGTAAGAATGTAATTTGGTATTTTAGAAATAAAATGTAAGAGTTTGCAATAAACGTCCTGGTGTGGGAAACAAGGTACCGGAATGGAGTATTTCATGTTGTTGTTATTATTATTATTATTATTATTATTATTATTATTATTATTATTATTATTATTATGTTAAATTAGCTGCTGCTTTAATCAACCCTTAAGACATAATGCGGGTTGCCTATTCGGGATATTTATACGACGGTTTTGGGACACCATGTATGTGTCTCTAATAACATAAGGAAAAAGATTCACCCTCAGATAATTTATTTCTTGAACTTGCGATAAAATATGAGGTCCACAATGTATTAAAACCTCTCTTCCAAGTCTATTACAGTTTCTCCTGTGTACTACTTCAGACATTCTACTTAGTAAGTATGTCCCCATTAAACCCACAAACAATCATATTTTCAAATGACAAACCGATTTTATTAAATTCAGTTTCTGTGCAGTTAAATATTGTTTTTACAGTAGTGTTGTGAAGGATACAAATAAGACCAAAGAAAAAGTTCAGATTGAGTGCCAATATTGCACATTCATTATCCATTAAAGAATTTTTTTTTTTTAAATGCAGTGAGGGTTAAGTTTAACTGAAAACAACTTTAATTGTTGGAACATTTTTCCAAACTTGATCATTGTTATTTTTGTTGAGTTGAAAATTATTATTGAAGAAACCAAACATGTAGATTTATCAGGGGGGTTACTAACTAAGTGTGGAGGGCTAATATCCCCCTTTGAATATCCCTGAAGGAAACTACGACCGCAGCTCAAGGCAAATTCGTTTTGATGAGTTGTAATTCTCGCGTATCAAGCAATTATTGGAGTAAAGCATTTTTAATTTATATGATGTAGTGAGAAACTAAAGGTAATATTATATACTGCAAGTGTTCAAAATAATGAACAAACCAATAAGGAGGAAACGGAGAAATGTTCCACTTGAAATAAGAAAGACACAATGCGCCAAACAATCAAATCTCTCTAGCTGCTGCTGTTGGTGTTATTGCAAATAAGGTATATTTGCATTTTATTTTTGATTTTAATTTCATCGCTCTTTGCTTGATATTTTTCCAATTTCATTTGGTCGCTTATCTCTATTCACATCCATGGCATGCGTTTCTACCAAATTATTTCAGCGGCGTGTTAAACCGGCTTTTTTTTTTTATTTTCCTTTGTAAACAAAAGGCAGCCGTTTCTGAAGGTATGAAAATCACACAGATACAAACATACACACAGAATTTGCAGAGGAGCTTATAGATTTATACGCTAATCAAAAGCACCCATTGTTGTCTTGGAAAAGGTAATCGCTCAGCTATTATCGCTGCTCGGCATGTATCTTTTGTCTCCATCCGCGTGATACACAACGCCATGGCTTCTATTGTTATTTTCCTTTATTGTTACTAAGTCCCTTTGTACAGTGGTACCAACGCCCAACCCACAAATAGTTTACATGTTGGCTGAATATCCCCCGGCTGCAGAGGTAGGTACTTTTCTAACGAGAGCAAACAAAACAACGAAGTGTGCTTTTAAATTTCCTACACAGCAAAGAGAAGTGCTTACATATTTTCATGCACAAACTTTGCACATGTCGTGTTGTTTGTACACTGTACGAGACATACACAGGGGTTAGATTTGGGAAATCGAAAGGCCTCGCTTTGACAAATGGCCGGGTTATCAGTCAGTTTACAACGTTCGTATATGTATTTCTCTTTTTATTTTGCGCACCGATGTGATAGTTAAACCCTATTCCACGCCCTTCCCCGCCCCTTCCCAAAAAATAAAAAAAAATTGCAAGTATTAGATATCAGTCCCCACAACCACCACTCCAGCAGCATCCCTCTATCGCAACCCGCCAACAATAAAATAGCAACCGAATATTATTCAAACCGCACTCACATATACTCACATCATCGAGATATCGAATCGTAACAATCAATCGCAGCGCCACACATACACCCACATTCCTATCGTGCCGGCCTGCCGCGAAACTTTCCCCTGCATGCTACACACATATAACAAACTGAAACAACTGCCTACACGACAGAGGGGGTGAGAGGGTAGGTTTTCCAAATGAATGGGCTTGCTGACACTAGAAATGGACTGGCCATGGCTCCACTGGAAATGATAAAATAGCCAATATCCTACATGTTTCCCTGTCCGGACCAACGGTATCCAGTTACCACAATGGAGTAGTGATATTTTATGACAACAAAAACGAATTTGTGATGGTTGCAAATTTTCAGCGAGCATTTTGAGGGAGGTTTCGCGAATACGATGGGGAGAATGTGAAGCCCTAGATGGGTTAGTGGTGAACACAGTGGCGTTCCCACAACAATCGTGTACCACTTCCTGTGAAAGTAATTTGATTTGATTCGTTTAAGCTGTTTGACCGCAAGTCCTATAATGTGATTTTCAGTTTGAGACCTGTAATTCATTCATAATATAAGTAATGACGTAATGTTTTACATTTAATTCTATCGAACAATTCTATTATTATGATATTAATTGCTGCCACTTAAAATTATCAGCCACATATATCATATTACGAGCATTTTATAAATTATTAACTTTCTTTAGATTTTTTTGCATGTGCATATAAAATGACTGTACATTGTGTCAGAACATTAAGAATAGAATTCACAAGGATGTAAAACTATTAGCAGGAATCTTATTTGCGCTGCAAAGTGTTTATTTTAGTTAAGTTTATTGTACACATTAATGCAATATATTTTGAAATAATATAAAAATAACATGAAACATGTGTGGTTATTGCCTCACAATAAGTTTGAAACATATATAGATATGTTTATTGCACATGTAGATTAGTATCGTTTTATTTTCAGTTATTTCTAAATGGTAATTTCATATTTCTTCAATCAGAGGGTTTGTAATTACACCCGGAAGATGTAACTCATTGTATAGAGTTGTATTCCACATATACCAAGATGATTCAGCCTTCTGTTCTAAGTTATCTGAATTATTTTAATTCGAGTGATAGATGCAGAACCCTATATGGAACATCTATCTACCAAATTAGTAGAATTAATGACGTAATTGATGTTTTAAGGTAAGAGGTGTTCGACTTGAAAAATATGTTCATTCACGTAATTCATGAATTCTTCGTCAACATTTGGCAAGATATATGAGAGTATCCTATGAGCTTTATATTCAATGTTAGATCCGGATTGACCACTTCAAATCCTGGTTATAGAGGTTCCTCCAAAAGATGTTTGACAGCTTATAGGTGAATGAAACCTCTTTGGCTTTTGAAGCATTCGTAATGCTTCTCCATTTATTGCACCATTTATACCTTTTGTTGTTGATGATATACAGCAAAGTGAGCTACTTAAGTTCATTATACAGAGGGTGCCAAAATATATATACACACTTCAAGCAAAGAAAAACTGTGACAACACAATAAAACTGAATTCACAGAAAATGATGAGCACTAATCATCTTAAACTTTTACAGTTACAACAATTGCCCACCATCGGCGTCGATACACTTCTGAATACGTTGAACTACTGATCGAGCAGGTTTGGGAAAGTGTCCTCAGCGATTGCAGCACATGTCTTTTCAATTTCTTCCCGAAGTGCTGCCAGTTTAGCTGGTTTTTCTACGGTATACAACATCCTTAAGAATTCCCCACAGGTAGAAGTCCAACGGAGTTAGATCCGGAGAACGCTGTGGAAACTCAATCGGACCTCTTCGTTCTATCCAGTGCCTTGGATATTTCAAAATTGCTTTCCGCTGTTGAAACGATTATCTTGGCTCCATTTTGTTGTAGCAACACTGGCATAACGTAATGTGAATCACATTTGTTTACTGATCATACGATAATCTTGGCTGCATTTGTTCATTGTTGGTTTATCTGTTACGTAGCAACGCTATCATAATGTATGTGAGTCACATCTGTTTACACATTACTGTGTTTTTCGGTTCACCTTTGAAACATATTAAATAGATAAATACTGTGAAAGTGTATACATTTTTTGGCACGCTCGGTATAAAAGAAAATGAGTAGTGCCTTGTGGAATTCCAGTGAGAACTGGATAAGATTGGATTATGTTGAGTCACATTTAACAGAGAAGGTGAGGTTAAGGATAAGAATTGATGATTCTGAAATGTATTCCAATCATGCCGTATTTTGTGGAAGGCTTTCTCCGTGTCTAGGAGTAATCCGAGATGAATGACTTTTTCTCGCATGCATCAAGGGTAACGTCTAAGACTGTGCAGTTGTTGACACGAGCGATGCACACGAAACCCGAAATATATGGCAGGCATTATTTCTTCTGCTTGTTTGAAGATTTTTTTTTTGAGAAATAAACGTTCAAATACTTTAGAAAAGATAGTCGGTATATTTATTGACCTGTTGTTATAGACTCAGATTTGATTTTAATAGGTTTAAGAACCATGACTATTATGAGAAAAATAGCCCAGACGAAGAATTTCATTTTTATTTGTGTTATTAATACTATTATTCTTTTAGGCAAGAAGAGTTTGAACATCTGATTATTTGAGTTAGGCCGCCTGAGTATGAGTGCTTAACGGGAAATTGTAACTGTTGCAAGCGGAAAAAGAAACATAGAATCGCTGAGCATAGAGATAGTATTTACATTTTTACTGTACTTAAAATTGATAATAAGCACTAAACTGTATTATAAGAGATCTTGAAATGATGTCCCTCAGCAGTAATACATTGCCGGCATCTGTGTAGAAATTTTCTGTATTTTATCAAACTTTTCTTCCGTGTGAACTTAACGGTTCGGAAAACTCTTCTTGTCATTGAGAAGTTTTATCTCTTGCGACTTTTTAATAAGTTAGCGAGATATTTATCTGTCTGAAACACGTTTTTCAAGATTATATTTATGTAGTAGTATAACTAACAAGAGCAATCAACGCGCAATTTATATACAAAGAAGGCACAGAGTAACACTTGAACGCTGACTATAAGCTACTACATACACATGCATCATAGGTCTTAACTACTGGCTCCTCCCAGTGCTCTGCTGGCGCATAACGCAAATTGTCTTATTGTATTATTGACATTACTCTCTCTTATTCTTCGTAGTGGCTTGTAGCCGTAATATTTGATTAGAAAACGCGGAAAACATCGATCAGAATAGCTGGTTAAAAAGTACCTGAAGTTTTGCTATCCCGTAGAACGAAATAAGCTCTTACAATGGAAAATCATCATTCTTCACATTTACTATGTTTACTTAAGGCAATAAGGTTCAATAAATGAAAAAGGAAACGCTTTCATTTAGAGAGGAAATGCACATGAATAGTTGATTTGGAAGTGACCCTGAATATGCATCTTCATTTCTTGGAAGACGGTGGTTTCTGCAGGTTAAATGGTACAGCTATAGTGTCTCTCTTTCCTTAATATTTAATAATTATTATCGTTTCAGTTAAAATCTAATTCTATGTGAATTAGTTTACGTATTTGTACATTTTAATTCTATGGCAAAATAAAAAAAAAAATGTTTTATCTCCCATTGTATGATTTGCCAACGCCACTGACCCTGGAGCAGGCAGTGCTTGCGCTGGTTAAGTGCAATTTTTATTGGTCGAAATTCCTCGTTGCCCAATCATTGTTTTGTGCCTGCGAGTGTATGTGTACACAAATAGGGTTAGCCATGTGCGAGTACCCTTCCCCCAATGTAAGCACGA
Organism: Metallyticus violacea; assembly: GCA_030762175.1. NCBI lineage: Eukaryota > Metazoa > Arthropoda > Insecta > Mantodea > Metallyticidae > Metallyticus > Metallyticus violacea. The sequence continues at coordinate 122,785,923 of CM060835.1, forward strand.
CTCTTGATTTAAAACAAGCCCATACTGTTTGATAATAGTGTAATAGTATCTATCGGTGCAGCATCTGGAAATCTCTCCGACAACGCGGTTTGTTCTCGTTATGGATAAATAACCCCTATCGCTGTCTCCGGCCAGCTACGCAGCTCAAAATCCCTCGCAATGAAAAAGATGCATATCGACGTAATATGTTTGCGCAATTGTGATTTGTATTATTTCTTCAAATATAGCTCAATCGGTCTGTGTGTTATGCTTGTGGCTTATACTTTGTTTTGGTAAGAGTTCCATTGGGTGGAAATTTGAACAATGGAAGGGTAGCGTAATGCGGTTCAGGAAAGTTGCATTTTACATCAACCTGCTACCATTTCGAGCTAAACGCCGAAAACGTTAATTTATTTCTTCGTTTAAATTCAAGTTTTCTCTCTATATTTGTAGCTTTTCCATCAGCTAGTCTAATTTTAAAATTAACTTCTTTATAAAAATTCTTAAATCTACAGGCCTCTATAATTCCTAGGATGTACTTCTTCGGCTTCTCTTTAATCCTTTAAATGCCTGTAGCTAATGGTTGGAAGTTTCCGGATATTTTTACGAATATTTTGGCTTTTTTATAAATTAGATACTATAACAACCAAGTCCCGTAAATAAGTGATGTGCTTAACAGCTCTAAGCATAATTTTGTTTCCTAAGCTTTTGTTTGTAAGGTGTCTTGCTTTATCTTTTCTTTCAGACATGTTCATGTTACCATCGCAGATATTTTTCGATTTATAAAGGTCTTTCTTTTCTTTACATTTATTTGGCAGGATATTGCCCACACATAATGTTAATAATTTTTATATTTATTTGATTTATTCAATAACGCTATTTAATATTTTTTATCATTAGCGTCACGTTCATTTAAGGGCACGAAACGGTCGATAAATTTTGCTCCGAAGACCTTTTCTTTTAGACTTGAGGTTCTTTTACGTTGCCATAAATATATAACACAGAACTCGCGTCTTTACTTTTCTTTCGGAGGAAGTCACGTCTTAAAAATCCAAGGACCCTGGCAGGGTTTGAATTCGCGACCTTGGATCTACGAGGCAAGTGTATTTACCACTAGACCACCAGTACCGACTCGATAGCAATGAGCCAACTTTCTTGATAATTGTTTGTTTTCCAATACCATACAATTTAACTAGAATTAATAATACATTAAGCTACACATTGTAATATATTAAAAAAATCAAACAAAATATGAAAAAAGATCATTGAGAGAAATTAAAATTAGAGTTTCAAAGAAACACGTAAAAATATTTTCAAGCTAATAATTCATATGAAATGTTGAAAAATATTAAATAAAAATTATTAAACATTAAAAATGTTTAATTTTTACTATTTTGATTCCTAATTGCAACAAAGATTATCAATACTCTATAGATATATGACATTTCCATTGTTTTACTGTTGTTTGAACTGTATTTATGACAACTATTTCGCAGAATGATGTTTTAAAACTCAGATTCTTTCGTTAGTTAATAAAATGAAATATTATTTTAAGTGTACTTTGTACTACGAATATGGAAATGTCCCTATGTATCCATTGCACATTATTTTATGAGAGAGAAGAAATAAAAATTAAAACCAGTGCGTTTTACACCAGACGAATGGTCTGAAAAGAGAAAGACTATTGTTAAGAAATTCATTTGATGTAATGCCTTTAGCAAAGGAAGAATTCAGTTCTCAGCGATACAATTCCAAAATAACAATTCAGTCTCTGGTAGTAACTTTACAGCAAAAATTCACCAAGCTTGAATTTTCATGTCCTTAATCAATCTTTAGAACAGCGGCAGACTGTTGTTCTTCAAGCTGGAGTTTATCTGTGCTGACTGTGCATCTTAACAGTAGGTTATATGAGGCAATATGAGTTGCGAGCCGGTGAGCACGACTGCTTATTTGGGAAATGCAGCCGCCGCAACCGGAAAAAGGGAGTTGGAGTGGCCGAAAAGTTAATACTTATGTGTGTTTTGCTGAAAGAAAAAAAAAATGATATGACATTTTAAACTGATAATAAGGTGAGGTGATGAAACATGACCCGCATCGGTATTTCATTTCTAACTTTTATTCCGCAAGAACACCGCGGTTCACACGATTCCTGTCATTAGGAGATCCTGTATTTCGTAAATTATTTAACAAGTTGACCAACAGTTAGGTATTTTCTTGCGAATCGCCTTAACACTTGTAATGATATTAATTGTGACGTGTGTAGGTGGCTTCGACATTCACTGATGCCAATTCGCTGGGCGTAGCGAAATCACAAATATATATAACAAAATCACAATGAATAGAAATCTACGGAGTTTATTAATGTTTTGTTATTGCCACACAACGGTACACTTTTCTGATTACGATATGCTCTGAGAATATTATTATATTCAGACTGAATACGAGACAGACGTGTTATAACTTATGTTTCTTTCCCGAAAACTGTACTTTTTGTCCTTGTAACTCGTATACAAATTTCCTATATGGATATTAATTCAAAATCGTAACTCCTATCATTCACCACAAATAATATTTTTGTCATTTCTTCCACGAATTGTTAATCTGCACTTACTTTTACGTAAGTTAAAATGTAACTTCACTATACGGAGTAAAATTACGATTTCTGCTAATGGAATTTAAAACACATCTCCTGTCGACTGAATCCAACGCATAACTAATAATAAAAAAAAAACATCACTTATTACAATAGTATTGTAATGCATTATATTTTCAACATACATGTACTAAGCGAACGAAAATCGTTAATTTCTATTTAGTCTCAATAAAACTCTGTGTCTCGTGTTTCATTCTTGGTACACATTATTAATATTGTTACGCTTGCCATTGGTTAATTCACTTAGTATTACAATTTTCTTATCTGTAGTTTTTAATCTTTTCATATTCTTGGCTATGTAAGTGTTCCGTTGAATCGTTACATTTTTATATTATAAACATTGTCATAAAGGTCAACAAACATTGAGACATACATTATAATAACCCTTATATGATACATGAAATCTATACAAATGAACTTACTAGATTTAAACGATTTAAAACGCATTGGCAACGAATATATGTTATTTGACTTGAAATTTAAAGCCATTACCTAATATCAAAATATGTGCAAATGGACATATTAAATTAATATAATTGAAAACATATTATCAATGAATATTTTGAGTTTCAAATCAAATATTATAATCGTTATCTTACGTAATAACATACGTAAATGAATTTCTTAAATTAACATTACTAAATATCTATTACCAAGCTGCTACCTTCATATGCATTATATGATCTTGAGGATTGGTTTATTACACTGTGCCGCCTGTAATTGAAATAACCTCATTTGTATGTGACAAAACTCTTCACGTGACAAATTTTATTCTCCTCCCCAAACATGGCAATACTGACACGCAAAAAATAATTGGTATTCATTTTTCCTCCCAGTATATTATACAGTTTATCTAAATAGAAAATCCAAACAAACATTGCACAGCTGTTACACTCCTCAAGGCATTTAACTTTCAAAATACAGCCCCAGATGCTTCTAGGCTTTTCTGATTCATTAACGAAAACCTTATTAACTGAAATATTCCAAAATGTTCCACAGCGGAATAAGAAGTATATCTGTTGTATTTGCTAAGCGATGTCAATAAACATAAATGGAGAAGATGTATAGTGCAGCAGTTCACACGCGTATGATCCAATCTCATGTTGAGGCATGATGCAAGATGCTATAGCGAAAGGTTTCCAGACCGACGCGTATCCAGTTCACTTTAATGTACCATCGCGTTCCTAAAGTTTTCAAAAGATTTTGTGTTAATCAGCAGCTAAACATCAAAGTCTTTGTTGAGGATAGGTGTCTCGAAGTTAAGGTAACCGTAAAGCACCCATATCGAGTGGTGCTTGTCCAAAATCTCTAGGGGACAATTATAAAGCCATAGCTCGCTGATGGTAGAAAACTCCAAAAGAATTTCCTGACACAATGGAGAGACGAATATTTCCTGTTCAATAATGACAGGGTAATGAGAAGTAATAAGAGGGTAGGACCATAAATTTCTGGGCTTGCCGATAAGATTATCGCCTTCACAAAAGCTTTATCTGTCAAAACTTATCTGTAGAGTAAATACTTGCAGATGTATCTTCCGCTCCGCTGTGTTCAGTTGTTCAGTTATAGTTGCATAAAGAGGCCTATATGTAGAAGATTATGACACGTCCAAAATGGAGTATCGAGCTCGTATTAAGTTCTTCACAAAAGAAGACTTGCTCCAAATTAAATTAAACAGCAATGGTGCATATGGGGAAGCATCCTCCTCATATTCTACCGTAAAAGAATGGGCCAAACTTTGCGAAAGGATCGAAAAATCATTGAAGATGAAGAGCTTCAAGCTGGTCGGCCATTGGAGGTGCTCACTACTGAAAACATCGCTCTTGTGAAAGGAGAAATTATGGAAGACCGGCGGCTCAAAATTACAGAAACAGAAACAACAGTTCTTCGAATAATTCATGAATATTTAAACATGAATAAGACTAGTGCAAGATTTGTTCTAGACTCATTTCCTCAGTCCAAAAGCAGCAACGAGGCATCTGTCAGGCATTTTGGGAGCTCTGCCAGCAAAGATAGCCTAATTTTGCAGGAACTATGGTAAAAAGGCAAAGATAGACGACATTAAAGTAGAACATAGGGGGAAAGACAAAGATAGGCAAACTTTTGCGCGAAATATGGAAAACAGGCAAAGATAGGCTACATTAAGCAGAACATGGAGGGAAAGGCAAGGATAGGCAAATTTTTGCACGAAATATGGAAAATAGGCAAAGACAGGCTAAAATATACAGGAAATATGAAAAATAGGCAAAGATAAGCTAACATTTACAAGAAATATGGTAAATTGGCAAAGATAGGCTAAATTTTGCAGAAAATGGAGCAGAACGGCAAAGATACCCTAAATTTTACAGGAAATATGGAAAATAGGCTAAAATTTGCAGAAAAGGTGGAAAAATAGACAAAGATAGGCTACATTTTGCAGGAACTATGGAAAATAGGCAAATATAGACTAACGTTGCCAGGAAATATCGAAAATAGGCAAAGAAAGGCTAAAGTTTGCACAAAATGGAGCGGAAGATAAAGATTGGCTAAATTGTGGAGGGAAAATGAAAAATAAGCAAAGATAGGCTAAATCATGTAGAAAATGGGGAAAAATAGGCTAAGATAGGCTAAATTTTACATGATATATGGACATTATAAAAAGATAGGCTATATTATGCAAAACATGAGGGGAAAGTCAAAGATAGGCTCGATTTCGCAGGAAATGCGGAACGTAGGCAAATATAGGCTAAATTTTACCGGAAATATGGAAAATGCGCAAAGATAGGCTGAATTTTGCAGGAAATATGGAAGATAGGCTAAATTTGGCAGAATATGGGGAAGGATGATAGGTTAAATTTTTCAGGAAATATTCAAAATAGGCAAAGATAGGCCAACGTTTGCAGAAGATTGGGTAAAACCGGCAAAGATAGTTTAAATTGTGCGTAAAATGTGAAAAATAGGAAAAGATCGCTTAAATTTTGCCGAAAAAGTGGAAAAAAAAAAGTCAAAGATAGACTTCATTTTGCCGGAACTATGGAAAACGGGCAAAGATAGACTACATTATGCAGAAAATGGGAGAAAAGGCAAAGAAAGGCTAACTTTTGCACCAAGTATGGAAAATATGCAAAAATAGGCTAAGTTTACGAGGAAAAGGCTAAGAAATGCAATGAATGGCTAAATTTAGAAGGGAAAAGGCAATTGTAGGCAAAGATCGGCTAAATTTGGGAGGAAAAGGCAAATATAGGGTAAAATTGTCAGGGAAAAGGCAAAGATGGGCATAATTCAGAAGGAAAAGATAAAGATAGGCAAAGATAGACTAAATTTACGAGGAAAGGGCTAAGATAGGAAAAGAAAGGCTACATTTAGGAGGGAAAAGGCAATTGTTGGCAAAACGAGGCTAAATTTGGGAGGAAAAGCAAAGATGGGCTACATTTTGCAGAGAATAGGCAAAGATAGGCTAAATTCGGATGGAAAAGGCTAAGATACGCAAAGGTAGGCTACATTTGGGAGGAAATTTAACGTATCTTCGTCTTTTTCTCCAAATTTAAGTTCTATATTTGTCTATCTTTGCCTTTTTATCTAAAATTGACCCTATCCTTGCCAATCTTTGCCTTTTTCCTTCCAAATTTAACCTATATTTGCCTTTTTTCCAATATTTAGCATAACTTTGCTCATCTTTTTATTTTTATCCAAAAGTTAGCCCATTTTTGATCTTTGCCTCTTCCCTGCAAAATGTAGTCCATCTTTGCTTTTCCAGATAGACCAAAATTAGGCGTTAAGCTAAATTTGCATTATTACGGCAAAGATGGGCTAATATTTAGAGGAAAAATGCAAAGACAGGATACATTTGGCAGGAAACACGCAAAATAGGCAAAGATAGGATGAGATAGTCCAAAGTTTGCAGGAAATAAGAGAAAGGGGCAAAGATAGACTAAGATGGTTTAAAGTTTGCAGAAAATAAGCGTGACCGGCTAGGATAGGCTAAAGGTTGCAGGAAAATGCGTAAAAAGCCGAAAAAGATATAGCTTTTCAAAAAAAATTAAATCAGAGATAGGCTAAATTTACTCGAGAAAAACGAACGCAAAAATTCGGGGAGAAAATTTAGCCTATCTCTGTTTTTAGTTTTCTGGCGAATTTGTTAATTTTAGCCTATTTTTAAGAACATACAGCCTTTCCTTGCCTTTCTCCATCGAGGTTTAGCCTATTTTTGCATTTTTCGACCATTTATAGCTAATCTTTGCCTATATTTGCCCCTTTTCGGTAAAATTTAGCCTATCTTTAACTATTTCCCGTATTAGGTGTAACGTTTAGCCTATCCTAGCCTATCTATGTGGATTTTACGTAATTTCCCGCAAACTTTAGCGTATCTTTGTGTGAATTACGTATTTTGTGCCAAATTGAGCCTATCTTTGCCAGCTTTACATATTTTCCTGCATAAATTAAACCTAGTTTGGCCTATTTTCTAATTTCCTGAAACATTAAGCGCGTCTGAGCCTATCTTAACTCATTTCAGCAATTTTAGCCTGTCTTTGCTTTTTTCGCCAAATATAACATATCTTTGCTTATTTTTCCCTTTTCCCACCCAAATTGAGTCTATCTTTGCCTATATAGCCCAACTTTTGCCGTAATAATGCAAAGATAGCCTATATTTTGGACTAACAGGTATTGATAACCCAAATTTTGAAGATATTGCGCACGTTTAGCACGTATTTGTTAGCAAAAAGCAAGGATAGCCTAAATTATGCTGGAATAAGCAAATATGGGATACATTTGGTCGCGAAAGGCAAATATAGGCTAAATATTGCCAAATTAAGGCACATATAGCTCAAAATTAGGAGGTATAGGCCAATATGGGCTTAAATTTGCCAAAATAAGGCAAATGCAGACCAAAATGAGGAAGGAAAAGGGAACGTTAAGCTAGTTTGCATTATTACGGCAAAGATAGGCTAATATTTGGAGGAAAAATGCAAAAACAGGCCACATTTGGCAGGAAACAAGCCAAATAGGCAAAATTAGGCTAAAGGTTCCAATAAATAAGAGAAATAGGCAAAGATAGGCTAAATTGGCGTGGAAAAAAGAGAAATGGGCAAAGACAGGCTAAGATAGGCTAATTTTTTGGAAATAACAGAAATTGGCAAACATAGGCTAAGGTTTCCAGGATATAAGTTAAAATACGCAAAGGTAGGCTGAGAGAGGCTAAAGTTTGCAGGAAATAAGCGTGACCGGCTAGGATAGGCTAAAGTTTGCAGGAAAATGCGTAAAAAGCCTTAAAAAGATATGGTTTTTAAAAAAAATCAAATCAGAGGTAGGGTAAATTTCCTCCCCAAATTTTTGCATTCTTTTTTCTTGAGTAAATTTAGCCTATCTCTGTTTTGAGTTTTCTGAAACTTTCTTAATTTTAGCTTTTTTTTAAAAAAAAAATAAAGCCTTTCCATACCTTTCTCCTTCAAGGTTTAGCCTATTTTTGCATTTTTCGACCATTTCTTCCAATCTTTACCTATCTTTGCATTTTTCGGCAAAGTTTAGCCTATATTTAACCATTTCCCATATTAGTTGCAAATTTTAGCCTTTCCTAGCCAATCTATGTCGATTTAACACAATTTCCTGCAAACCTTACCATATCTTTGTGTGTTTTAGGCATTCTGTACCAAATTTAGCTTATCGTACACAGTTTTAATTATTTTCCTGCACAAATTAAGACAAGTTTTGCCCATTTTTCTAATTTCATGAAACATTAAGCACGTCTAGGCCCATCTTAGCTCATTTAAGTCAAAGTTAGCCTGTCTTTGCCTGTTCCACCAAATGGAGCCTATCTTTGCCTATTTTTCCCCTTTCCCACTCAGTTTGAGCCTATCTTTGCCTATATTTCCCAACTTTTGAACTAATAATGCAAAAATAGCCTATATTTTGGACTAACAGGTAACGAAGAAATTGCACACCTTTAGCACAAATTTGTTAGCAAAAGGCAAGGATAGGCTAAAATGTGCCGAAATAGGGTAAATGTATACTACATTTTGTCGCAAATGGCAGGGATAGGCAAAATGTTGCAAAAATAAGGCACATATCAGTCCAAATTAGGAGAAATAGACAAAAATGGGCTTAAATTTGGCAAAATGGGGCAAAGATAGACCAAATTAGGCGCAAAAAGTTAACGATAGGCTAAATTTCCAATAATACGGCAAAGATAGGCTAATATTTGGAGGAAAAATACAAAGACAGGCTACATTTGGCAGCAAACACGCAAAGTAGACAAAGATAGGCTAACTTTGCTATAGATAGATAAGTTATTTTTCTAATTTCCTGAAACATTAAGGCATATCCTCGGGAAAAATCCTGGCTAAATTTTGGAGGAGATTTTGCCTATATTTTCCTATGCTGGCCTTTTTGGTGGAAATTTAGCATATGCTTTGCCTATCCTTGCTTTATTTTGGGAAAATTTAGCCTATTCCTGCTTTATTTAGGCAAAAATAGGCTAAATTTCGCAGGAAAAGGCAAAAATAGGCAAAGATACGCTAAATTTCCTCAGGAAAAATCCTGGCCAAATTTTGGAGGAGATTTAGTCTATCTTTGCCTATCCTTGCCTTATTTCAGCAAAATGTAGCCTATCCCTGCTTTATTTAGCCTATCTCTGCCTATCCTTGCCTTATTTCGGCAAAATTAACCTATCCCTGCTTTATTTAGGCAAAGGTTGGCTAAATTTCCTGGGGAAAAATCCTGCCTAAGATTAAAGGAAATTTAGCCCATCTTTTCCTATTCTTACCTTATTTCGACAAATTTTAGCTTAGTCGTGCTTTATTTAAGCAAAGATTGTTTAAATTTCCCCGGGAAAATTCCAGGGTAAATTTTGGAGGAGATTTAGCCTATATTTTGGTTCTCTTGCCCTTTTCCTCTGAAATTTAGCCTATGTTTGCATTATTTCGGCAAAATTTAGCTTATCCCTGCTTTATTTGAGCAAAGTTAAGCTAAATTTCCGAGGAAAGGGCAAAGAAGGGCTAAATTTCCCAGGAAAAGGCCAAGATATGCTAAATTTCCTCGGGAAAAATTCTGGCCAAATTTTAGAGGAGATTTAGCCTATCTTTGGCTCCCTTGCCCTTTTCCTCGGAAATTTAGCCTATGTTTGCGTATCCTGGCCTTATTTCGGCAAAATTAACCTATCCCTGCTTTATTTAGGCAAAGATTGGCTAAATTTCGGAAGGAAAAGGCAAATATAGGCTAAATTTAGGAGAAAACGCAAAGAGAGGCAATTTAGTCTATCTTTGCCTACAATTCCATTTTCTTCTTCTAAATTTAGCCTATCTTTTCCTTTTACGACCAAATTTAGCATATTTTACATTATTTGGGCAAAATTAGCCTATCGTTTTCCTTTGTAAGAAAATTTAGCCAAATTTGCCGTATTTCGGGAAAATTTAGCTTATTTTTGCCGTTTACTCCAAAATAAATCTTTGCATTATTGCGACACAATTTTGGAAAGACGGGCAAAGACAGGATAAATTTTGTCAGTAAAAAGCAAAGATGGGAAAACAGGGGCTAAATTTAGTGAAAAATAAGCAAAGATAGGCAAAGATAGTCTGAATTTGGGAGGAAAGTTGTAATATAGGCAAATATAGGCCTAAATTTGTAAGCAAAAAAAGGCAAAGATATGCAAAGATAGGCTAAATATCATTAATAAAAGGAAAAGATAGGCTGAATTTGGCTGGGAAAAGGCAAGGATAGGCAAAAATAGGCTAAATTTAGGAGAAAAAGGCCTAGATAATTTTAGGATGAAATTTAGCCTAAGTTTGCCTATCTTAGCCTTTTCCTTCCGAATTTAGCCTATCTTCGCCTACAATTTCTTTTTCCGTTCTAATTTAGCCTTTCTTTGCCTGTCTTAGCTAGTTCCTCCAAATTTAGCCTATCTTAGCCTTTTCCTTCCCAATTTAGCCTATATTTGCCTTTTCCGTCCTAAATTTAGCTCTTCTTTGCCTGTCTTCCTATTTCCTCGAAAATTTAGCCTATCTTAGCCCTTTCCTTCCAAATTTAGCTTATCTTAGCCTATCATACTATTTTCCTTGAAAATTTAGTCTATCTTAGCATTTTCCGCGACAGTTTAGCCTATCTTTGTTTTTTCCCCCAAATTTAGCTTATCTTTGCCTATCTTGGCCTTTTCCTCATGGAATATAGGCAAAGATAAGCTAAATTTTGCAAATAATGTGGGAAAAAAGGCAAAGTTGACTAAATTTAAAGGGAAATAGGGAGAATAGGAAAAGACAGACTACTACATTTTGCAGGAAATGTGCAAACTAGGCTAATATAGCCTATAATTTGAAGGAAAAATTGGAAAATAGGCAAGATAGATTACATTTTACAGAAAAGGGGAAAAATAGGCAAATATAGGCTACATTTTGCAGGAACTGTGGAAAATAGGCAAAGATTAGCTATATAATGCAGAAAATGGTGGGAAAGGCAAAGCTAGGCTGAATTTTGCAGGAAATATCGAAAATAGGCAAATATAGGCAAAATTATACAAGAAATGTGGACAATAGGCAAAGATAGGCTAAATTTTGCAGGAACAATGGAAAAAGGCAAATATAGGCTAAATTTGACGGGAAATGTGGAAAATAAGCAAAGATAGGCTAAAGTTTGCAGAAGATTGGAGAAAATAGGCAAACATTTGCTAAATTTTGCAGAAAATGCGTGGCAACGAGAGAGAAGTTTTGCAAACAGGAGATGAAGCTATGGTCCTCTACTATGATCCCTAGTCATGAGAATCAATGGAGTACATAAACCTGGCGAAGCACCGCCTCTAAAGACCACGGCCACTCAGTCAACTAGGATCATTCCACAATCTTTTGATTGAAGAAATACTCTTCATTGAAGGCCCAGGTCACTCAGTTCGCCAAGAAGATCAGACCACAATCTTTTGGGACTGTGAAGGAATTCTCTGCATGGATTTTAAGGAGAGGAACACGATAGTAAATGAGGAATACTACGCTGGCGTACTCCACAGACTACGTGTTTCCATCAAAGAGAAAGGGCGAGGGAAACTGAGTGGTGTGCGCTTTCTTCACAACAACGCGCCTGTGCACACAGCTCTTGTTGCAAAGGAAGCTGTGAAGAAATGTGACTTCAAGGAGATCGACTATCCACCCTACAGCCCAGATCTAGCTCCCAGACTATTTATTGTTCTCAAAACTCAATAAGTACTTTCGAGGAAGGAAACTTAAGTGTGACGAAGAAGTGATGGATGCTGTTTATGCCCATTTTGCAGGCAAGACCTCTGACTATTTTTTGGGAGGGGGATTGAAATGTTAATTCAAAGATGTGAGAAGTGTATTGCAATAAAACGGTAACTATATTGAACAGTGAATAATAGTTTTTGTCTTTATCATACCTAGAAAATCGTTAGTCCGTAAAACTATGGACCTATCCTCGCACATCATTAGGCCTTGTTTCTTTCTGCACTGGCTGACAGGCATGGGTTTCTATATTTCCTCTGGAGCAAATTGATTACAGTTGGTGCGTTAGAGGACATTCCTCTGGAACTTGCAGCAAACCACTGTATCCAGTTGCATATTGTCGCACCGCTATAGACGTGTAATAAACTGTCTAAATCACACTTACCTATAGAGTTGAATCATCCACAGAGAACATGTTCTCTATTCTCTTCGATATTCATGTAGATATCTCATCTGCAATGACATCACAAGACCCCCACGACCTGGGACGAAAAATAAAAACCGCCTGTCAAAGTTTGACATCTGAGATGCCTGCACTGCATCCACGTGGACACAGAAGAGGTCTCCAAGCATGCGGGCACAAGATCATTCCAGTAAAGGCGAAAATATGCAGCACATGTTAGGTTGTTTTTCCTGTTAAGGTCTAAGTATGCGTTGACTATAACTAATGTTGCTTAATACCCATATTAAAAGTTTGCTAAAAATCTGTTTTATCTGTACTATATGCATATTTTATAATTGAGTGCATTACAATGACAAATTTATTAGTTCAAGCTTTTGGTGTGGAAGCTTGGGTGCCATTTATAAAGTGATTTAGTTGATGATTGCCATATTTAGTCGCGGTGTATCTTTAATTGACAATTGATCACTTTGGTGTTGTTCCTCACGATTCCTGACAACATCTCAGAGTTTTGTTGTGCTATTTTGTGACTCGTGCTCAACAGGACCGAGAGAGGATATGAACTGTGTTAATAATCACGCGATGAGTAGATCAGAATATATATGGCAATTTATTATTCGTAAGATCTTTCGCGTCTTCTTGTATTCTGCTTACGATAGAACTTAGCCCCGTCTAATGTAAATTTAGCTGCTACCACTTACAAGAAGATGAACTGAATCTGAATATGTAACCATGAATTTCTGACTCTCTCTGCTTATCTGAAATGAGTGTGGGAGGTGCGTCCTTGCAGGATGTAAAGCGAGATTAGTTTCGCGGCATGTATGTAGATCTTACAACTGTGTGCTCCAGGGGAGCAAACGCCTCCTTCTTATATATTCGATTCAAATTAACTAATCGTTGGCACTAAGCCACGGGGGGCATACAAGCACGCGCAAGCCCCGTGCCTTGCTTTAAAAATTCAAAATATAAATCTACTATTGGCTAGTTCAAATTCACTTGCTAGGCATGCCATCCCCTAATATCTGAAAGTTCAAAATATTTATTGGTTGATTTAAAGTTAACTGTACAAACAGCTAGCAACTTCATTCACTAACGTATTCGAAAGTCTGAACTTTATTAACCCTCGCCAACACAAGGTTTCTTTTTAAGAAGTAGCATACATTTGTCCCTTTCCTTTGTATTGCAATTTATGGCTCCTTGGCTCTGCCCCGTTTCTGACTGGGCTACAGTAGAGTGTTACACCAGAGAACTTTCCCTTTTGATGACATACAAATAAAACATTAAAGCTATGATACATAATAAATATTTGCTAATTAAAATGCATAAAATATTTTAATTAGGCTTAAAACACATACACACCTTATATATATTTTCACTGGGGATGTACTCTAGGAGCTGTTACATAGTTTCCATATTTTAATTTGGCAACAATTGCAAATAAAACCACCAGGAGGAGTGTGACATTCCAATATACATACAAGAATTAAGCTCTTTAGCACTTCGCCCGTACCAGCACATGTTAATGTTCTAGTAGTGCGATATCTGCTCCCATATCAGTGCAAAGCAGGAGTGCTTAGACAAAAATAAACGGCTTAGCCTAAACACTCTGTGTAACAGCTTTGATCTAATCTATCAACTTAAAAACTGCTTTTATTAGAAGTAAACATCAGGTCTCTAATTTTGAAATATTCTGTACCAACTTTTTGTAAGCTATTTTCAGGTGGGGACCAACATTTTTAAGTTAAAATGTTCTACGAATCCTATTATTTCCTCCTCGTTCGAAAGCAATTTTGTCGTTTTTATTTTAATAGTGTTTAACATCTGTTTTTACTGCCGAGGCATTACAGGCAGTGAACACTCATGAAATATATATATATATATATATATATATATATATATATATATATATATATATATATTTTGGGAAATGATTTTATTTTTTAATGAAGGAAACGACTCTTTAAGGCACCTCTATGGAATTTTCCATCTATGAGGACTAAGGAAAACCTTGAAAAACGTCAGAGAGGATGGTACTGGCAGGAATTGAACCCCCACATCTCCCGCTCACGATAAATACCTTAACGACCCGACCACCTATAGTGGTATCGTTTATGCATAAAATATACACACATATCTATATTTATATACCAGGTTAATTACACTTCTATTCATTTTTTATCTGACGTTACCAGAAGTAGCCGGCCGTACTTAATTCGAGCCACTCCCGTTGGGGAGTTGTCCGGATTGGGTTAGACTCGGCGTGACAGTGGTCCCGTAACTCACGGGTAAATGAGTACCTGTGGTGGCAGTGTGTCCCAAGAGAGTGCTATGGCGTGTACCTTGGGGTAGGTTTACCTGAATCACTGTTGTCGTGGGATGGATGGTGGCTACCTTAATGCTGTGGTAACTCTCTTAAATAGAGTAGGTCTATGCTAGACGTGATCTATCTACCTGTGAGAACCTGGTAGCCAAGTTCACTTCGCGCGCTGGGGCGACGAGATCGTCTACAGCCGAAAGGAGGGTCGGTTTAGACTCTAGGTACCGTCCTAATATAAAAAACCCACTGGACTGCACATACTTCTGTGTACGGGAAGGGATCTCCACCGTACATGTCTATCTTTGCAATTACTTACAGTGCATAAAGAACGTTGCGAAACGAAAGTAAGTGATCATATGAACATCTGAATTTCTAAGTACTAAAACTAGAATGAAGCGGAATGAAATTATGTTGCTACAGAATTATAGAAACATATAAACATAGATCATGAGCTGCAAATCAACCTCTTCCCGTATGCCTTCACGCTTTAGTTCTTGTTTACCTGCCGGGTGGTAGCTATGTTCTTGCTTTGATTCTATTGACATAGTAGTTTGTTGATTTGGTTTATTTACAGAGCCTCTTTTTTTTCACCTCAAGTCATCAGCATCCCATTCGATTCAGGGCTTGATTTGGCCGATGAATTTTCCTCAGAAGGCTCTTCTTTCAGGCTTGAGGTTGTTTTTACGCCCAAAAATATCCATCGATCCTGGCCAGGATTGAGCACGCGATATTGGGTTTAGGAGGCAAGTATGGTTACCACTACACCACCAGGACCGAAAATCTGGGGAGAAAATCTTTTTGGAAGTGCAAACGGAGTTAAAATCTAGATGGGGGATGAAGCTGTACATCAAAACAGGTGACAGACTCAAGAACTCGCGTGGTTTAGGTTTGGCATGTAAGCAGATCAGTGTCTCAGGTGAAAGTGGACTGAAAATTTGACCTTTATGTGGAGAGGAAGAATCGTGGTCACATCTCCTGGCGAACTGTAGCAGCACTGGCGTATGGAGCAACCGCTATATTATTAACCTCATTACGTTGCATGTAACAGGGTCTGCCTGCCTTGCTACGGAGAACGAGAAACGCATACTGTGACTTCAAAAGCATCCAGTTGAAAATGATTGGTCTAAAAGGACAATCCATTTTTTTAAGTGCTTTATCTATTGCCGCTTTGACTGTATTGGTCTTCACCGGCATCTGAATGCTGTGAATGCTGTGAACTAAATGCTGCAAGTCTGTAGGAATGATTGAAATGAAATGAATTAATAATGGAGAAAATTAACAAAAAAAAAAAATACTTACTCAGGACCTCAAATTAGTAGTCACAAACGCGACCACTGGACTACGGAGGATAATATCTGGCTGTATGACCTAATGGAAAAGGCAACAGAATGCGGTTTCGAAGATGGTAGATGGTAGATTTGATTCCTGCAGAGTAGGCTTATATATAATTTTCTTTTTTAATTTTAGAATGAAGCTTATCAATACGTACGAACTAAAAGTAATCGGCCGAATTCAATCTTATCAACGATCGACTATCATACCAACTGCGTGAAAGAGACTTAATCTATAACTTCTGTTCGATTTGTGTGTTAGCATTTCGAATGGAAGCTCCATTAGTCAGTGCCGTACTATTGTGGATACTTGCTGTCATTACGATTTGAATTGGCAAACATTACAATGCCTATCTCAAATTGCTTGTCTAAGAACAAAATATAAATGAGCTGTCTTTAATAAGGACTGTATGGTTTCAAATAAGATTCGTATAAATAAATTAATGATCATATTAAAACCAAAAAGACCTATAATATGATTCGTGTTAGTATTACTAATGAAATCTTCTTCAAGCACGGGATGTGTTCTTAAGCAGCGAAAACACAAAATTAAACCTTTAAGCACATGTTTGCTCCGACAGATCATCTGATCATTATTCCATACTAACATTTCGAAAAAGGAAGTTTAAACAAAAAAGTTGAAAAAACCTGTTCACTTTTATGAATATTCTAACATGACACTTGTTCGTAAATATATGTGTATTAAAAATATGTTTTCTCTCAATTATTTAATGTAGTATTTTGGGAACAAATTGCAAATGGTTATGACCAGTCGTCTAATTTAAGCAAAGCTAGGAATTAGATACCTCTTGAATTACACAATAAATCCTTTCTAACAATAAATATATAGCCACTAGTTTAGTTTAACAATAGGCATACAGCCCTTTCGAACAGCTGCTATTTACGTTACATTTATCTACTGGGAGTCAAGTCCCCTTGCCTGTAACGCCTATAATGAAGCCAGGCCTGTAGTTGATACGCTTATCTGTGCTGTGTCGTTAGTATTAACACCCGAGTGCTTCAATTACTAGCCCTAGGTGTCACAACTTCCTCCATTTAAATTAGCTCAGATTTTCCCAATAAAATGAAGTGAACTTTTTCATTGCCAATTTAACGGTTTGCAATAGCATCAGACTGTATTATTTTTCCACACTAGTCCACCTGAAATCGGAACTAAATTCAAGTAGATAAATATATTTTATATTTGTTAAATATCTTTAACGTAGTGCAAAATAAATCACATCTCAAGGTGAAACACTCAGAACTTAACCTAGGCTGATAGAAACTTAAAATATTATAGTGGTAAATTTTTCATTTTAGTTTTCTTGATTGCCCGTGTGCACACTCTTCCTTTGAAGTTTTCGAACATTCATTATATCTTACTTTAATTTCTACGGCCGGATCATTCTCCTTTCACCTGCGTATAGTTAGTTCTCGACTTATGGCAGCATCGCTCCCCGGCTGTTTTCGACTTTCGTGTTTTTTTTTTTTTTTTTGATTTGATTTATTTACGGACGTTCTTTAACAGCTCAGGTCATCAGCGTCCCATTCAACTCAGGGCGTGAAACGGCCGACAAATTTTGCGCAGAGGCCTCTTCTTTCAGGCTTGAGGTTCTTTTTCGTGCCGTAAATGTACGACACGGGACCCACGGCTTTACTTCCCTTCCGAAGGAAGCCATTCTTAGGATTTTTACGCCGGAAAAAATCCATCGATCCTGACCGGGTTTGAATCCGCCTTCTTGGTTTTAGAAGGCAAGTATGGTTTCCACTAAACAACCAGGGCCGACTCACTTTCGTGGTGCATGTGGATAATAGGGAAGCTTTTAGGCTGGATTGTTTTCGGACGCCATGGACTATTCAAAATTAATTTGGGGTTCGTTCATCATGTTTTAGGATTTCTTGGTTTGATTTGTTATGTTCTTTCCACAGTGATACACATATACATTCTTAGCGTATCTTATGTAAAATTCTTGACAACGAGGCATTAATTTTTTTCTGTTGTATATTGTTGAAACTTTTAACACGAACACACTTTAGGTGATACAGTGGTAGTAAAATGATTACAAAATGATTACAAAATGAGCAAAATATATGACTAAATTACAATCACTTAACTCAGACTTGTTTGGGTTATATTTGCTAATGTCAGTAATCTAATTAATTGCATAAGTATATCTTAGTTTAGCTATGCATTGTAACAATTTTTAACAAAGTTTGAAATAGAGCAATGTTACCGAAGTGGGCAAATGCTCAGGAAAGAGTGGAGGTAAGCTCAAATTGCCCATTATGAAAAGAAATGATAATTTACAAACAATCTTTTAAATTTATTTTTACAGTGCTACAGTTAAGTCCCTCCCCCTAAACATTAGCATAGTGTAATTTAAGCATAAATTGCAATACACAAACAAATACTTTCTGACCTCTATGGATAGGCATTTCCTTGGTAACTCGAGTTGAATTAAAAATTCAGAATTTAAAAATATGGATAGCGATTCTTTATATCTGGGTCTCTGGATCATGTGGAGTTGGCTCTTACCTTAAAACATTTAGAGCTAATTGGAGCTCGAGACGCTATACTAATAACGGCTATTTGAATACAAGCTATGGCCCAAAATAATAAATAAATTCTACAGTTACATGCTTTAACCATTGAGGAGTGGTCATACTGAAGCATGAAGGGAAATGAACATACTAAGGAAAGGCAGAGAAGTGGGAAAAGGAAAGAGTAAAATTGATGAATGGTGATGTGTTATTTATAACGACACACTACATTGAAATTAAATTTCTTCTATTTAATGATCTGATATAAGTGTTAGCTCATGTTTATTGTAGATATTGAATTTTTAGTGATTTATTAATTGTGTAAGTTATGCTAATTTGATTATACCTTGATTATAACTCCTGGTGTTATAAATATTTTGCAAAGCTGAAAATTCATTTTTTGATTATTGTAATATTTTCTTATATTCTTTTGAGTTTAAAAGCTCAAATATTTCAAATACTACACATATTTATGTATTAAAGGATATTTTTTAAAATAATGCACCTAACCATCTGCCGTCATAATTTCTTCCCATTCCTCCTATGCCATCATTCCGTATCCCTACTCATATTTTGGAAAATACAATGAAAAGGGGCTTCAAAAAGAGTATTTTCCTAACACACACACACAGATTAATTACTTACTGCTAAAAAGCGTTCTACATACATACTAATTATGCAATTTCAGCATTTCTTTATTGTTAGCGACTACCAATTCCTGCAGACATGACTTCACATATCTTTTTCATATTTTTAGGGCATACTTTTAATATGTTAGTAAATTTGTCATCACCTTTTTATAGTCGCAATTTAAATCTACCTAGCAATCTAGCAAAGGGGTTTTAGACATTATATTGCAATATAGCCTCACATTTGAAGTGCTAGCAAAATGATTGATGCTCATATAATTGCTAGCTTTAGTAAGCTCGCCTGCCTATCCGAGAGAGTAGAAAGGAAAGAACTGCATAGTTTTGCCATTTCTAAGCCCTCTGCTGTAACCGACTGAGCCACCGCAATGCGGTAATCTCCTTCAGTGAACCAGTAGCAGCCTCGTGATTGATTGGGCCGAATTATACGAGAAGGCGTCAATCTATCACACATTTTTCGTCCTTTCCAAAGAATCTCCCTGGTTTTATTCTCCTTTCACCCATGTTCTATTCTAAGAGGAAACGGATTAAAGTTCTTGTCTGGCACGCTTTCAGGAACGTTGCCAATAAAAGAAGAAAATGGGAAAGTTTGAAGGCAAGAATCCTATTCTTCTTTATCTTGCTTCTCTCTCTCTCACGCACGTACTCACACCTCTTATCTTTTCAAGTATTCTTAGTCTTTAGTTCCATAGAAATCAAATACAGCAGTTGAGCGAGAAACCGCTCTGGGGAGAAACTGGAAAAAGATATCAACCCACGTTACTTAAACCCCTGCAAATGACACATTTACTGATGTGAAACTTAGTCAGGACAACTGAGATAGCTCTCTTGTTTCTGTAAACAAGTTTACAAATTACACTCCCATCGTTATTATTTCATATTTTAAGTATTTATTTTTATACTTTGTCTCTTATTTGAATATATGCATACAGTTTGTATTGTAGCTTGTTAATTTTTTCATTATTCTGTTATGTTTCTACTTGAAAAGAAGCATAAATTAGTATAGTATTTTTATACAGCATGACCCATGAAAAACCGAACCCTATGGCCTTGGCTGCATGCACGCTGTAAGCTAGCCCCAGACAGATGTTTCGTGCCACCCAGTACTTCATTTTGTAAAAATACACTTTATATACCAACTTCTTTTCTTATCTTTCTATCTTTAACCCCATGTTTTGTTCTCATTTGGCTGATATGTTTTTGACAAAACTAAATATATATAATGTTCGAGGGTACTTATGTCCCTAATATCTCTTTAAGCAATTTAATAATTGATTAATGACCACTGACTTCTACAATCTAAATATATCTGAATATATGTTTTGTTACTAAAGAACATGTTAGTAACATTCAATTTATTGAATATGACATATTTTAGTTCATTTATATATTAATTTATAACTAGTGTTTATAAATTAAAATATTATTATAAGGTTCTGAAGTAACTTAACTTTTCATCAACAATCTGTGATGCCATGATTGATTCTGAATTTGATTTTTTATTTAAACACCACTGCGTAAATTTCTCATACACTGATTTATATATTTTCTTGAATTTTTGTAGCATCAGTTTTGATAGAGTGGATTCCCTATCCTTGATAATAGTCATTTCAATTTTCAGTTCGAATAACTGACACTCGAACATTATAAATAATTTACAATGTTTTCGAAATTACTTTTCCTAATCGCTTTGTTGAATTATGTCTGTTTAGATCGCCATGAAAACGTGATCAGGCTGTGATTCCAAGAATATGTGTTTTTAATGATTCTGAGATCAAAAAACACATATTTAAATTTACACGCGTCCAGAAACTAACACTTTAGAAACTTGTATCATAAATAATAATTATTAGCTTGCTCTATTGTTTATACGATGATTAGAGACGATTTCAAAGTGACGGATATTTGTTTATGAAAAATAAGAGAACATCAGTGCATAGTATTCATATTTTTCCAGATTAAACTCGAACAGAATCTAATTAGTTTACAGTATATAGCATACCCAACATGCAATCTTTCCAGATAATGAGAAATTCAGAAATGAATTCATTCTAATATGGAGCAGTTATTGGAGGGGAGACCAGATATTTTTAAATTTCATACGTACAACATTCATTTTAGGTAGATGTTTTCGTTGGGTATTATAAATTAACAATGCTCACTCAGAATAGGCTATTGCACTAATATCAGCAGGTGTTTTTTGGCTGTAGATATGAAAAAAATGAATGTTTTATTCATAGCGAGGCAGAGTTCATATAATGACTTTTTTATTAGAACCGTACCACCAGTTAATAATACAATGCTAAAAAAAGAGGCAATGAAAGATATGCACTAAGTAAATGAGAATGTTTATATCCAACTGTGGCTCTAGTAATATTAATACTGAGGCTGTTAATAATTCGTTTGACGAGCAAATTAATATCCCTAATTAAGATATAGCGAATTCTTAACAAAAAGTGACAGAATTCTACTAATGAAAAGTTAAGCCTAAGAGTTTTGTTAAACCTGATGTTGGAATGTAAAGAAAAGAATTGTACTTTTTAACAATGAATTTCTAAAATTTATATTTTTATCAAATAAGACCTTTTTCTTGACGAATGAAGTAAACTTTTCAGCACTTATTTCTATATAGGTGTGATTAATACAGATTAACTGGATACTTTAGAAAAACAGTATTTGTAATTGAATATTTGAGATAATTTATTATTATTATTATTATTAACTTTAGGAATTAAGTCTAGGGTCTAGACACCAAGATCAACATGATTTTGTTACACTAGTAGAGCTGTAAAAATGTCAAATCAGTTTTGCTTCAATAAGAATTATCATTTTAAAGTTGCTCACTTTAGGATAAGGACGAATTGTGCAGTTCTCTCCCTTGAGCCTTGCTGCGTTTGTCCTGTGGGAAGTTCAAATTTGAGGTTCTGTTACTTTATGTCACTCTCGCCTTCCTTCACAGGCTCTCTTAACGTAATGGAGAGAAGGGCGGTACGGGGAAGGACAGAGAGATTTAGAACGGGCCTGTACACAGAAAGGATCCCGCCCGCGCCATTGAAACCCATTCGGTTGAAAATCCCATTGAAACGCTGCTGCTGTTGCGAGGTTCCGCGCCTACGTCCGTAATCCGGGAAGCTCCGGGCGGGCTGCAACACGGCGAGACTGGGAAAAAACTCGATGGGAAGAGGAGGTAATGCAACACCATCCATATTGTTGTCACTGAAAAACTTTCCCCAACGTTGTTAACTTGAGTAACAGTGGTAATGCTGTGTATGTAATAATTTGATTAAAACCAACGAAGGAAAAATATTGCAACTAGCCTTGTACTACACTATGTATTATCCTTGCATAAAATTATCTGTTAAGGATATTTCTAGAGCATTCTTTGCGTAAAATAAAGAATATGCATAAAGTTTAAATTACCTTTTATGAAACAATAAATTGCCAAAAATGAATTGCATATGCTATGTAGATACAATATGTATTTATGTGTTTTTATTTATGCAATATGGCCTTCGTCCATTTCAAAGTACTATTATTCAATATTTTAATACGGCCAAAATATGGTTGCAAGTATTTTGCCTGAAATCTGTATACATGCCAGTACGATTCTTCCTAGAAATCTCTTACTTCAGTTTTGCACACTCGTGACATGATAAACCTCCAAGAAAAACATTCGAAAGGCGTCAAATCCAGTGAACATGATGGCCATATTCGAGATGCACCTCTGCCTATCATTTGTCGAGAAATCGCCCACTGAGCAAAATGAGAGGATGAAACAAAACGGCGTCCACAATGTTAACTGAAATTTCCGTGTAAATTCCTGTTCCACCTTTACACATGTCAAACTGCGCAATCAAACACTGGTTATTACCACTCTTTCTTATTTAAATAGCAATCTGTAATGATAGTCTGAAATAAAAATTAAAAATGAAAACATCAATACATATGTGTACATGCTTTATAGGTTACATTTCATGAAAATTGATTGAAATTAATTTTCATCCTGTATTAAAAATGTTACAGTTTACCCCAGTTCACTTGTAAGTCCATCAGTGGTGTCTATTTTTGTACTTTTACGTGCACTGAAGCATTTGTTTCCTCTAGACCAAAGACAAATAAGAAGCTAAATTTATTTGACGAGAAGACCAGAGGGAACAGATATTGAATTATAAATATTATGAATATCCAAACTCCTTGGAATACATTTGTCAAAGATAGGATAAAAATAGAAATACTTGCAATTTATTTTCCACCAGTACCAAGCATATCTCTTAATAAATACATTTGTGGAAATAATTTAGAATTAGGGTTTATGTTTTAAACCCACAAACCTGTAAAATTACGTCGACCATTTAGTAACATTTTACTTCCACGGTAGCAATATAAGATGGTGCTTAGTTTAAACAAATGTGTGTTTAAGCGGACTTGTATCTCTAAACAAACAAACGTAAAATGTTTTCAATTGCATATACGAGGGTAGGTCCATACGTTTCAGGCCTAACCATTTTCTAAGTATGATAAAGACAAAAACTATCTTTCACTTTATAATACACTTACCCGTTATTGCAATACACTTCTCATATCTTTGAATTAACATTTTAACCCCCCCCCCCCAATAGTCAGAAATCTTGTCTGCAAAATGGGCATAAAGAGCATCCATCACTTCTTCATCACACAAGTCGTTCTTGAAATTTGCGAAGAGGAAATAGTCACCGAGAGCTAGATCTGGGCTGTAGGGTGGATGGCCGATCTCCTTGAAGCCATATTTTTCACAGCTTCCTTTGCAAGAAGAGCTGTGTGCACAGGCGCGTTGTCATGAAGACGCACACCTCATTCAGCTTTCCTCATCTTTTCTCTCTGATGGAAGCACGTAGTCTGTGCAGTAGCCCAGCATAGTACTCCCCACTTACCGTGGTATTCCTCTCCTTGAAGTCAATGAAGAGAATTCCTTCATAGTCCCAAAAGACTGCGATTATGATTATGGCCTTTAGAGGCAGTGTTCGCCAGGTTTAACCACTCCATTGATTCTCTTTTGGATAAGGGATCATAGTAGAGGATCATAGTTTCATTTCCTGTAATAATGGTTTGCAGAACTTCTCTCTGGTTGCCAGGGCAGAGCTCCAAAAATGCCTGACAGCAGATGACTCGTTGCTGCTTTTGGAGTGAGAAAAGGATTCTAGGCACCCATCTTGCACTAACCTTATTCATTTTTAAATGTTCATGAATAATTCGAAGGAAGAATTGTTGTTTTAGAAAGACTCAACCTGCTGCTATTTTTGTAACTTTGAGCCGCCGGTCTTCCATAATTTCTCCTTCCACAAGAGCGATGTTTTCAGGGGAGCACCTCCAAGGGCCGACCTGCACACTCTTTGTCTTCAATGGTTCCACTACGCGAAAAAGTTTGGCCCATTCTTTTAAGTAGAATATGAGAGGGATGCTACCCCATATGCACTGTCCAATAGCTGTTTAATTTCATTTAGCATAAGTCGTTCTTTTGTAAAGAACTATAACACTCGAAACTCTATTTTGAACATGTCACAATCTTCTACACTTAGCCTTCTTTGTGCAGCCATATCTGAACTACTGAACACAATGAAGCGAAAGCTAAAGCTGCAATTATTTACTGAACAGATAAGGTATGCCACCAGGTAAGGCTTTTGTGCCTTTAGTGCCTTTTTATCCTTATCAGCGAGGCCGGAAACTTATGGGCCTACTCTCTTACCTGTATTTTTATTTTAGTCAACTCTCAGGAATAATCAAAACGAGCAGAAGCATTTTATTCAAACTTGCAGTAAAGCGTGTACTTTTTATCTACATAAGACAATTAGTTGCTATAACCTCACTATTTGCAATACTTTTCTAATTTTAAGATGACTGAGGAAGTTTAAAAAAGCAGGAACTGATCATATGCCAAGCAATCTTGTAACTAGCCAAATTGATATACGTTTGGTCAGCAACAAGCTGTAATGAATCAAATGTCAGTGGTTCCTGAGAGACAATACGTTTCATCGACTTGGCATAGGAATACCCAGTGTGGGCGGGAAGATCTGTAGTTGTCGTCCAGTCAAGAGACAAATTGTTTCTAGAAAATCTCCATATAAGCGTCCTTTGCTCCACATGCAGCTAAACAAACATTTATAATTAATTATGTCTTGAGTAGCACAGAACCGACACATGGAATGACATCATGGGAACTTTCAGGTTTCAATTTCACTTCTATTTGATGAACAGCGGGCGCCTTGTACAACGGGATAACAGAAGTTTCTGCAGTAGCTGTTGAGCGCCATATAGGGTGAGTACGAAAACGAGAACCAACAGCTACAAGACTTATCATCAGCGAGATCGAAACATTGAAGGTATTAGCTGAATGATGGTAGTATTTTTCAACAGGATAATGCATACCCCCATTCAGAAACATCAACGCCTTTTCAGCGTCCTAGGGCTACACGCGTAAGTAATATTATACACCATAGAGCTTTTGCTCAAGTGTCATCTTAATACTGTGGACACAATTTGGGAAGTAAAACTGCATGTCGGAAATACCTCAAGAGAGGGTAAGAAACATTTAAGATGCAAAGTTAGGCCGACTTGCAGAATGCTTGCTACATAATATTTTTTGAAATTAATTTCAAATCTCAGCAATGTAAATATCTGTAAACTACTTCACCTGGCTAAAATTGTATCGTAGCTGTATCTTTCCACAGAATGAGCGTCGCTATAAAGGGACAGTTTTATGTTGCAGTAAGTGACCTAAACAAAAACCACTATACCTAACTAGATACCTGGACTTTTTCATTTTATTTTTGGTCAATATATTTTCAAGGATTTTGATTTATGTTTATACTTTTCGTGTTATTAGAAGAAAGTCTGCGTGCTTTTAAAGAATTTTGGAAAGTTTATAATTATTCCTAAGTTTTTCAATAAAGGAAAACAAATTTACAGCACGTATATCAACTATAGAAATAAAATAAATATTTTAATGTAAGAAAAATTCAGCAGTCTAGGTCATTTTAATGTATGGAATTATCATAAAAATTTGGTTCCTGTGTTAGCAGATTTTAAATCAATAATTGTACATGTCTTCGTGTTGCAACGCAAGTCGAGCAATATTCCTGAGGAAGCAGAAAACATACGCCCTCTGTCAACATTAACAGATGGATATGAAAATGACTAAAGAAATGATTTTCAAGCAAACTGGTTAGAAATTTCAAAATATTTATCTCGCCATCTCACACCAAATATGACTGGATTGCTTTTGATCGCGTCTTGATTTGGAAAGAGCGAAATGGACTTTTCTCACAAAGAATGAGTACAGTGTACCGTTATTAATGCACGTTGCATTCAGTACTTTAACTGCTGAAATCAGCTTGCTGCACCTTCAATTTCGTTTGAAACGATATTAATTTTTTCATTCATATATTAACTGTTACGTTGTAATTTTTGTTTCATATTTACGTCCGCATTTTCCTTAAATTTGCGTTATTTTGCTAACTGGTAATTTAAAATTCAGGATCAGCAGGTACTAATATTTAAGAAACAACTTTTCACATACTTGTAAATGCCTTGCAAATGCGTTTAGGATAATTTCGTTTGATCATTAATGCAAAAATTGCAGATCTCTAAATGTTGGCAAAACTTGACTAAATCCAAAACATATTTACGAATGGAATAGAAATTATATGGTAAATATTTTGGAGGTGGAGAACAAGATTTGATCAATTTACATTTTGCATATAATAATATTAAGGATTATAAATGTGTTTATAAATATATACACTTTTATAAATGTTTAATGTTGAACACTGACTGCCAAGGAATGAACTGAATAGTGAAATAAAATATATCTGAGGAAGCGACCTTATTCGCGATGGCCATCATAGAGGTGTAATTTTGGTCATTGAAAATATTATACGAGTAAAGAAAACCGGCGGAAAAACAAAATGGAAAGAATTACATGAAACTGTAAACAACTATTTCAAAAATTTTATAGAAAATATTATGGTACATTAATAAAATAGGACTTTTAGCCATAGATAAATTTGTTTTATGTTAGTAGATGAATATTAAATTATAATGAATAGATATTCTAAAATATATACTTGGAAAGAAAAATGTTTTAGAGGAATTTTATTTTACCAAATAATACTTTCGGTAAACCGTCTTGATTCAAACAGTTTGAATGGCTGTAGCTATTTGCAAATCCTAATTAATGAACCACAATTATCATTGGATCAAAAGTAAGTATTTTCAGCCACTGTCTATCCGAAATAATTTATTTGGACGTTAAAAGAATAACACGAAATGAAGTGATCACATTCCAAAGGCGATTGACTTCTAGATTAAACTTTTTATACATTATTTAACAGAATTTTTGCAAATGTTCCCCACGATTTTAAAACATAAGAATAAGAATATAAAAGAACAGTAGGAAATGTAAATTTATTTTCTTGTAAAATGCAATTTTTTATAGAAATTGAAACATTTCATTTATTGAAGAGAATTTTCCCTAGCGAAATCAGATGCAATTATTCCTTTTTGAATAAGCATGAGAATATTTATTATTTAAAAGATTTAAGCTTATATCTTTAGAGCATAGGTAAGAGATAGCAGGAAGAAACCTTGCATTGATTTTACACACACATACACACAATTTAGATGCATTCATTAAAATAAGTTACTTAAACAAGAAATGCTTGTCTTCTGAGTTGGGATTCAATGCTGGGCTTAAACTTCTCACAATAAACTTACTAAGTGCATGGATCGGATGCTGCAAGACAGACTTTCCCAAATGTGGCTATCTCTATAGTTATTTAATTGTTTTGTTCTTTTGCTGCTCTCTGTGTCTCCCTTTTCTCTATGAATTCATGGCCGTAAGTTACTACGGCGTTGCAGAAAGCTTACCTTGCATTCGATTTCTTTCACACATTTACTACATTTTCAAAAAGTCAAAAAGGTACTATGTTAAATTTGGAGAGGTACTGAAAGAAAAGCTCAGTATGAGGGGAAAGAGAGAATTTACAAACGATATTTAAAATTTATTTTAAATATAACAAGTTAAACTTATAAATAGCAAGGCACTCCCCTTAAACTATTAAAGAAGACAACCATTAGGTGAAAACCATAATAAAATTTCAACATTAAAAAATTTGCTCGGTTTTGCAATAGCTCAACATATTAAAATGAGTATGCATTTCCCAATTAAATACAACACAACCAGAATATAAACCTCCATATAAATAGAGAAATCCTCACGATTAGCAAATTGAACTAAGAATTCCCAATTGTAAAATTTTAACAAAAATAAAATCTTACATGGGTGCCTGAACTAATTAATGCTGAGTTGGCCCATGCCCTTAAGCATTTAGAGGTAATCGCAGTAACCTGATATCACCTGAAATGATTGCTGAATACCAACTTTGAACTAATGCTTTCTCGCAGTGAAGTCAGTACTTTCAAAACGAAGGTATTCCCTCGATGTGCGCGGACTGCCTTCTACAGTATGTGTAGTAAAACTGGAAAGTAAAAGTCAAGAAAAGATGTCATAAACAGAAAATGTTCAATATTATACAGCCACATGCTTTAACCAATGAACAGTGAATACATCTGTAAAGCATCCCGGGAAAAGAACATATGAAGGATAGGAAATATGTGGGAGAAAAATCAGTAAAAATGACAATTGACAAAGTGTAATATATAACATGCAGCAGTTTATTCTCTACTACTATTCTCATTAGTAGTTACAACTTTCAAACAATTCTTGCTTTATAATTTGACACCCTGGTCAAATCTAGATATATAAACATATAAATGTGTCTCTTAGCTCAGATAGAAATACAGAGGGTGCCAAAATGTATACACACTTCAAGCAAAGAAAAAACTGAGTTAACACAACAAAACTAAATTCACACAAACAGAAAATGATGAGCACTAATCATCTTATACTTTTACAGTTACAATAGTTGCTCAAAGAGCCGACCATCGACGTCGATACACTTCTGAGTTCGTTAACCTACTGATTGAGTAATGTTTGCCAAAGTATCCTCAGCGATTGCAGCATGTTCCAAAACCATAGCCGAGGATGCGGGGCTTGTTACTGTGCGAGGTCTCCCAGATCCGCCCTTGTGAACATCGCACACGATACCGTGAGTCTCATCGCCTGTGGTGCCTCAGTAGTAAAAACGGGCGTTAAATACTACTCAAAAAAAAAAAAAAAAAACACGAGTCTCAAATTTGTCTAGAATGCATGCAATTGTTACTCGCTTTGGCGGTTGTTCTGTACACATGTCTCATTGCCTTTAAACTTCAACAACATTCTCGGATTTCCAATTCCGCTTCGAAATTGCTTTTCTCTGTTCAAACGATAATCTGGGCTCCATTTTGTTGTAGCAACGCTAGCATAACGTAATATCAGTCACATCTGTTTAGAGAACATCATACGATAATCTTGGCTTCATTTGTTCATTTTTGATTTACCTGTTACATAGCAACGCTATCATAATGTATTGAGTCACATCTGTTTACAGAACATCATACTACACATTACTGTTGTTTTTCGGTCCAACTTTGAAATATATTAAATAGATATCTACTGTGAAAGTGTGTATACATTTTTTGGCCCCCTCAGTATATTTTTATCTTCTGCACTCTAACATTGCAGGTGCAGGTTACTTTAGATATCATGTCCCTGCTCATATTTTAGAGGTCGTGGATCTCACAACACATTCTTGATTTTTGCTTGTATGTTAGTTTTAGTTTGTGACATTTAGTGTTACTTTCTATAACTACAATTATAAAATGAGGCGATCATCTTTGAACAAGAAACTCCTAATTGCCATTTTTGCGCCAGATATTTCAAACAAGAAAGAAATGCATACATGTCCATGCTTAAAGTTTAAGATTTAGTTTTTAAGTATTGTAAAAAGTGATTAATGCTTATTACGCATGAAGAACTTCCTATCCCGCATCTATTCAAGTAATATGACCTTAAGTGATAATCTAAAAGTAACAGCAAAAAACCAAGCTGTGTTTTTCAGCATAAATGATCTAATTTCTGCAAAATTTTCATATAAATAAATTATCTAGCTGTATTTTCTTCATATTCTTTATAAAACTTAAATTTTATGTTATTTGGATAGTTTGAATTTAATATGCACACATTATTTAACACAACAATGTACCATATTATTGATAGCAAAAGTAATAATTATTCCTATTGAAAAAGTGCATAGTTCCTAATGGAATTTAAAATATTTGTATTTCTATTTAATTAAATTTAAATACTGCGCCTATTTTCCATTTGTGGCATACTGTAACATTGTAGCATTTAGATCCAGATATTAAATAGAGAATTTCTAATTAGCATAAGTTTGAATTCTGTAAGTTGAGCATAAAATCATATTTCGCAGAGAAAAAGTCCCACAATATGCACTTTTGTTTTCGTTGCTGGTGAATGGCAAATTCAGTCGGGTAGGATTGACTTTTAAACGCCCCAGAGGGATGTGGCAGCTCTTTCACTGCAGACTTGGTATCTTGAATGATGACAGAACGAAAGAGTAACGATACCGGATTTTTAAAGGGTGCTTAGTGGGTGCCGCTACAGCAGAACGGGAGGGAGAGATTGGAAAGAGACATAATCGTATTTGGTTATTGGATACTTAACAAAAAAAAAAGTTACATCTGACTGTCGCGCATTTCGTTCATTCAAAATAAAAATGGGCGTGAGAGCATTTATCACGTTTAAAAACGAATAGTATAGAATTTCTGAAAGCTGATTCAATATGTTTTAAAATAATAATAATACTCTGTTTGCATGTTTTGTTTTCCACGTATAGATCTGATAAACTGTGGAGTGGCAGCGGAGGATTGGTAAAACCTTCACAAAAGAGTTGAGAAATAAAAACATGAAAATAAATAATGACTTTTGGAACAATGACGGGATTGCCGAAAATTGAATAACATTAGTTTTTTTTAAAAAAAAAATACGAGATATGCGAAGCTGATAGGTATGAATAGCCGATAATACATTATTTATTCTGCGAATAATGAAGCGTTTCTGGGTAGAATCCTGGCCACCTTCCTCCTCAATTTAAGGACCTAATTGACTGTACAGAAGGTAAAGGTATAGAAAAAGTTATAAAACAACAATCGGAGAAAACAGCTAAAGAATGGGGCATATTAAAATATTTACGCGATCTTTTAAACAGTTAGAGGAAAATTCCAATGAAAACGAAAAAGAACATATTTTTCATATTTTATCATTATTTTACTCAGTCTTAATTACCTTTAACTTTATTCTAGGTAATTAAGGGTGAGTTTTTTTATTGCCTGAAATACTTTGATTAGTGGCTCACGTGGCATCATGACTTGCATTTTTTCGGGGTTTCCCCCGCTCCCCTGATGAATGATGGAACGAACGCAACGAATTTTCCGCTCTCCCATATCATTTAAGAAATGAAATATTCTGTTCCAGTATCAATGTGACAGAGCGAGATGTAATGGCGTGGTGTTGCGGTGGCTTGCGCTTTGGAAAGGTTTCTGCTTCAACGTTTGGTATGGAAGTGGACATTCTGAGGGGCTGAACTCCACAGGGGGCTCTACCGGCGTCGGGGTGCTTTATATGATATGTTAGGTACCCGGTTTCCCTCTCTGCCCGTGTATCCTGACCTCCCGGTGTCTTCCTCATCCAACCGTTCCTCCCGGAAGTAGGTCCGTTGGGGTCTAGGAGCATGTTGCGTAAAGATGAAGTACCGAAATATTGTCCTCCACTCCTAAAAATCCAACAAAATTAACATACTTTATTGTTTGCTACTGTATATTGTGTAAGAGGCTAAAAGTAAAGAAACCATAAAAATGCATATATTCATTGTTGAAGCTCATAACTGTTAACTTAAAGATCAACTATTCTTAACTTCTGTAGTTGCTTCGGTTGTTGTAGCAAAGTGATCGATGGTTAAACTTTCCTGTCAAGAAGACAGAATAATCATTTGCAAGAACTGTTGCACTTCAAACACACTGGAGTACATCAGGCAGTATCATCACGTACTCTAAAGCTTAGGGTTCCTGAGTTCCCATTGTCTTGTAGAACATCCCATTCGCCATGCACTATCCAGCTCGTGGACAAGATTTGCGCTGTTACGTCCCCATGTAGTTCTGTATGTGCTGTGACGACACGAATAAGCAGGGGAAAATTAAACGTAAACATAATAAAATAAGACTAACAGCTAACTTATTGGTATGTTGGCATTCACATGAAAGAAGCAAACGTACGTATTAGCCAATCAAAAATAAGAACAAGCGAAGATCAATAAACAGCTGATTGAAAATGGCTGCTTGCGAGCGTTTATACAAATTTCCTTGAAGTAATATGAAAAAGAATAGCTTTCTTATAATGCAATTAATCTTTTGTTCATTGATGCTATTCTGTCTACAGTCACTGATCTTCAGCTCTTTCTGCTACAACTTGCCCTTACACAGAGCACAGAAATCAAGTGCAACTCCTGCTGCTAGCTGCTGCAAGTCCCGAGCGACACCGGAGAGAGACGAACTACTGTGTGGCTGTTTGTAACAGAGTAAATGTTACACATATTATTTTTTTTATCAAACATAATGTAACCTATGCGTTGCTCTTCCTAACTTTTAAATATAAATTGATTGGGGGTTGTTAGACGGGTAAAATATTGTAACGGTGGAAAATCTGCACTTATTGTAATTCGCAATTAATTCATATGCACGCACTAATCTAACTCTAAATTGGGGTAAATCCTAGACTTTTTCGTAAATATAAATTGATAGGGGCGGGTAAATTACTCTAATAGTGGCAAATCTCTTTTGATTGCAGCAGAAAAATAAATCATAAACATAAACTTATAGCGCATTCTGTGCTTGATACTATTCGCTTAAAATCTTTATTAGCTAGCTATATTTGTGGCTCTACCTACGGCTCTCTCCACAGTCACTCGGGACTTGCAGCAGCAAGCAGCAAGAGTTGCATTTGATTTCCGTGCTCCGTGACCTAAGCCCTATGGTCATACCCTGTACTCTTTTTAAGTTTACAAGGGGAAGGTTTCGGTTTGCATAGAAATTATCGGTTAAAATTGTGTACAGAGACCTTACATTGGTAGTGAAGACCATAAAAGTATTAATCTGTTTAGCATTTAATTTGACTTATATATACATACTGTTCTTTAAAAACGCATACGAAGACTCTCTGAAACTCTGCATGAAACACCGTGATGTTTCACACACAAAGCACAAACTTATTCCATAAATTCCATAAATAAAAAATTCCATAAATAAAAAATAAAATGTCACCTGAATCGCATTTTTGAAGTCGAGGCGGACTACCACTAATACTGCAGCCTTTGGAAACTCTGCTAGCATCTGATCTTAAAGTGAGCAGAACTTTTCGAAGAGCAAGGGATTAACAAGCGACGCACTCCTGTTTGTACTATTTCGTGACAATTTAATTCGGGCATGTTTTCGTACTCCCTGTTTTTGTTCTGTTTCTCCGTCGTTCCTGGAGGCCTAGGTTGTTCTTTTATTATTTTACGTACCAAACTGGCTACCTGATGTGCAGTGTCTTTAAAAACAATCACTATACTATTCTGCGTTCTTTACTGCTAAGAAACCATGCCTCTTTTAAATTATCAAACGAATACAACAGCAGACCTAAAAAAAATCTTCAATAAATAATAATCATAATTTTTTGATAACATACCTTTTACTCATCTCCATAATTTTGATCATCTTTGTACAGTAGTCCCCATTAAAGGCGTTCCTGAGAGCACATAGCACACCTGTTGCATGTTCCCAAGTTATTAGCAAAATTTTTCTAGACTAATTTTGGTGCTAAACATTTCTTGTACAAGTTGTGTTGACACGTTATCCTTTTCTTGATATAGTCTCAGAACGTTTACTTTCACCTAATAGAACTTGTAAGGTAAAAAATCAGATTTATCCTCTTAATTTGGTACACAAATAATAAATATAGAATTTATTTCACGCTAGTGATGTGTAGGGTATGGTTGAAAAGGAAGAACCAAACTTGAAAAATTCGGATCACTACCGGGATTCGAAGCACCTTCTGTACTGAAGCTCTAACTAATTGAGCTACCGTACCCTCCTCCAAGCACGAAATCACAAACACCCCTCATCTTATATTCTACGAGTATATGCCCGGCAGATCTCCCTAGGGTTTCTCTATGAGAGATTTGTACCTTAAGAGGCGACTCGAAATGCTACGAGTATTTTTGACATTGGCTTCAGCATGGAAGGCTGAAGATCTGTTATGCATACCTTGGCCTTGACCCGAATATTTTATGTCCGATTCTTTCTTTCTAAACAATGAATAACTTGGGTTGCTATGGAGATGATATTCCAAGGTCAACTGCATAAATAAGTGAGAGACAGTAAACAATGATCATTCCAAGTATTTATTGTGAATGTATGTTTACAAATTTGTCCACAACTATATATATATATATATATATATATATATATTAATGCATATATAAATGTAACTTATTTAATTTTCACTTAATATTTTAACAGACATTTAAACTTTAATCATCCGAAATTACTTTTCAATCCATCAGGTGGTTATAATATTAAGTATATGTTAAGTTCTGTTATAGTATCCCCTTTTCGGTAGTAAAATAATTTCCCTGTTTCCTTCAGAGATTGACTTTTAAATACAGCAGGTATGTAGCTAACAAAAAAGAAGAAGAAGAAAAAAGGTAAGCATTATTTTAAATTGAGAGATCACTCTTTTATGATCCTTTCAAATCACAATGTGCTCTATATTATTTTTAAGACTGAAGCAAGGACTGCAGGCATGTGAATGTTGCGAAAGTAGCAACAGCATATTTTTCGTAAAGTGCAAAATATAAATTAATATCATAATCAGTACGACATAATAATAACAGGCTGTTTAAATTAGTGTGGAGAAAGTCTAGTTAGGTGGCAACGAAGTAAGCAAAAACAGTTACTTTCCCCAGTTTTGCAAGCGTAGACACGCGTAACTGCGTACTGTTGAAGGGGAGACAAGAGACGGGTGCCAACCCTTTCCTTAACTTCTGCTCCACATGTGCTGCATAAAGTGGTTAGCCAGGGCCTGCGACAGTGACATAAGCACCGTCTTAAAGTTACAACACGCAGAGGAATCTTCCCCTTAAACCTAATGAATCGTGCATTCTTGTAAGAACTCGCAGTGTGCAGAACACAAAATTGTTCCAATCGATAGCAAGCAGCGAAGGAAAGTGTCTAATTAAAGAATACTGCTTGTCTTTGTTCAAGTCTTCTTCCGCAGGGAGATAGACCATTTTCTGTAAAACTGGAAGGCGGTAGTATGTCACTAATGTATATTAGAGCTAAGAGCGAAGGAGTGAAACGGGCCATAACCGACATCCGTGGCCACAGCTATTAGTCCTAATTAGAAGGCATTTGCATACAGCGCTCAGTACAACATGTAAGGGAGGGGGGGATCTGTCTCTGCCACGAGAGGCGCTGAAAACAAGAGAGGGTAGAACGTATAGTACTTGAGCACTGAGCTTGTTTTCATACTACCGCCAGAGGGCTATAGAGTGCATAAACAAAGAAAAAAGTATTGTTCTCTCTTTCTTGTGCTAAGAAGAAACGGTAGAGCCTCTTTTTTGTTTACTTAATTTATTTCGGGTGCAGGATTTGATCCCTGATTATGGCAATGCGTTTTTATTTATTCTATCAAATAAACTAGGTCCTGTCTCATGACAGTGTCTGGGAAATTTTTTAGGCGCAAAGTTATATTCCGAAGTACTTTACAATTTTACCTTATGTATTTAATTTTTTTTATACAGAATGTAGAAAAATACATACAAAGTATTCATGAGTATAAAGGGAATTGAAAAATAGGCACATCAGAAATAAAAGCAAAATGCATGCATCGTTGTGAAGCTGCAAGCGTTAACTCCAAAGTCTAAAATATACTTATCAATGGTCAAGACTTCAAGATGACTGAAAACCAAGCATTTACATTCAAAGATATTTGGTTTTGCTCTTATATTTTTAATATTATCTATCTTATCCTTGAAGGAACCTTACCTCATAAAACACCTGGATAAGTTTATCTTAAACCAATAATTATTATTCTATCAAACTTCAGCGCACTAAGTTAATTGAAATAAAAATTACCTACTGTAGTTCTCAAAACATCTTTCCATTTCCATTTCCACTGGATTGAGGTGCAGCCTGATTATGACTGTGCCTCTGCCAATGACATTTGATTGCCTGTGAGCACATGTCACATCGCAACGTAGCTATGACGTTGACCCATAAGGATGCCTGTAGTTCAACATTGAAACATCTAAGAGTTTTCATTCCTACGATCAAAATACTTAAAGTCAAGTCTCTTTGTGCTAGTAATTTTTTGTACATATGCATTTTATGTATATATATATATATATATATATATATATATATATATATATAATTGCAGGATAATTGCAAGGTATTATTTAAAAAACTGAAGTGAATTGAATTCATCACAGCAGAAAAATCCTAGAATAAGAATACCTTATCTTATTTTTTGCTAAAATGAGAGAAATGCTATATAGAGAAACTGTAGAAAATGAAAAAATATGTGTACGGAAATAGGAATGCAACTTAATCTGCATAAAATTTACAGGAAATTACGAAATTTTTTTAAAAACAATAAATGACAATTCATTTTATTGATTAATTTAATATCTCAGTAAAAGGATATGTGATCATTTGAAAGTCACAATACCATTAAGATCTTTAAACTTTTAAGCAGTTCACCTTGTGGGTAGACAGAACTTGTACACACACAATACGCACATCACACATATCCGTTTCGGTCCGATAAATTGGCTAAATATAATTATTAATGACATATTATTGTCGTATTACAAGTAGACATACACTACGCAAAAAAGAAGAGAAATAAGTATCAATAAAACTTATACCATAAACATAAAGATGTCTGACAAACCAGATAGCGTTTTGATCGTTAGCATAAAGCCCATTAGGCATTTCACTATGCCTGTGGGGAAACTGTTGCGCATATGGACAAACTTTACGTTTGCTTTTTCTAACAAATACATTATTTTTCCTGCTATAGGTATTATCCCAGTATGTTAATCATTTCTTCGCGAAATAACAAGAGTATTGATAATACGAAATTTCGTTTTACTGTCCACAACCTACGGACAGAGTTAGCCTTTGAACCGAACAATATTGAAGCAAGCTTACTCTTAATAAATGACCATTCACATAGAGACGAGATTATCAGATTTCTATATTAAATTAACATAGAAAATGAACTGAAATAAAATCCTGATACAAATGAAGCAGTAATGATGATAACAACAATAATATAATTCTCTAATTTCTTAATACAAAACTTTGTAGACATAGTGAGCAAAAGAAACATTTAAGTGTTTTAAATTAGGTAATATAATATGCCTTTGGAAAGCGAACATATAACATTTTAATAATATTGTATATAAACAAATGATTTCGTATGTTACTCCAAACAACTAAATAAATGAGTATACGATCTAACACTTAAGATAAAAATTAACATACTTTTTAAAAAATTAAGTTCTATTTTTCATTTTACAAACTTCAATGAAGTGATAGTAAACTTTTTAAAATAAATATTTTTAATAGTGCAAACGAATTATTTTTTTTCTCACAATTTGCACATACAATAATCCATCCATGCTTTGGCGTTGACCATTAAAAGATAATATATTTAGGGATAAAACAATAACTTTCAATTGGAACTGATTTCTTTGTGCCCATGAATATATCAGTCCACCGTTTTAATTTCAGATGCAAATGCAGAACACTTGTTAGGTTGGAGTGGAGTGATGACTGTAACAAAGAATTTAAAAAAATTGCCAGTCATCATGTGTACTTTGTGAAAAATACAAGTATGGAAAAACAGGAAAATGGACATACCGACATTTCGCTTGCAAATTTTCCATGTTCTGACAAGGAATAATCTTGGAACAGTTGTGTCAGATTATCTTACATAAAATGAAAATTCGCAGGACACTTTATATGTTGTACAAAGTAATGCGATTTAATCATTTTCCCAAAACAATCTATCGTGGCCTTATGAATACATCTGGGGAACTACTTGATTGAAGAAGTAACGTTCTTAACCTTGGTTTAGAAAGTCGAAGTTAAGCTTTCTTACGGGTCGTAGCGTAGGCCAAGTAATCTTGCTATGGGTCTCGCGTTATGTAAAATTAAACTGCCTGTTAGGATGTTCATTTACTTGCAACTTAGAGCTATAATAAAGAATAATGTAATAATCAATAGTGAAAATTAACTGAACGGAGGTAGACAAAAATAAAATAAAAAGTAAGAATTGTAAACAAGAGGAAAGATAAAAAACCACAAAAGGGAAGTTAAAAAATAAAATCGAAGGATCAAAGACTAAAAAGTGAAAACAACGGAATAAAAATGAAAAATAAGGGTAGAAAAAACTAAAATTCAAATAAAGAAGAAAAATAATGGCAATAAAAATATGAAAGAAGCAAAAATGTGCAAAAGTAAGGAAAAAACGAAATAAAAAAAAATAAACAGAGGAAGGAAAGAAAAGAAAAAGGAAGAAAATGAAAGAAAGTGCATACATGTTCTTAATTACAGCTGTGGGCACTTAAATTATGCGAAGGCGTTACGAAAAGCACTTCGACTTAATTAAGAAATATAGACGGAACGTAACAGAGGGAGTGTTCGTGGATAATTGCTATGTTCTGACATCACCAAGGGGAGGGTGTTCTGTCGAGCGTCCTCCAGAGCGAAATGAATTAAAATTAATTTGCATGTAACTTCACAGAAATAAACAGACTTGAGGGTGTAATGAAAATACTATAGCACTTGCTTTAATGTTCCAACATTCAACATGATGATTGCATAGCACAAGGAGAACAGAAATGAGAGTAATTTCTGCTTCTCTGGACTCTGTGGTGGCTTTTTACTGTTTTCACGATATTCTTTATCTCTCTGTTTACACGTTAAAGTACAGCCTGGGACGACATTTTTATTCTAAAAGTATACATTTCTTGAGGTGTTATCCTCACATGCTACCTTGTTTTAAAGTTTATATTTTAGCAAAAGAGCACAGACTTTATAAACTATCACCCATACATTTCAATAAACCATATATAATTTAACGATATGTTTAATAGTAAGATAAACAATTAATAAATCGTCTCAAAATATATTTATTAGACAAACAATATAAAGATGGAGGCAAAATATATCCTATACAACCTTGGGTACCTTGACTTTAATAACTGCCTGGCAAACTTAAGCTAGAAATTTGCCTTGCAAGTTCTTGGAAGTCCTTCTAACCCTTTACCTTTTTGTACTTGTTGAATAACTGCCCAGAAATGTTTAAATGCACTTTATGGATACCTCAATCCACTTTGCCCCATAACATTTATATAGGGACAGCCGGTACCCTAGATGCAATATCTAGATCGATACTTGTAATTACCTTCCTGTAATCTCAAACATTTTCCTACCAGATGCAATCTAGATAATGTTGCAGGACACTGAAGAATTTTATAATATTGTTTCTAATCCATCTTTCCTTCAATTTTCACAATAATAATCCCCCATTTACGTGTTTGACAGTAGAACACAGTGCTGAGAAACCTTCTGCCCTTTATTGATATATTTGGATTTATCTATAAAGGTACTAATACCATAGTCGATATTGTGAAGCATATTGAAATCTCTTCTTTATGATAATTGGCTATAACAATGGTTTTCTTACTTCTACATGCCCCTTCTGTATTGTAAGAGATACTATCCTTTTGTTCATTACTATTAACTAATTTGTTGTGGAGCTTAAAATACACAAATTATTTTTTCTAATAAATGCATTTATTATACATTTTGATAGTTTTTCGAGGTTAGCCTGGACGTGGTGACGATCTCCTTGGTGTAGTATTCGATTTCTGGTACCTCCTTAGGACTTTTTCTAAGTTAGGGGGGTCTGGAACGGGGGCCACCCATCTTCGTGAGGACAATTGGAGAGGTGGTGTTCTTCGTACACGAAAGCCGTGTAATGGGTACCTGAGGGGTGATCACCTGATCCCTGCAATACTGCCCTCTATCAATGAAGTCATAAGACGGAGATAGAGGAAGCAGAGATCGCTGCGGCACGCTAAGGCCAAATAAGAGGATCCTGGACGTGGTACTGTTGTTTGCTACCAGTATTTGCTTTGGAAACAAGAGTACAATACACTCTCCCAAGAGATGTATTGTTTAGCAATTTGACGAATTGATAAATCTACATTTATCAATGCTTCTATTTCAGCATGCTTTTCAAATGATATTTGCACCCTTGGAACTATAGCAATCACGCAATCATTTTAAATATTAACAGCAAGCAACACATTTATCTAGCAATGCCAACTTGATACACACTAGTACGGGATCAGCATAAATGCTATAGGGTCATATGTAATATACAATTCCAGGTTTTTAAAAGTAATATTTCTCTAATGTGAAAATTTCACTTAAAAAGTGTAGAATATCATTAAAATTAAACATTTAAAACAACATAATATTCATTTAGTAATTAAGCATAACTGTCTGCGGATCTCATTGTTTTCATAACAATTTAATGTAATGTAATAATGTAATTTAATTTAATGTTACCTCGAATTTCCTTACTCGAAGGTCCTTCCTGAGTTTTGAGAAGAGGAAATAGTCACTGGGAGCTAGATCTGGGCTGTAAGGTGGATGGTCGATCTCCTTGAAGCCACATTTCTTCACAGGTTCCTTTGCAACAAGAGCTGTGTACACAGGCACGTTACCGTGAAGAAGGGGCACACCACCACTCAGCTTTTCTCGCCTTTTCTCCTAGTCTTCAATGCTTTCTTCAACCATTCAAAAAAATTTGGCCCATTCTTTTACGGTAGAATATGAGGGGTATGCTTGCCCATATACACCGTTCAATTGCTGTTTAATTTCATTTGAAATAAGTCCTTCTTTTGTGAAGAACTTAATAACAGGTAGATACTCCATTTTCAACATGTCACAGTCTTCTACACACAGCGTTCTTTATGCTACTATATCAGAACAACTGAACACAGCGGAGCGGAAGTTACAGCTGCAATTATTTACTTAACGGATTTCCCTTCGGAAGGGAAATAAAGCCGTGGGTTCCGTGTCGTAGATTTACGGCACCCAAAAGAACATCAAGCCTGAAGGAAAAGGCCACAGAGTAAACTTTATTGACCGTTTTACGCCGTGAATTAAATGGGTGCTGATGACCTGAGATGTTAAAAAGCGTTCGTAAATAAAACCAAATACTACTACTTATGATTGAAGGGTTAGATCCTATTTCTCGCAACATTTTAACAAGTTAGCGAACAGTTTCTATATCTATCTGAAAAACGATTCCCAAGATATTTTCTTTCGAATCGCCTTACACGCCTTTGCAGGACCCGTTTTCACATATAAATCATACTATATAAGTACACAAATTGCACATAATGAAAACACCAAACAAAACATTCCCTATTAAAGCCTCTCTCAACCTAACTATAAGCTGCTACCTACACATGCAGTATACGGCCTTGGTGACTAGCGCCGCCCAGTACACAGCCGTACTCTGCGGACCGTAAATGTAACGTAAACTTAAACGTAAAAGTTGGATGCTATGTTTTATAATGGAAACATCCACAATGAATCGCGTAAACATAAAAATAAACGTATAATTAGGCATAAACTTAGAAGCTTGCAAGGTCCAAGGTTTTGCGTCTACGTCAAACTTAAACTTAAGAAATCAGCCAATCGGAACGCAGCTGCTCCGTTTGTAGACCTCTGTGCTAGAGAGAGCTGAAGATCAGTGACTCTGTAGACAGAATGACATCAATGGACAGAAGATTAATTGCATTATAAGAAAGTTATCGCTGCTTACATTACTCCAAGAAAATTAGCTACTGCACTTTGCATATGCATAAACGCTACCATCGTCTGCTCAGAAGCAGCCATTTTCAATCAGCTGTTAGTTGATCTTCGCTTGTTCTTATTTTTGATTAGCTAATACTTACGTTTGCGTCTTTCATCAAAAATACCTACACACTAATAAGTTTACTGTTTTGTCTCTTTTTATCATGTTTACGTTTGGTTTTCATTGTAAATGGGGCCTAATTCAAAAAACCTCACTTTAGTATATTCTGTGCTATTGGTTCATACATATCTTATCTCTGTTATGCTATTTGGGCTGCACATAACTTATAACATTGTCACGCGACACGTTTTTGAATCGTACAGAGCTCTTATGAAAGAGTATGTACAGTATTCTAACGACACCTATCGGAGTTGAAAGGTTTTCCTAGAAGTAAATGATTGTCGAAAATATGTGTTGTTATTAGAATGCTCTCGTTCTTCTCTATTTGCGTAATTTGAGGCGACATTTGAATGAAACAAATGATCAATTCCTCTGGATTCTCATTAATATTTTATCTTCCAGGTGAATATTATTGTGTTAATTGACGTTATTTTTACTATATTTTGAGTATTTTTGTTTTTTCTCGCAATAAACATTGATAATTGTATTTTTGGGGTTGCACAAATTATATTAGATACTTTATTTGTATGAATTACAAAAATTCTCATTCGAGTAATAATTGATGATGAGAGTTCGAATTTGCTTAGCTCAAGCGTAAATGAAGCAGAAACAGGACCTTATTTCCAAAGCAAGCTCTTTATATTTGCAGCAACTAAAGTGGAATGCATTGAGTCTAAATTTAAACAAAAGGCTCATGGAGTATTCTTTCATCTAACCACACTAGAAACACATGTAAAGCAAGACGGTTCAGCAGAGATTCCCCTTCATTCAGTTCTGAACCATTTCTCCTTCACGGCCCCTCTTTCCCCTAAAAACTAATAATGCAGCAATATATTTCCTTTTATTTCATACTCGATACCGCTTTTTTAACATTCAAAGTGTTTCTGGAACGGGGCCATTTCGAGAGCTAGGGGGCGACCCAGGCACTTGAAATGCTCAGCGGCCGGAACGAATGGAGTATTTCTGAAGACATTTCGAGACGGATTCAATCGTCCGAGGTGCATGAAATTTCACAAGAAATTCCATAAAGTGAAGCAGGGCTGTCGTAATGACTCTGTGTCGCCAAATGGATAAACAATATCGGAAATTTTCATCGTGCTAGGGGTCGTTTGAGGAAAATGGTATTCATCATGGTTTATTTATCAA
Organism: Metallyticus violacea; assembly: GCA_030762175.1. Taxonomy (NCBI): domain Eukaryota; kingdom Metazoa; phylum Arthropoda; class Insecta; order Mantodea; family Metallyticidae; genus Metallyticus; species Metallyticus violacea. The sequence continues at coordinate 122,829,229 of CM060835.1, forward strand.
CATAACTACTATCATACTCTTGGGTATTGCCATGGAGGATTTTAACGTATCATATCTCTAAATAAATAAACTGAAATAACTTTACTAAAGGGCATTTTATTTTCTCCAAAACGTATTGCTTCAAGAGAGAAATAAAAGGGAGAGAAATCATAAGCCTGCTACATATTTCAGCCTAGTCGTTATTACAGATAATAACGTTTGCCTTTTCTATGTACTTACATACAAACCAATGTAAACGTATGGGATATAGTTATATGGATGTGAGTTTCAAGGGAAATAAAAGGACGTATTCTATCGATACAGCACAAAAGTTGGCAGAGTTTACTTTTTCTAAAGCTGAAAATCAAATAAGAAAAGTTATACGTGAAGTAAAAGAACTTCTTTGAAATTACCTAAAATACTATTTCAGGTGTATATAATACTTCTTCATATCATTTCGTTATTAAACTTTGGTGCTGAGTGTGATGTCACTGGTGTAGTTGTTGAGAAGAAAACGTAGTTTATTACGATAAGCGAGATTAGCTACGAAGTTGAAAGTGTCGGTCCTGGTGGTGTAGTGGTTACCATACTTGCCTCCTATACCCAAGTTCGCGGGTTCGAACCCGGCCAGAACCGATGGATTTTTTCGGGCGTAAAAATCCCAGTTATGGCTTCCTTCGGAAGGGAAGTAAAGTCGTGGGTCCCATGTCGTACATTTACGGCACGAAAAAGAACCTCAAGCCTGAAAGAAGAGGCCTCTGAGCAAAATTTGTCGGCCGTTTCACGCCCTGAGTTGAATGGAACGCTGATGACCTGAGCTGTTAAAGACCGTCCGTAAATAAATCAATAAAAAAAAAAAAGAGTTGAAAGCATGGTATAGCGGTGTCACATGTAGCTCGTTTAGCACAATATAAATAAGATGTACATGAGTAATTATCACCCAACAATACATATTAGCAATTATAATGCGTTAGAAATTATATATTGTTTTTTGTCGGTTGTTTAACTTGTCAAACGAGACAATGCAATTGCATGTTTGTTTCAATGAACTGATCTTTCTAGTGTATGACGTAGGCAGTTCGATACTGAGTTCGCCACCTGTAAAGTAAGCTGAAAAAAAATGAGTTGTGATGCGCAGTGTAACTAAGGTAATCTCTAGGGGTACACCACATTTAATACTATTTGATAAGTTAGTTTGTTTTTTCACTCCATTTCTCTGCTTAGTCGATCTACTAGAAGAAATCTATTTACGAACTTTCCTATCGTATACCAAAACTGTACACATCCAAAGTCTCCAGCAGTATATTTCTGAGTAGTTCTAATTATTCACATAGTAACATAGTAACATGTTTTCTTCCAGTTTAAGGGAACGTCCACTATTGCCTGTAAATTCTTACATAGCATTTACTGAGTGATAACTCAGGATTAATATTCTTGATCTACTCGTATAAGATTAATTTTGCAGCATTTTAGATATGGTTGCCAATGTTCTTTAGAAATTACTCTTTTCCCGTACATCTGATTTAAAAGTTACACTATACGGGGTATTGGGTTCATCTTATTTTCATCAAACTAAGCAATGAATGGACAATTCCGTAATATTCAATGACGAAAGATGCAGGTTAACAGAAAAATATAGCAGTAGTGCGAAAAGGATAACAATAAACAGAAACATGTGTTAATAACAGCTGTTCAGAATGTATGGTAATTTGATGTTAACAGGGTAGTTGGTTTGTTGTCAGATACATAAATGCAATATATGATTAGAGGTGCATCGTCCGTCTATGTGTTGAAAACTTTTTTAGGAGTTCACTTTATGTGATTCAAAAGAAGAAGAAGAAGAAGAAGAAGAAGAAGAAGAAGAAGAAAAGCATCACCAATCGTTTATTTCGGTGCTTCAAGTCATATGCGGTGCTTTCCAGTAAGCCGTTACTTAGTCTCTAGTTGTCGGCGTGCAAAAAAGTTGATCGCGTATTAAAATAAAATAATTCTTAAATTTCTCGAACATTCAGTAAATAGAAAACCAGTAAAGGATTAACTACTAAAATTAGGACTGAATGTGCTTATCCTCTTTTGGGTATCCTTCCGCGCTTGCGCACTGCAGAGCAGTGTTCTCACATGACAACCAACTTGTTTATGAAAGAACGAAAGAAAAAAAAAATTCTCCATAGAGACTTGAGAAGCTGGATTTAAGCCTTTGGTGTACTGAGGAAAATGGCCTTGGAGAATCTTAGAAATAAAAGTTGAGAAATAATAGGTCACAAAATCAAGCGGGGTGGCTTAGCTCGCATTCGAGATGTCCCGAGTTCAATTCCCTTGGGTTTTTCATGTAGTTTTCCCTGGTCACTTAGGCGAATACTGAGATGAGTGTTTACTTGCATTCCACAAATTTTTCGCTCGAAGGTCTCTATAAAAGAAAAATATGTGCAATTGCTTTCAAAAACATCAGGGTAACACTTCATAGTCGCAAATTAATTACTGATGCCTAGTATAGCGATTAAAATAATGTAAGTGCTAAACTGGAGTACCTATCAGAACCTTATCCAAAATTCTACACAGACGCAATTGCTTTATTTTGTTTTACTTTTGTTTCTACTCCTACATTTGCCTATGATCAGGACATCATTTCAGAGTATGCTTCAGTTACCCAATGGACAAACGAATAATACACAACGTATTAATATATCGACACGGATGAAACGGACTCCAAAACGAGAGGTCCGCGATTCGGTTCCCTCTAGGATTGTCCTTCCTGACTGGCATTTTCCAGGTTTTTCTCAGTCCCATCAATGACAAATTTCGGGAAGATACCTTAAACGTATTACTAAAATCGTCCCTCACTCCAAAAAACTTCTTTCTCTATTTAACATTTCATTTCAAGTATAATCCACAGTGATGGAACCTTTTCTACCATGGAGATGAAGTTGTCTTAACATCGACCATATAATGTAGCTGACCCTGAACTTTGCCAGTATTCTGTATTTGTTTAGTAACAGGTTCAAACTATTATCTCGCTCTGAGTCATGTATCCTAACTTGCGTCATGCTTATGCTGATATCTCATTAGCGAAAGAATTGTTCCATTAGTGTCCACCGCTGTGATGCCTCAATAATGTAAAACGAAGCTAAACATTATTACAAAATAATTTAAATAACGTTACTTCAACATACTTTTATTTCGTTGAAGAGAGTTGATTAAAATGTGTGAAAATATCAAACAAATTAATATATTTAAAATATTGGAAGTATATATTGTTTAAAAAGATTCAAATTGAGGTCCTCGGCTCGAGTTCCGATTAGGTAAAGCTGTCTGAGTAAGTTTTTTTTATGTAGTTTTTCCTTGTCCTAAGAAGGCGAATGCCAGATAGGCGCCAAGAACTCTGAGCTCATTTGAGTCACCATCAATTCATTTTATTTCATTCATCCCTACAGACTTACACCTAAGGTATTCAGTCCACAATCTACGGACGTCGCGAAGAGACCAATGCAGTTAAAGCTATGATAAATTAACAAAAAGGTTGATCATAAATTATTTTTATAAATTCTAATAAGAAGAACAAAAATTATAAAACGACTAAGGTTTACAGTTGTCTATGTACACTAATTGTGAGCCCTAAAATGGACGGCACAATTAGCATTAAAGTAATGTCTTTTATTCGATCTCAAATAGTGCTGACTGTATGCTAGAAGTATAAATATGAAATACATTAATTAAGCATTTTTATAGTAGAACATAAACTTATGACACGTAAGAAACGAAAGTGGAACTGCGTACTACAGATAAAGTGTAGATATTATGAAAATAAACACAAAAAAAACAGTGCTAAAATATCAGTTAGAGCTTTATATGACTACAAATAGGTATGCATATCAGTTTATTTGGGAGTTACATATAGTCAAATGACAGGTTGGGCAAGGGAACAGTATGATTTTGAAGTGATGATATAATGGGGTTGTAATAGTGAATAAATATTTACACAAATAAAGGATATGATATACTGTTTTGGTTCACAAGTTTGAAATACTGCCCTTCTCTTTCCGTGCACATTTGGAGCCTTTCACTGAAATTGAATCAGCCCAAACGCAGCTATATATATTCGAGAACTGTAATGCGCTCTACCCTTATTCAACTGTAAGGTAAGCTTAAAATACAGAACCTTTTCTCATCTTTTCGAAACTTTTTCCTGAGTGACTTAGGTAGATGCCAGCAGTAATCAGCAAGCTTTTTGAGTGCTTATTTACCTTTGTATCGCTTTCTATTTCTAATATGTCCGAATGAAACCAGAGTTCATAAAACTTTGGCGCTTCCTCTGTGGAGATAAGCGTAAATATCATGAAATTAGAGAGTATTCATTTTGCCACCGTTGCATATAAAACTTTGCAAAAGTAATCAACAAATCAGCTTTAGTGCCTAGCAAGATTATTCATACCTTACAAGGCAATAACAGCAGTTGTCAGGTTAAAGGAAAAACATTAATAAGTATTCAGTAACCTTCTCGGCTATTTAATATGATACTTTGTCAGTCGATATACATTCCAGCTATTTATTTTGATATTTTATTGTTCAATACACTTTTCGTTTTCTTTGAGAAGGAGGAAATTTATTAACATACATAACGTACTTCCTAATTATCTTCCTGATGTGTGAGGGTAATTTAATGTCTGTATACTGTCAGGTAACGTGTAAATAACGTGTCATGGTAAATAGTCATAAAAGGGCGTAATTTATTAAGTTAACCGCTTATTCTCTTTTGCATTTTTAAATGTCTATGATTTTGTGTTTTACTTGAGATTATTTTCATGTATGTTTTCAATAAGGGATTAATTTGTTGAGGTGTAGGGTAATTATTTGTTCCTCTTTACTGGTTTATATTTATATTATGTTAAGGCAAATATTCATTTGTTTAAAACACACCCAGTTTCCTCCTAGGCCAGGTAGGAATAATGCAGGAAGGGCATTCCAATATTATGAGTAAGACTAAACTAAAGGAAGGCATCTTTATAGGCCCACAAATATGATATCTACTCAATGATGTAAGAGTTTAGCTGCTACAAGTGGTTCGTTTTAACACGTTTTGTCATACTACTAAATTTACCCTTGATGCCCACTCCCTAATTTCATACTTATTACAATTATCCCAATTATCCCACTCACAGAGAAAACAAAACTGCGTGAAAATTACGTTCCTCTTCCTCTGTGTTTTTAGATTTGCACAGAGTGTCAACCTGTTCTGTATAGTTCAAAGCCTTAAGAATGTTCCCATACTGTCATGTCCTTTCATATTAACAGAATGAGCAACTGGAAAAGACGGATTACATTCCTGTTATGCTAAAGCAAGACCTTTAAGCTCAATTTCGACCTGTCATGAAGAGATAAGGAATAAGATCTCTAACTAATGCAACCATTAGCCCATTAATATTAACAGAGTAATATAACTGTTCATATTCTATAAAGAATGCAAAACACTGTATTCCCATTGTATATAAGATGATTTTTGTGCTGTAAAAGGTTCCATTCCTGAAGGAGTAAAAATAGAACACTTGTCCTTTTAGTTAATTTCAGATCTTACAAAAATATTTCATTCAGCTTGTGATAAGGTTCCCGAGATGCACGAATTCCTTTTAACCACCTGTTGAAGTTTTGTGGCAGTTTGTACAGCAAGAGCTGAAAGGCCGAAATGTACCCTTATCTTCAAATCTGCTATATACCCAGAAATGTAAGTAGTAAAACTTTACAGACAGGGATGTGATAGTCCTTTGCTCAGATCTTATATTATACTTTGCATATACATACCAGAATAAGTTAAAGTGGCGAGACATAGCAAAATTTATACAAATTTCTATATTTTATCTTATTTTAAATTTGTAATAGTATTAATTGGGTCCCTCGATATTGGGGGGCCAAATTTGTGATAGAATTAACTGAGGGACGTCTTAGACGTGGACGTGGCTAACAGCACTACAATATGCTCAGCTAGTTCAGGGTTCGGTACTGTAGCTGGATTTTCAGATTTATGTTTCTGGGTGAAAGGAGTGTGATTTTAAGTATAACTAAATTACCACGCATAGAAATGTACGGAGTTTACTAATGTTTTGTATTACCGCAACAGTGCACCTTTTCTAATTACAATATGCTCTGAAGATATAATTATGTGCAGACTGAATACGAGACAGCCGTGTTATAATTTATGTTTCTCTCCCGAAAACTATATAACGATATTAATTCACACTCGTAAATCCTATCACTTTACCACAAATAATTGTGTAATTTCTTCCACGAAATGTTAATCGCTACTTCTCTTTATGTAATGTTAAAATACTGTTTCTTTATACGGAGTAAACACCGCGATTTCTGCTCATGGAGTTTAAAACAAGACCTCTCTCGACTGAATCCAATTTTAAGATGGAAACAGTCATTATTACAATATTATTGTAATAATACTATACATTAAAATACATTATATTTTTAATATATGTATACTAAGTAAATGAAATTCGTTAATTTCTATTTAGTCTCAATCAAGCTGTCTATCTCGTGTTTCATTCTTGGTACACATTATTAATCTTGTTACGCTTGCCATTGGTTGATTCACTTTGTATTACAATTTTCTTATCTGTAGTTTTAATCTTTTCATATTCTTGGCTATGAATGTGCTCATCTTTGAATCGTTACATCTTTATATTATAAATATTGTCATAAAGGCCACAAACAAACAATAAGACGTACATTGTAACAGCCCTTATCTCATACATAAAATGTATACAATGAGTCTACTAGATTTGTACGATTTAAAACGAATTGCCAACGAATATTTGTTATTTGAATTGAAAATCAAAGCCCAAACCTAACATGAAAACATGTGCAAATGAATCTATTAAATTTATATGAGTAAAACATATTATCAATGCATGTTTTAAGTTTTTAAATCAAATATTATAGCCTTTATCTTACGTAACAACATACGTAAATGAACTTCTTAAATTAACATAGGTAAATAGCTATTTCTATTGAATGTTTTTAGCTTTTACATAATATCAAACATGTAAAATGAACTTATTAAAATAATATTGTTAAACAATTGCTATTAATGAGTGTTTAGAGCCTTTAATCGGATATTTTCCGTTTCAGATTTTCAAGCCTACACAACACTATACTAAATGCCACTTCACTATCACAATGATTTACTCATAATATAACACATTTGCATGGAAAGGGCTGGTACCGTACACTACTTTGTGTTATTAACGGTAGAAACCAGCAAATTCTGTATACCTAACTTTCCTAAAGAGCAATTATCCAAGAGTAATAAACTGCAAGAAATAAGGAGAAATTTACCCACATGGACATAACAATAGTGCTGGAGCTCTCCGCTAGAACAAACACTTCCGCAACAGAAATATCCCAAAACTGTTAGAGTGATAAAGCAAAAATGAATATCATTCTTATATGTTTTGAGTTCGAAAATATGGCAATTAATACATTTTACGACTGTGATGTTATAAGAAACTTGATATAGAAAGAGCTTGTGACGATAAAAGTTCCCAGAGCTGCAGGGTTGCAACGCAAGGACAGTTCTCTTCTCTTCTGGTTTTCGCATGCTTCAAGCACTGATTTCTTATCCCAAACAGATGCCTCAAAGACAGTGTTGTGACTGCCTTGTTTTCATAACCGAATCACTAATCTTAAAGAATGTCTTCAAAATAAAACTAAAATTGCATTTAATAAGCCGAAGAGTAACGGTTATTCAACATTCCTCACTAAGTACAGTCCTTTTACCAACTGCCCAACTCTTCTGCTGCACATATATTTTAAATGTTGCTGTTGTCAAAATCCTTTCATATTCCTATCGACGATAATGATGATGATAAAACTATTACTACTACTACTACTACTACTACTACTACTACTACTACTACTACGACTACTACGACTACGACTACTACTACTACTACTACTACTACTACTACTAATAATAATAATAATAATAATAATAATAATATAAATACGCGCTGGAAGGATTAGTATGAAGGAATTGCATTACTGTGCACTGTTATTAATGGAAGGATTAAAACATAACAATCTAAAGGAATGCTAAATCCGTCAATAGCTAAATTATCATTAAACAGAGGGTGCCAAAAATGTATACACACTTCAAGCAAAGAAAAACCTGTGTTAACATAACAAAACTGAATTCACACAAACAGAAAATGATTAGCCCCAATCATCTTAGACTTTTACAGTTGCAACAGGTGCTCAAAATGCCCACCGTCGACGTCGATGCACTTCTCAGTACCTTGAACTACTGATTGAGCAACGTTTGCGAAAGTGTCCTTAGCGATTGCAGCACATGCCGTTTCAATTTCTTCCCGAAGTGCTGTCAGTGTAGCTGGTTTTCTACGGTATACAACATCCTTAAGAGTTCCCAATAAGTAGAAGTCCAACGGAGTTAGATCTGGAGAACGTGGTGGAAACTCAATCGGACCTCTTCGTCCTATCCAGTGCCTTGGGAGATTGCCATCAAGGTACACATGTACATCTCGGTGGTAATGTGGTGATCTGCCAGATCTGCCCTTGTGAACATCGCTTACGGTACCATGAGTCTCAAATTTGTCTCAAATGCGTGCAATTGTTACTCGCGTTGGTGGTTCTGTTCCGTACACACCTTGAACTTCAACAGCATTCTCAGTTTTCCAATACAACTTCAAAATTATTTTTCGCTGTTCAAACGATAACCTTGGCTCCATTTTGTGGTAGCAACGCTATTATAAGGTAATGTCAGTCACATCTGTTGACAGAACATCATAGGATAATCTTGGCTAATTTATTCTTGTTGATTTACTTGTCACGTAGCAACGCTATCATAATATATGTGAGTCACATCTGTTTACAGAACATCATACTACATATTACTGTTGTTTTTCGTCCAACTTTGAAATATATTTAATAGATATGTACTGTGAAAGTGGGTATACATTTTGGTAACTTCGGTCTTATATTAAGAAAGAGTACTTTAGAACTGTACATATTAAAAATGGACTTATGCTTTTTTAACACAACATTGAAAATCTAAAATTACAAAACAGATTCAAAATTGTGGTGACTTTAGCTCTTAAGTTTAGGGGTTATGATTTTCTTTTTCTTTCGTATCAACAAGAGCTTTGCCCATATCTATATATTCGATTTCCTTCCTAGATGCCCTACCTATCTGTATTTTGTTCCATTTAAATATCAGTAATGCTTCATTTGGAAGGGTAAAACTGAAATGGTCTAGTAAAACAACGATGCAACGTTGTGTGCGGGCTGCGAGCAACTAGTGCGGAGTGACGTCTCTTTTCAGATTACATTACAGCACAGTATAAATGATTCCGCCGTCCCGCCTGCAGTGCTAGTAATGGATTGAGGCAATTACATGATATATGCGAACTAATTGGCCAGGATTTTCGCATCCCGCGGACTGGGAGGGAGAAGTTGGACGGCGCTGTGTGGGGACCTTCACTACTGTATTACAGCAAGGGCCCCCCTCCCAGCAAACCCTGCGGTGACAGTTGACAAACCAGTCCGACCGCCATATGGGACCCACCCTCGGCTCTCCCATATATTATCACTCGCAAATAAATCAAAATTCTCACTGTATTACAACACAGGCACGCGGGATTTGAATGCTGGGCTTTTCGGGAAGACCTTAATTATTTTACTCTTCTCTCTCCAACGTTGTGAACCCCCTGCATTCAGTCTGATGCGGGGTTTAACAGCTCTAGTACCCAAAAGATGTACTGCCATGGAAAATGTGACGCCAATTAAAATTTACTCTGTCGCTTTATTAACTATTCAGAACTGTAAATTAGTTACATATAGCTCGTCTAAATCCTAAGTATAAATAGGAATTGAATACCGAAATATGATATTCTATCATAATTTAGATTTCAATATGTTATAGAAAAAAGCTGGGGTATTCACCAAATTAATAATAATTAACTATATATATATATATTTTTCCTGTTTTATTAAACAAAACCAGCTACATACTAGGCCCATACATTTCTGGCCTAACAATTTTCTAGGTATGATAAAGACAAAAACTATATTTCACTTTTCAATATAGTTACCTTTTATTGCAATATACTCCTCACATCTTTGATTTAACATTTCAACCACACTCCCCAAATAGTCAGCGGTCTTGTCTGCAAAATGGGCATAAACAGCAACCGTCACTTCTTCGTCACACTTAAATTTCTTTCCTTGAAGGTCCTTCTTGAGTTTTGAGAATAGGAAATAGTCACTGGAGCTAGATCTGGGCTGTAGGGTGTATGGTCCATCTCCTTAAAGTTACATTTCTTCACAGCTTCCTTTGCAACAAGAGCTGTGTGCACAGGCGTGTTGTCGCGAAGAAGGCGCACACCATCACTCAGCTTTCCTCGCCTTTTCTCTTTGATGGAAGCATGTAGTCTGTGAAGTAGGTCAGCATAGTATTCCCCATTTACTGTGGTGTTCCTCTTCTTGAAGTCAATGAAGAGTATTCCTTCACAGTCCCAAAAGATTGTGGCCGTGATCTTCTTGGTTGACTGAGTAATCTTGGTCTTTAGAGGCGGTGCTTTACAGGATTTACATCATTCATTCTCTTTTGGACAAGGGATCATAGTAGAGGACTGTAGTTTTATCTTCTGTAACAATGGCTTGCAGAACTTCCCTCTCGTTATCACCACAGAGCTCCAAAAATGTCTGACAACAGATGCCTCGTTGCTGCTTTTGGTCTGAGGAAAGAAGTCTAGGCACCCATCTTGCACTAACCTTATCCGTGTTTAAAAGCTCATGAATAATTCGAAGAGCTGTTATTTTAGAAAGGTCCAATCTTTTTGCTATTTCTGTAACTTTGAGCCGCCGGTCTTCCATAATTTCTGCTTCCACAAGAGCGATGTTTTCAGGAGTGAGCACCTCCAAGGGCCGACCTGCCTACTCTTCGTCTTCAATGCTTTCTCAACCCATTCGAAAAAGTTTGGCCCATTCTTTTACGGTAGAATAATATGAGGGGGATGCTTCCCCATATACACCGTCCAATTGCTGTTTAATTTTATTTGGAGTAAGTTCTTTTGTGAAGAAATTAATAACAGACGCTCCATTTTGAATATATCATAATCTTTTGCACATAGCGTTCCTTATACAACTATGTCTGAATACCTGAACACAGCAGAGCGGAGTTTTCAGATGCAATTATTTACTTAATAGATAAGGTATGTCACCAGATAAGAGTTTTGTGAAGGTTATAATCCTTACGGGCGAGGGCGGAAACTTATGGACCTAACCTCACATTCTGATCATATATATTTAGTATGTACAAATGTAATAAACAAGCTCTTTATTTTCAAAATGACGTTCAGCTGGAAGTTCTCTGAGGACTATTTTTGAGTTTTAAGTATAAAAACATGTGCTGGGGGCGTTGTTAAATTGAATTGAAATAATGCTAAGGATTCAAAAACAGATGAACAATTTAATATCAACAAAGCAGATGTCTTTCACCAATTATGTTGTTGAGCTGACGCTCAGGTTATTTTTATCGAATCATGTCAAAATCTTCACTTAATCTTGGCAATATTCCATTGGGTGATAATTTTTATTAAAAAGAAATGTCACTGGGGACGAAACAAGGTGCATTACTTCTTTCCGAGATCAAGAGATAATTTGTGGAATAGAGACAATGGACAAAATGCATGCAAATTGAGCTTTCAGAGGCCTGCAGGATTGTCTTTTTAGCGATAGCTGCTATTTCCGGTATTGGATTCCGTACTGTTCCCCTAACTGGATGATCGCTTGCGAGGAACAATTTTTTTTAAACGTTAGTTACGTGTCCCATAATAATTGAATGTACTAATTAAGGCAAAGGCAACTGAGTCAATTGATGTCGAAAGCTACCAGACATTTGATTGTTCAGAATGAGGATAAACTTTGGAAAGTTCTTCATCCAGGCACTAGATCCAGAAGTTTGGAATCGGCGTCTCCCGCTACTGCAGCACGTTGCGAGTGAATTTATAGCTAGACAATTGAGCATGAAGATGCCTGGAAGAGGATTTATTGAGAGACTGGTATATCAGAAAAACTGTATTAAAATGTTGCAAGGGATAAGCTAGACGAGAATTAAACTAAAGGAGGGGGTTTATATTTTTATGGGATTAGAACTTTCTGTCCTTCCTTGTACTCTCTCCCCCCAAAAGTAAAGCAAATCATACCCTGGAGGGAATTTGAGTGCGATAAAAACAGTGGGAAAAAATCGCATATCATCCAAGAAAATTTAAGAACTTAGACACGGTTACAAATATCATTCTTTATACACCGGACTTCCAAAATATATTCTCACCGCCCGTCCCGAGTTTTGCGGCTTCTCTCCTTACTCACGACCACCTGCCGGCGTATCTTTGAATTCTACCGGCTATAATTCTTACTGGCTCCCAGTAATTTTTTTATTTGGTAGATTTGGTAGAGTTTGGAATATGAAATTGGGAAGTAGTTTAGTAAATTTATATTTTGGTTTAATTTAATTAATTTAGCGTTATTTTTATTTTTTTATTATTATTATTATTATTATTATTATTATTATTATTATTATTATTATTATATTATTTTAGTCTAGTTATTAGAAAAAATCTATAAAAAATGTAATAAGAAATTATTATATTGTATAGTTTATAATAATAAATGGAAAATTTCATATACACTCCCTGGTTTAGGAAACCATGTACCACGGTGCCGTATACACATTTTATTTAAATTATATTTATTTATTATGTTAAATGTTATTGTAAATACTAATTACCTCCTTGCTTTAGTGAGAAATTTATTCGGAAGTTCCCTGGCAATTACCTCCGTCCAGAAATGCAATTCATGATCTTGTAAATAAATTAGGTAACACTGGTCCAGTGCAAAACAAGAAACGTGTAAAGACGCGCAGTTTTAACAGAAGATAAATTAGATGAAAGTGGCGCAAAACTTGAACGTTCGCTAACAAACCCACTATCATAATTAGTAAAACACATTGAGGTTTCAGCGTCTTCTGCATGTGCAGCAACAAAATTGTTTAAACTTAAAACCTTACAAGTGTACACATGTCCATTGTCTACGGCGAAATGATCCCGTAGCATGTGTGCGTTATTGTGAGTGGTTTCTTTCATCATTGACTGAAGGGTTAGCCGACCCATTACACTTGCTATTGGTGTTCCAGATCCAAATTGTATGCAACCCCTCTTTATGGTAAGAACATTGAAGTTTGTTGTGCACTCAAGACGCATAAGACACGGCCGGTTGTTGCATGTATAGCCGTCGAGGTGCAGAATCCCTGCAAGCGGTAAGGACATATTCCGGAAATAGTACAGTAAAGAAAATATAACATTTAAATAGATTTAAATTGAAGACGTTGTGCACAACACAAAAGTATTTTTATGAGCCAGTGAGGATATATATTTTAAACAGGAGTTGAAGATAGCGTGTTAAATATTTTTGGTAGCTTACTATATTGTTTAATTTCTAATTCAATGCGACTGGAATTATTAGGTACACGAACATTTAGATTGATTTTATTTTCAGAATCGTAGAAGAGCACATCATAAACATTTGCAAACAATATTTTTTCTAATGTATGTTATAATAACTTAAATATAAAATTTTCACCTTTAGGCATGGTTGAAGCCTTGTATATTTATTAATGTACTTTTGCAAATACTCTTATCAACTAAAATTAAAAAAAACAAAAAACAAATGAGCCAACATTAAATATCAACAAGATCAACGGTTACTTGTTAATTCAAATATTAATGTGGCTGAAATAGCGAAAGTCTCCTCAAGCCAAAAATGGGATCCCATTGCTGTTTCTTACAAATATTCAATAATGTGAATTTTTCTGGCCTAAAGATAGTCTAGATATCAGTAATATGGAAAAAATTGCAAATGCCAAAAAAGGAGAAGTAAAGAAAGCTACTAATGTAAGCATCTGATTACGTGAACCTGATATTGAAAATGCCAAAAATCAGTTTGCAGAGTCCCTGATCGTCAGCAAACATATTGTGTAATATTAATGTTCCGGATGTCTTATTACTCAAGTCTAACAAATCCAACTCTTTTAAGCGCGTTTCACGAGAACTAGCGTTTATTTTAATCGATCGAACACCTGCTGATGTTCAAAACTGGAGGACGGGCGGGAAGACTGGTAAAACTAGTATAGTCCATTGCCATTATAGCTCCAATGTATGTGCAGATTTCTGTTAAGTCATATATTTTCCCTTTCTCTTCCTTTATTTTTATTTTTTTCGTAAGTTCTTTTCTACCCTGCATTTCCAATACATAGAAGTGCTTCTCCCACATTCGGAATGGTTATTTGTCAGGTTAGGGTTACTTTATATGCAGGAGGGGCTTCAAGAAAAGGGTGTGAAGGGGAGGTGGAGAGAACGTATGGGAGGATTTCTTTTGCTGGTGACAAAACTCCATACTTGGTTAGTGGCTTTTTATCCCTTCAACCTCCCCCCGAAATCCTGGTCGAGACCCTAAAAAAAAAAAAAACACATTCACTTTATCCACAGGAATTGACAAGTAACTTATCCACCCTCTTCCAGATTAAGGCCCTTTTAGGCGAGAATATTTTACTCAGACTGAGAACTTGATGGGATGGAGGACTGAGGGGTAAAAAAGGAAAAATGTATTAAACATACCAAGGATGTCGCCAATGCTTACTGCAGAACAAGAGGAAGAAGAAAGACAGCAAGAGAAGAGAATGATGAGAGGAAAAAGACTGATAAAGTACGCATAATAAAATAAATTAGTTAGTGAAATAAAAAGATAAGAGAAATTAGTCATTAATAAACGAGGAGCTAATTTAAAAATTCAAAAGATTATTACTTTAAAATAGTCATAAAACGTGATTCTAAAGGCATTTACACGATTTTTATTTTTTGTACCTACATTCTAAAGCCAAATTTCCACAATTTACTCTAGACATATTAAATGAGAAAACAAGGGAAAATGGCTAAAATAGGGAAATATATTTATCCAAAAACTTGAAAAAAGAATTAATAAGGAAAGACAGGAAGGATTACTTAGGGAACACAAAACTTCAAAACTCATTATTGCCATTGTGTTCACCTTTTTTGTCAAACTTTATATTGTTATAGAATGAGCTCTATGTTAGTTCAGAAATGGAGTATCCACCTTGAATTTGAAAGTCACTATGAATTTCGATGTGCTGTTGGAGCATGACTCAAGAGATGGTGAAATAGTAGTTTATTTTTTAAACACAAAGCATGCAGTAGTATCTGGGTAGATGAGGATACTATAACAATAAACAGAATCTATATGCACTGAAAGCAGCGATTTTATGGACTGCTTTTGTTTTTGTTTCAATTAATTTATTTTATTTATTACACAAGAAAGACGCACAGTTATTATTCAGATTAATATACAGGGTAGAAATCTATAAGGAAACGCCTTTGAAAAAATATTAATAGAAAAAGGAAATAATATTAAGAAACACAGCATTTTACTAGATAGATTTAATGTAAATGTGCAAACACACGTAATTTATATTATAGAATCATAAAATAGCACATTTAGTGTTGGGTCTCGTGTTTTCGGTTAAGAGTTATAATTTTTTATGTGTTAACATTATGTAATCCTTCAAAATGTGGAAAATAAAAGTAGGAATGGGGAGTTTTCCTATTAACACCCACAGTTGTTTATGCAACTTACAATAAACTTGTTGATAATTCTCTAGTAAATAAGTAGTCTTGCAGGATTATTTAAAAATATAAGTGCGTATACATTGATAATATTCTGGTAAACTGACCTGTCGTTTTTGTGCTGCTTACGGTTTGCAAGTGAAATACAGTATCGTTTCTTTCATTCAGGGATTAAAGAAAACCAGTAATATTGCGCCTTCATATAGTTATTACTAGTTTTTAATGCTTTATATGCTTATAATGCAATGATATTGCTTCTATTAATACTATTACTTAAAAACATTGAACATTTTACATTTATTTGTTTTGTTATACATTTCAATTTTGTAAATTAGTTATATCTAACTTTATATATACATGAGGTAATTGTAAGATCTAAACTTTTAGTCAACCCTTAGAGAACAGAAACAGAGAGGTACCTTTAAAGAGATCTGCGGTCAAGTAAAGTTTAAGAATCGCTGATTTTGATAGTTTTTAACACTGCTACTAGTATTTTTGCTGTAATATTTTGAATTTGCAAGTATTCTACTGAAAAACAAAGGATAGAAAACGAAGAAGAAATTAAAATATACTTTTATTTATACGCTGCACCAAAGTTGAGGAATATTATAAAATAAATACATTTGGTAAAATAAGAAAACGGAAGTTATTGCCTCTAATCAAAATAAAAGGCATGGAACATAATTTCCATGTCATATAATGACAAATAATAAAACATACATCAGCGGATCTGTGTGTTATTATAAGGAAACAAGAGACACTAGACGATGGTGATGAACGTTCAGCAGATGCAGTGGAAGGTAGTAATACAGTTTATAAAAAGTTCTAAAGGAAGAGTTTCCTTTAAAGGTGTATTTCTTTAGTAATAGTAATGTGTACATATTGCTCAATGTTTACAAACCTTATTTCTACAGGAGGGTTCGCATGGATCTTTCAATCATACATGTTATTAATTACACATGCCCCTATAGAAAAATATTTTCCTAAGCAAAAACACTTAAATATCACACACGCACATTTATAAACATATATCACACTTATACACCTTCAAACTCAAAGAGTCGGTCTATTCCAACAAAGCGCTTCTAATTCGGCCAGTTGTATTCCTGTGCAAAAAGAGACCAACATGCTAACCTTTCCCTGTTTGATTTAGCAAACTTAGCTCCAAGCACACTAAGTCACAGCAGGCAAGATTCGGACGCTGCATTTATGGTAGGAGAATTTAGTACTATAAATTAAATGTCTGAAGAACAAGAAGCACATATTGATAAATAAGCATCTAGTTTTTCGATGATCCTAGCTCAGAAGAAAGTTAACCCTACCTCCACGAATCATCAAACAGCGCGGAATTACTTTGAAGCAACACGCTTTGCAAATTCTGCAACCCCCCTTGCATCCTGTTCTGAAGGTCAGATGTGCAACTATGAAACAAGACCAGGTACTAATGAAATCGGCGTAAATAAGACACCATTCCTTTATTCACAACAAGAAGCTACAAAGGCTTCAGTTGGCTAAGACGAGTTGCAAACACCTTCCTTTTCTTACAAGCAAAGAAAGTAACTAAAGTCTTTTATAAAAATAATGCTATGCTGTTATCCTTAATCAGAAGAAAGTTGAAAACATTAATAGGAGTGAAAACAGTTTTGGCTTGAAAGATCCTTAGAAATACAAGGATAATAATTATGAAAAATAATTAACGGAGTTAAGGATAGAATTCTTAAGTAGAAAATAAGAAGATGAACAAAGGAGGAAAAAGAGCTTCACGTAATGTTGATAAAGAAATAAAAAAAAAATACTGAAGATGTAACTAAACTAAGTTTCTTTCTTAAAATTGCACATCGAATTTATGACTCTCTTTACAATTTTCACTGCATGTTTGAGTAATATAGATACATATTGTTTACATATTATTTACTGATTGTCTTGTGTTTAAAATTATCATTGATTAGGTACATTACACCTAAAACTGTCTCAACAAATCATCTTTGATATCAAAAAACTGCAGCTCTAATGATATTTATTTCTTTTCTGTCTAAAATCTTAACGTGGACTCAAAAATGATTTTTTTATTCTTCAATTAAGTCTTAGATAGCATAATTCGATTTTGTACAACTATTAATGGTGGAAATCTTTTTATTCGGTCTTTATTCACGTTCTTACAAATAATAACCTTACTGATGTGATCTACTTTTAGGTTCAAAATCATTATTGTTACAAAATACTTATTTTAATCAAATATATATATATATCATTATGCATTGTAACTATTCTGATTGTATTTATGGTTTATTGCGCCAAATATATTGTTAAAATGGACATATATAAATTTTATTTCTGCCTTTCTATTGGAATCTGTGTGAAGACTATAATTGAGTTTGTTTTGGATGTAGGGAAAAAGTAGTATTTAATGTACTTAATTCTAGGTTAGTCGTAAGTTGTTAATGGTGGATTTGTGGAAATAAACAGCATATTCCTCAGCAGGAGACAGTTTGCCATTCTGTTGTTATTGAGAGCATGTAGAGTGATCATTTTAAAGAATGGGTAAGATAAAGAACGCTTTAAAAGTAAATATGTTAATGATAAAGTCTATTTTTATGCATGATGTGACTCATTTAAAACAACAAATTTTCCCACTATTTGGTGATTTTCAGGCAACTTGAAAATTGCTGCGTTAAATTACTTTGAGGATAAAAGGTTTCATCTATAAAACCATATATTAAAAATGCATTCTTGTGCACTCCAATCCTAATTGACTATTTTACAGAGTTCAAAGAGATGCTATATTATTTAACGAGGGAAATTACGCAACTTTCTATATTAAATATTCAGAATTATCGCTATCATAACTAAAGCTGTGACCCATTGCCAAATCTCGTAAAGTTAACTGCATTTCGAGCACTGCGTGTACGGTAAGTGTGCGCAAACGTGTAGTGGAAAGAGGGAGAGGTACAAAGTGCGGTCCGCTGCTAGGTTAAAGATACAAGTTATGTGAAAAATACGAAGGTAAATGTTTCGTGATTTATTTATAATTGACTGAAATGAATGATGGGTTGATTTTTTTTATTCCCATTAAATAGATTTACACTTTCTGTTCGAAATATTTTCAAAATAATATCTTAGAAATGGGATTTAATAATAAAAAAAATACGTCTTTTTAGATATGTATTTCTTACTGGTATTACCGTACTTCTATTAATGACAGTACATTTTTGTAAAACGTCGTATGAAAATTTACTTTATTTTATTGGTGCAATTTTAGACAAATGGAATTTAGTTATTTATAACCCATCAAAGCAATGAACTAAATAACATTTAGGAAAAGCTGCCTGGCAGGTAAATTTTCGTCCTGTATATTTCTGCAAAAAAAGACTTGAAAGTAGATTTTTTACCCGGTGGAAGGAAATATTCTGTACCCTAACTGTGTAGAAAATTAAATCTCTTGATGGTGAATTGGTTTCATTTCTACCAAATAATTAAAAGAAACGTGTTGTTTAGATTTGCAATGAGTCTTGGTGAAATTCCTTCTATGGTCTTTAAACTCTATATGGCATAATTTACAAAATATATTAACCCCTTTTATAGTAAAACACTTCACCCAAGTTCTTCAAAATGTACGAGCAACTTGATGTGTTTATTTTTATCATGCTTTGTTTACAATTTGCACTACTTAGACGTGACTGAATGACACATGTAATGCCTGGCTGATCTATGGTCGTCTATGGATTCCACGTTATACTGCCTGACATCGAACCAAGGTATAGTAAGGATGCAGACAACATTTCTTTTGAGTAGTCATGGATAAAAAGACAATAGAATCCGAACTTCACCTATAACTGACTACATAGAATTCCTTTTTTAATTAAATCCATATGGGACGCTATAACTTTACACTTAAGCCGAACCCAGAATATGACAACTTACATCCTTTCCTGTAACGTAGTTGGTGTTCACGAAAGGTATGCTATGTTTCAAAGCGAGAGGTCCAAATATCAGCATCACTTGTTTTGTAACATACAGTTTATGTGATATCCGTGACTAATTAGAACTGAAAGGTCGCCACAAAAATGGAAAACGGGGGTAGTAACATCATTAACAAAGTATTTAATTAACTGCAAAGCTTATTAAGGGCGTTTAATTAAAGCATCGATGGGAGTAGGGGAGACTGAAAAATCAATACAACCCTGAATAAAAATGCACCAGGCTCAAATATCGGACAGATACTGTCTCAAACCTGAAGAGGGGCTTCGAAAATATCTGACATTAAAGTACTTTGGCAAATAAGTGAATGAATTCTTTTGTTAAATACTTTGAGGTTGAAACTTTTAGGAAAAAATCCCAAGACTTTCATATAAATGTGAATATAATGCAATTTTGTTATGAGCTCCTGTGAACTTGAATACAGGAAATGCGCCTATATTCTACATTAATATAATCACATTGAAAAGTACGAAGGCAGTTCAGGCAAATAACACATTTACCTTTATGCCAATATAATGTTGCTATCCTTGTTCCATAATTAATTACAACTAAACTTTGAAAGCACTCTAAGCATTATTAATTAATCTCGTCCTAAAGTAACATAGTTTTTTTAACATCAGTATTTTCGCTACTAGATTAGTGGTCATATTTGAAAACTGCAAACATTTCGAGGAAAATTGTTTACTATACACTTAGAAAACGAAGTGTTATGGAATTAAACGAAACAGTAATTGCATACAAAATTAACAGAAATAGACAAGGTTGCTCGAACAGATATAGGGCAGTGTGTTTAAAGTAAAATAAAGATTGTTTCAACGTATAATACAATAGTTAATGGTTCTAAAATCAACATTTATGTGCCATGTCTTGACCAAATGTTGTTGAAGTTCAAAGGTGTACAGAACAGAACCGCCAACGCGATAACAATTGCACGCATTCGAGACAAATTTGAGACTCATGGTACCGTATGCGATGTTCACAAGGGCAGATATGGGAAACCTCGCACAGCAACAAGCCCCGCGTCCTCGTACTCTGATGACAATCTTCCAAGACTCTGAATAGGACGAAGAGATCCTATTGATTTTCCACCAGTTCTCCGTTAGACTTCTACCTATGGGGAACTCTTAAGGATGTTGTATATCGTAGAAAACCAGCTACACTGACAGCACTTCGGGAATAAATTGAAACGGCATGTGCTGCAATCGCTGAAGACACTTTCGCAAATGTTGCTTAACCAGTAGTTCAACGTACTTGGAGTGTATCGACGCCGATGGTGGTCATTTTGAGCAACTGTTGTTAACTGTAAACGTCTAAGATGATTAGTGCTCATCATTTTCAGTTTGTGTGAATTCAGTTTTTTCTTTGCTTGAAGTGTGTGATACCTTTTTTTGGCATCCTCTTTATATAAGGAGATGAGAAAAATTAATTAAAAACATGTGAAATATAAATAAAACTATAATCATCTAAACTATCTATCAAACATAGTTTCGAAGATAAGGTGTTCAAAATATTTCAAACCAGCAACATGTTGCCCAGTTTCACACGTGACAAAGATTAAACGAATAGAATTAGCCAAAATCCGATGTATTTAATATTATGTCATTGCATCATCTAAACTAGCACCAAAGAGCTTTTATAGATTTGTGTTATACTCCAGTAGGACAAATAAACCTAGAAAAATTAGGAAATCCCATGCTGAAAGTATTTTGAAAGAAAAATTAAATGGTAGCCCCATCGACCTTGTGAAAAATTATCTTCCGAGGTCATAGGTAAAGGCACAACAAATTTAAACACTAAACATTTTCTTTTATTTTTTATTACCATTGCTATTTAAAACAAATTAGTATTTTATTAATTAATAGTAATTGCATTAAATTATTTTAAAAATCATCTAATTTATAATTTATTAAAAAATGTGGATGCTGCGATTTTTAGAAGAAATTTGAAAGGACACAGAAAATACATTCATTTGGACTTAGGTCAATAAAACGGCGAATTCCCTAGGCCGATGTGTTGTAAACTGCAGTGGTGTTTTATTAAAGGTAGGTGTTAATTAACTAGTAAAAATATGTGGACAGCAAAATTTGGAGGATTAGATTTGATTATTTTGGATTAAGAATTTCAGGGGTAAAAGTTTTCTTCTCCCTCTCCGATGATAGTTTCCGCTGACTTAACATTTGGCACGGCTATTGAGACTCTGTTGCTGGATACTTTTATGGTCCTGTGACTATAGGGGAAAGAGTCTTGGAGATTAACAAGATTTCTCATTAGAGGTGATGAAACACAATTTATTGTTCATAGTCTATTTCACCTAAAAATGTGCCGCCGTTATTTCTTGGAGAATATGTGCCATTTTCGCATTAACTATGTCGATCACTATGCTGTTAACGCACTTTAATAACTTTAATACTCTGATCCTAAGCTTCACTAAATTCAACTAATTCTGAGACGCAACTGCCTACATCTCACTGATAATATTCCACTAACGATACTTTTCGACTGATCTGAATCAAATTGATAATAAATAGGACTGCTAGTGTCTACTATTCAACACTGATAATGCCCCAACTGAATACTCTTTCATGTAAATGAGACTGCCTCGAATTGAGTTGAGATGCCTATTCTTCCAACCAACTGAACCGATTATCATACTAATCATATAATCATATGGTAGTCTGTCGGTATCACGAAGCTTTCTTTATTCTTTCAAATATGTTTTTAGAAAAATCTGGAATGTTTTCTCTCATCTTCCCCTTTCTATTGGGTAATCTGTTCCATCAGATTTTTTCTGCTATATTATTGGTCAGATGGCGTACGTGACTACTTACATGTCACCTACATATGTATTACATGGAACCGTTAGGACCCCCCTTCCTTTTCACCCCCGTAGTCGTCAAGTTCTTCCTTGCCTAACTAAATAACAGCTAAATTTTCAGACAATATACAAAGAAACATCTTTTCCACAGTCCCTGCTTAAGCACTCTTCAGAAAATATCGGTTCTGCTTGGGCCATCTTGTACAAAATATTACAATAGGCAACAGAAATTTCCAGATCCGATTTTATGGCTAGTGTGGATTTTTACACTCTGAAGCAAGAAATGCTGTCTCAAAATTTCCTGTTTAATTGGAATTGCTTCTGATGACTACTATAATAATAATTATATCTTGTTTCAAGTAATCAAGGGTATTAATATTACAATTAGAAGGAGGACCCCAATATTATATGTATTAGTGTATGTATGTAGATATGTCTTTTTGATTAGTAAGCGATATTCAAGCTATCTTTCAGTAATACCATGTCTTTGCTATGTGTTTGTAAAAGGAAGGGGGCATGCTGTCCTTTGTCGGGTGACATTAGCTTTACTTGAGAGTCCTTTTGTTAACCATTACTCTTTTAAACCCTCGGACACTCGCCGGTCCCAGGTGACATAGGTGGTCTAAACGACTAGGAATATGCATTCAATTGAGAACCGTACTTGCAATCAAAAGAAAATACCGCTTACAGAAACACGCGTTTTCACAGAAACCAAGATTTAGTTATTTCAAAGGAGGCCGCGTACATGGCTAGAAACGTGCTGTATCCCGAGAATCTAGTGAAAGGGTAGATGTACTTTTTCCTTATCGTAGGAATAAGAAATATTCCAGGTAAAAACCCACAGTCTTCAACCAATTCACATGTTTAAAAATCCAACGTATAGAAGCAAACTTGTAGCAGATCATGCGCTAGTGTGATCCAATAATATCCTAGAAGGAATCAAATTCAATTTATTTAAAAGAATTAAATTTTTGGGAGGAAGGAGCGAGATGGCACAGAGATTTAATAATAACTACGAGAAGTTAAGTTCTGAGGCAGTTGCGACAGGAAGCAGTCCTAACAGTGTCATAGCAGAGTAGTTAAAACCGTCGCGAAGAGTTAAAGTAAATCGTTCGTTCAGTGAGAGTCAGTGAGGCAGTGCAACGTAATACCAACAATAATCACCATCGTGTTCAAGTGAATAAATACACGAGTGAATACAGTGAATTATAATCCGCCGAAGCACAACATGTTGCAGAAACCTTCCAAGTTGTCGAATAAATTAAATGCTCAATCAGTGCCGAACTTCATTATTACGGTGAACAATCTCCTTCCCCCCCTAATAACTTTAAGTCATTAAAAACAGTCCAAAATTGCCCTGAGATTCCTATTCTCTGCTTTGGAACCAGAGAGTTAGGAAACATCGAAGCATGACTCCAAGAGTCAAGGCAAGACGAGAAGAGCATCTAATTGGCCGATCAAATAAATAATGACAAATAACTCTTTGCATTGGAACCACAATAATCCCGTTCCAAAATTGTCGAGCAACATATGGGCAATAATAATTACCGTTTCAACTCTGGTACGAGAAAATAACATTTTACACGCAATAATTCAACATTTGTGCAGGAAATAAAACGACATCACGCTCATGAGTATAATAAGGAAGTTACACAAAATTAATTACCATAATCACTATAATTACATTTGGGGGTGGCAGTTTATAATTACTGTCTCAAAATAGTTAAGTGCGAATGAGCTGGATCAACCTCATCTTGTGCGCTGTAAGTGATGGAGAAAACTGACCACTCTACAATTGCAAATTTCTTTGATGGTGGATTATTCAGTTTAAAGTTTATGAAAACACTTCAAATATTGGAAACATTTATAATGGTATTTTTCTATCGATATCATAGGGACTTAGTGACCGAAGAGATGCTCCCTTTCTGCTAAGCATGCTGTCCCTTATATGCTGAAGGCTGCAAATATACTTAGATATTTTATCCCAATTTAAAGCACTAACTTTCCGTGTCCATACACTGCATATTGCTGAAACAGTTCGCTTTAAACACAACATTGATATGTACACAGAGAAGGTAAATAAATGCACAAATAACTTTCAAGTTAATGTTTTCATAGATTATTTTATACATAAACAACTAACATTATTTTTTTAATAACATAGGTTTTTTTAAAGCACTACTATGTTGCTGTCTACCTTAGCCACTGCAACCTTTTAATGAGATGGGGTCTCAATTAAATGCTGCATGTTTTTTTACTACTGCAATTTTGATGTCATTTTTTTAATGATTTACTTATGGACACTCTTTAGCAGCTCAGGTCATCAGTGTCCCATTCAACTCAGAGCGTGAAACGGCCGACAAATTTTGCTCAGAGACCTCTCTTTCAGGCTTGAGGTTCTTTTTCGTGCCGTAAATGTACGACACGGGACCCACGGCTTTACTTCCCTTCCGAAGGAAGCCATACTTAGGATTTTTACGCCCGAAAAAAGCCATCGGTCCTGGCCGGGTTCGAACCCGCGATCTTGGGTTTAGGAGGCAGTATGGTAACCACTACACCACCTGGACCGACTGATGTCATTAAGTCGGTAACATATTACAGCTTAGACGAATTATTAAATGTAATTAAATATTATTTCAAGATATTAATTCATACAATTTTGCGGTTTTAGGTTGTTGGCAGTTTTGCAGTTCACGATGCAAATTGCATTAACGATACTGTATTTTTTAAGTAGAATTTCTAGCAGGACTTGATTTATGTTAAAACAAACTTTGTAAACTTTACCGCCGCAATTGTAAAGTTAGAAACTACGAAATTGTGAGTCTATGACTCCCTGAGAATCATTAAACATCTTCAAAATTCTTAGCATCTGAATATAGAAATGTTGGTTTAGCAGCTAAAGACAAAGTTATCAATGGAAATATTGATTTTGGATTTATGTGTTTAATTAAAATTAATTTGAGGTATTAAAGTTGAATATAATGATCTTGACTTCATTTTGGCTCAGATATCTTCACAAGTTTCCATCGTTCATTTCTTAAAGGATTTTTTTAATGTAACAGTTTAACAGTTAGTAATCGGTCTTTAATTTTTCTTTAATTCTGTGACCTCAGTTTATTTATTAAAGTTTGATTAGATAATACTTTTTTATTTTTTCGTAGAAGAGAACTTAAATTACAAGGGAAATTGGTAAGCATGCACTTTTTAACTCACTTTAGCGTTTTTCCTTTTGACAAATTTTATAATTTGTACTTTTGCTGGAGAATTTGTAAATATATCTTTTTTTCTTCCCACTTTTGTAAATATGTTATTTTGATATTTCTTTTGGGGAAGTAAGTTGATTTTATCTTAAAAATGCTTAAGACAGGAAGAAGATTAACTTATTCCATAGTAAGGAAGTAAATATTAAGCTTTTCAGCTAAAATTTACCACTGAACGTAATGCCGCTAGTATTGTAAGAAAATGTAGGTGATATGCAAAAAGCGAGAAAAAATGGCTAGACCGAAAGTGTGGTATGCTATGTAACAATACAATATATTAATTATTATATTTTTGTTGGTTGTTTAATGCGCCAATGAGACTACCCATAGTGTTTGTTTCAATGAACTAATCTTTCAGTAGCGACTATACTAGGCAGTTAATTATTGAGTATAAACTGAAACGAACTGGTTTAGCAAGAAACAATTGAATGCACAGTTTTCTCTGTGTAAACAATTCCAGATATTTTGCTAAATAATAAGATAGAAACAACAATAAGTACCAAAACTCGGCGTACTCATTGATATTAAGTGTGTAAAATCAAGATACCATAAAACTATTTTGATTACGTAGATGATGAGAGTGATGATGATGATGATGATGATGATGATGATGATGATGATTGTTGTTTAAGGGCGCACAATGATGATGATGAGAGTGAAAAACAAAAACATTACATACAATTGGTGTGTACCAGTCCCGGACTCTGTTGCCACCCTTCAAGCAGAAACTTGTCCTCACTTGGTAAATAGTACAGTGAGAATATTTGAGTTGCGGGCTGACAAAGCACGACTGCTTACTGAGGCAAGTTAGCGTCAAATCCGTTTAATTCATGTGCAGCTAACAGCCTGTAGCTAGTTGGGGGAGGCTCTTGTCAGTGAGTGTGTTAACTCGGTGTTTCATGTGTGTAAATATGTGCTAATTATTCTTCGTTAGGCCACCACATAAATATAATATTGAAAAATGGATTTTTATGTATGTTATATATATATATATATATATATATATATTTCTATGTACCTTTGTATACATATACAGCCTGGCAATCGTATTCCCGGCAAAGAAACGATTCACCAACTTGTTAAAAAGTAAGAGCGACAGGGTCTCTCAATGACAAGAAATGCATTCCGAATCGCCGTGTTCTTAAGGAAGAAAAATAACAAGCAATACAGGATATACCTAAGAAGATACCGGCAATGTATTGCCGTTGAGGGACATCATTTTAACACAGGTTAGTTCATATTATTATCAGTTTTAAATACAGTATCATTCTATGCATTAACTAAAATATAGATACAAAAATAAAAATATTAACATTAAGCGGTAACTTCCGGCGGCTGCACTTTCCCAGTAAACAGTCACGCCCAGGCGGTCCTACTCAAATAACCTCATTGTACATACCAACTTTATAGCATAAATAAGCATTATCTACTGTAAAATAGTAGAATAACTAATAATTATTGAACATAACCAAAAGGTTGAATACATTACCAAGGTCAGTACAAATGATCAGCTAAAAGATAAATGAAGTCAAACAGAGTGTTACCTTTGATGTAGGAGTATGCGTGATAATTTGCGATAACATTCAGAAAGATATTTGCCTTATTTTTACGTTAATTTTATAAATAAAGATTTTACTGTATAGTCTTTCAATTTCGTATCCAGCATCGTATTTATGTTATAGGATATAAAATAAAATTGTCGAAGGGAATAAATTAATTATCTATTGTAACAGATAAACGTAGAGCATTAACAAACTTCAGTATGTGTATATATAGGAAATGCTCGTATATTTTGCATCACTTTCGCCTTGACTTAGTTTAATTACTAACCTTATTTCAATATTTGTCTAAAGTTTGCTAGAGCAATAAAGCAAACTCCTAGTTCTTAACATTCTTTAGTATTTATTTTCAAATTACAGTTTGCACTCCCCCGAAGGAATGGTGAGGAAAGGGAAGGGGAGGAAGGAATGGAAATCTTTTGCACATAAATCAAACATACGCACTACCTCTGGCTTCACATTAATCCTCACAGAGTCTCTGAGCTATATTGTTTGTAGTAATTTCACTAAAAGCTTTTAAAGGCTGCCACATTGTGGTGTTTGTAATAATAGGGAAAGTTTACAGAACTCGGGTTTACCGAGTTCAAACAAATCTCTCTTTTTTCAGAGGGAGAGCCGGCATAGCAATGAAAAGGGGACATGATAGGTACGAATCGATCTGGCAAAACGCAAGACAGAGAGAACACGACAATAAAAAGAAACCACAAATGAACAAGCACTAACTAGGTTCGAAACGCCAACTTCGTTTCAGTGTGGTCGAAAGGTCGGATTGCTAGCGTGTTTGTTAATGTCAAACAGATGAGCGGCTACTGCACAATTTAAAACATCTCAGAAGGTTTCAGTTCAAAATTAGGAAAATGCTTCATTATTTAACAATTTGAAACAACATAACTTTTAAAAGCGAGCACTTTTGTTGCTGACCTTTATGTAATTATTGCAAGGGCTAAACAATTTCTGGAATATTGAATGTCCCCAATTTTCCTTACACTCCTCAAAATTCCCAGGAAATGTAATATAAATAATGCCCCCCCCAAAAAAAATTAAAACCTAAAGCTACATTTCCTAAACCTTTATGTGAAATATTCCTTCATATTCAAAATGCAATCGCAGAAAATAAATAAGCAATATTATTTATAAATGCATATGGAGATATTACGTTATTAATGGTGACACTACTGACTTACATAAATAATAATTAAATATACAGAGGGTGCCAAAATAGTATACACACTTTAAGCAAAGAAAAAATGTGTTAACATAACAAAACTGAATTCACACAAACAGAAAACGAAGAGCACTAATCATCTTTGACTTTTACAGTTACAACAGTTGCTCAAAAAGCCCACTATCGGCGTCCATACACTTCTGAGTACGTTGAACTACTGACTGAGCAACGTTTGCGAAAGTGTCACAGTAATACATTCTCAGGTTCTTCTTCATTTAATGCAGGCAAAAGTCTTGGGATGAAAACTTTCACTTTTTAAACTTTGCTGTTTTAATAATACGACGCACGCTGGTTCTGCTAATTCCAGTCTCACGTGCACATTGCTTTGTAGATTTCTGCGGTGAATGCTCAAAAGGTTATAAAACCATAGGAGAGGACGCGGGGCTTGTTGCTGTGCGAGGTCTCACAGATCTGCTCTTGTGAACATCGCATACGGTACCATGAGTCTCAAGTTTGTCTCGAATGCGTGCAATTGTTACTCGCGTTGACGGTTCTGTCTTGTACACACGTCTCCATTGCCTTTGAACTTCAACAACATTCTCAGTTTTCCAATCCACTTCAAAATTGCTTTGCGCTGTTCAAAAGATAATCTTGGCTCCATTTTGTAGTAGCAAAGCTCTAGTTTAACGTAATGTGAGTCACATCTGTTTACAGAGCACCATACGATAATTTTGACTTCGTTTGTTCATTGTTGATGGCACGTAACAACGCTATCATAATGTATGTGAGTCACATCTGCTTACAGAACATCATACTACACATAAAGATTGTTTTTCAGTCCAACTTTGAAATATATTAAATAAATATGTACTGTGAAAGTGTGTATACATTTTTTGGCACACTCGGATTTATTGAATATATGCGAATTATAGTTTAAATCAATAAAGTATTAACAATTATATTATAATTTTAAATTGGTTATATTTTATAAAACGTAATTCTAAACAGAATGAATAATCGTTGAAAAAAGAAAAAGCTGGTAACATTAATGACATGAGTGAGTTGTCATATATACCTACATTGATCTTATATATCAGCTTTATGGCTGAAAACTACATTGACTATTGGTTTCGATATTTGGATTTGGTGAAGGCATACGCCAGGTGTTTACAAAAGTAAGTAATGTCTAATAAACCATTTCCTTCAACAATTCTATGTGGGGAAACAAGAGCTCCCAAGTGGAAACGCCTGAGACCTGTATTCGGTAGGTCCTAGGTTCAAATACTGCTAATTGATTGAGATTTTTCGTGGTTTTGTTCAAACCATTTTCAGAAAGGGCAAATGCCGTGTTAGTATATCTCTGCACTGATTCACCTTCCATTTCCAAATTCATCTCTAGATATGTGTTTGCGACTTTCTGTATTTTGATGTTTTCGAGGCTACCATTAGAATGATTGCCTATTTAAGTTCCTCAGTGTGTGTCCAGAGAAAATTAGCACTTCCATTGACTAGGATATGGGTTGTAAGTCCTAATGTCGAATGGAACGTAATCATCTAATGAATAAGAAGTTCTGTAGAATGTTCAAGTTTTCAGATGATGAGGGCTAATGCTTATTCAGGCTCTTCCCAAGTATTGTTCAGTACGATTGATATATCAATTGTTCTTGGTTGTCTACTGCTTTAAACAAGCGATTCATATTTCATTTAATTCAAAGGTGAACTCAAATTAGTAAAACGAATTCTAATTTTTTATGAGAACGCAAAAAATTCAGTATTATTATTAATTAGTAACTACTGGCTCTTAGGCGAGCGATTGTTGTGCTTTATATGATGTAGATGATGCAGTAATGAATTTAGCGAACACATCTTAAGTAAGAAAATAAGTATTTCTTTGTTATAAATATTTAAACTTTTGTCACATACATTGACAGAATTCAATACAACTCCATTAATCACAAAACAGATACTTAGTATTGGGATTGCATAAAATATGTATTAAATATTAAAATTTTACTGTCAAGACAAAGATTTTCATTTGTAATTATTAATCAATATATCGACTCCCAGTCTGTAGCCTCACGCGGCAATCATCGTGATCAAAGGACGCTACTATCAGATAGCTCCCCAATTGTCCTTCATGAGACTTGGTAGATCCAATTCCAGATCTCCTTAACTTGAACAATTTTAGGCAGGTGCCGGAGGTCAAGCATGGCAGCAGTCAGCAAAATAAGCTCTAGACACAATTGTTGTATTTACAAAATATTGCTAAGCAGCTACCTTTGAGAAAAAAGTACATTTTTAAAAAATATTTTTAATTCACAAAAATATCTATAGTCGTATACAAGTGCTGCTGGTATAACGCCCTACGAAAATATAATTTAATCAGTAATGCCCTTACTCGTTTGGTAAAGTAGTAGTAGTAGTAGTAGTAGTAGTAGTAGTAGTAGTAGTAGTAGTAGTAGTAGTAGTAGTAGTGGTAGTAGTAGTGGTAGTAGTAGTAGTAGTAGTAGTAGTAGTAGTAGTAGTAGTAGTAGTAGTAGTAGTAGTAGTGGTAGTAGTAGTGGTAGTAGTAGTAGTAGTAGTAGTAGTAGTATTTATTATTTCAATTAAGTTAGATACACATACATACATCTCGTACATATTGCACATCACAGTCGCGCAGGTCGTAAGACCGATCATGATATAATAATCTTTTCTTTTACTGAGCTACCAAAAATCTCGATACTTGAACATACTTGTAACAAAGTTTAAGCAATTAAATTTTTTGTATCTTATAGAGTTTAAACATTCAAAGAAGTGTTAATGAAAATACAGAGAACTCGTGTGTTATGCTCTGTCTCTTACGATAAATCTACCTTCATAGTAAAATGTTCCGAGCTCCAGCATCATGCTATATCCCTTATAATGTATCTATCTCTATAATGAAATGTCCCGTGCTTTAACTTCATTCAATTTAAACATGTTCCTTGTTTTTATCTTCTGCAAATTTAATTGCAATGAAGTAACATGTTAAAAAGCCAAGGAAAAAACAACACGAGAGGTGAATGCAATATAAATGAAAATTGAAGAAACATTGGAACTAACATACCAAGAATTAAAGAAGCAGAAATGGATAAAATACTTAATATTCATACACTTTTTACTATATTTCAAATAACTTGTATTCTTCAAAGGCAGGAGACAAGCACTATATATATATATATATATATATATATATATATATATATATATATGCTTTAGCATTGGTGTATTAATTGTGTTTATGATATAGAGTGATCCATTTTGATAAGAATAAAATAAAAACACATTTAAACACTACTGCCGAAATTTATTTTTGGCAAGTTTGTATGTACAGCATTGAAGGATGGAAGATTTTTCAGAACTGTAAAAGACTACAATTGCGCACTCTGCGCAACTCACAACTCTGATGTAATTAAACCCATGTCCATTATAGCATTAAAGGAGAATTCATTGAAAACTTGATGAATTTCTTTTTATCAGATTATAATTGTCCCTGGGTTTAGATGGATAGACCGTGTCTTTAACAAAATTCGACATGAAGGAGACAAGGGGAGTATAGGGGCCACCATAACCAGATATGACTGAAAACAGTAGTTAGAGATTCACGAACCTCCCATGCCCATTGAGGGGGTGCAATATTTTGCTGAAGTGCGAGGGTAGTCCATAAGTTTCCGGCCTAACCATTTTCTAGGTATGATAAAGACAAAAACTATATTTCACTTTTCAATATAGTTATCCTTTATTTCAATACGCTTCTCATATCTTTGAATTAACATTTTAACCCCCCCCCCCAAAATAGCCAGAAGTCTTGCCTGCAAAATAGGCATAAACAGCATCCATCACTTCTTCGTCACACTTAAATTTCCTTTCTCGCAGGTCCTTCTTCAGTTTTGAGAAGAGGAAATAGTAACTAGGAGCTAGATCAGGGCAGTAGGGAGGATGGTCGATCTCCTTGTAGCCACCACATTTGTTCACAGTTTCCTTGCAACAAGAGCAGTGTGCACAGGTGCGTTGTCGTGAAGAAGACGCACACCACCACTGAGCTTTCCTCGCCTTTTCTCTTGACGGAAGCACGTAGTCTGTGCAGTAGCCCAACATAGTACTCCCCATTTACTGTGGTGTTCCTCTCCTTGAAGTCAATGAAGAGTATTCCTTCACAGTCCCAAAAGATTGTGGCCACGATCTTCTTGGTTGACAAGGCTGATGACCTGAGATGTTAAAGAGCGTCCATAAATAAATCAATTCTTGGTTGACTGAGTGGCATTGGCCTTTTAGAGATGGTGCTTCTCCAGGTTTACGTCAATCCATTGATTCTCTTTTGGACAAAGGATCAAAGTAGGGGACCATAGTTTCACCTCCTGTAACAATGGTTTGCAGAACTTCTCTCGTTACCACGGCAGAGCTCCAAAATGCCTGACAACAGATGGCTCGTTGCGGCTTTTGGATTGAGGAAAGAAGTCTAGGCACCCATCTTGCACTAACCTTATTCATGTTTAAATGTTGATGAATAATTCGAAGTACTGTTCTTTTAGAAAGGCTCAACTTTGCTGCTATTTCTGTAACTTTGAGCAGCCGGTCTTCCATAATTTCTCCTTCCACAAGAGCGATGTTTTCAGAAGTGAGCACCTCCAAGGGCTGACCTGCATGCTCTTCGTCTTCAATGCTTTCTCTTCTCGACCCATTCGAAAAAGTTTGGCCCATTCTTTTACGGTAGAATATGAAGAGGATGCTCCCCCATACACACCGTCCAATCGCTCTTTAATTTCATTTGGAGTAAGTCCTTATTTTGTGAAGAACTTAATAATAGCTCGATACTCCATTTTGAACATGTCACAAGCCTCTTTATGCAACTATATCTTAACAACTGAACTCAGCGAAGCGGAAGTTACAGCTGCAATTATTTACACAACAGATAAGGTATGACACCAGATAAGAGTTTTTTGAAGGCGATAATCCTTATCGACGAGGCCGGAAACTTATGAACCTACCCTCGTATCCAGTTCATATTATTCTCTTCCTCGAGTAGTAGAGAAACAACTGCAATGTATCCAAATAGGTTCATAGCGTATTGTCTTCTCTTTATAACGTCTCACTCCACACCATTCATTAAACTTTTGGACTTGATCTTTATGGGTTGTAGAAAACATGTGGATTTTCTCATGTCCCACTCTTCTGCAGTCACTATAAATAGCCATTTGTTTAATAAGTCTTCATCTTCTTCAAACTTTCGGTACACTGTGGGTGCAAATTAAAACGAGTGAACAGTACGCAGACAGGGCATATATGGTAAATGAATCTCTGCTGGCGGTCTTCTTAAACTTTTCTTAGCACTCCATTTCATCGATCCAGAAATACCACATACAGGTTCTGTGTTTTTTAAACACCGAACTTATTGTTTCATAAAACCTTATGGATCGCATTTAAGAATACCATTACACATAAAAAGTAACTTCCAGAAAACACGTTTAAAATGAATATGTTTTGTGTTCTTAATATTTAAGGAGTTTAGAAAATATTAACTATGAATTTGCTTGTTAATAAAGTTTATAAATTTATAAATTATTAATGTTTAAAGGATGTTCAAATTTAGTTTTGAGATTTAACGAAAGACTTTAAGTTAAATTATAAACTAATATCCTTCAAAGTTAAAAATAGTTTCTTATATAAATCTTAATAATACTTTTAACCTTATACCAACCAATCATAAAGGTACTGAAATGTTATGTTTTATTTTCAGAACTTTATCAAGAATACAGGAACCTGTTAAGTTAGCACTGAACTTTGCTAACGCTGAGGATCACTATACAAAGTGAGCTCGAACACAATGCAACCACAGGATCTGTACAAAGTGTCCGCCATTGTTTTAGTTGATTTGATTTATTTACGGACGTTCTTTAACATCTCAGGTCATCAGCGTCCCATTCAATTCAGGGCATGAAACAGCCGACAAATTTTCTTCAGAGGCCTCTCGTTCAGGTTTGAGGTTCTTTTTCGTGCCGTAAATGTACGACACGGGACCCACGGCTTTACTTCCCTTCCGAAGGAAGCCATACTTAGGATTTTTACGCCCGAAAAAATTCATCGATCCTGGCCGGGTTTGAACCCCGATCTTGGGTTTAGAAGTCCGCCATTGTGTTGCATATACAGATAATGACGCATCTTCCATTGTTAATGGCATAATCATGCACAACACAAGTTCTTGAAATTTTGAAAACAAGATATGAGCAACTCTGGGAGTTTCAGACTTACATTGTAACCCGCTTTGAGCTCTTGTTAAAATTAGGTCGTAAACATGCATTTGTTTGGACCGTGTACTCTGATAGCTGAGTAGGCAAAAGTACGTGTTTAGTAAAAAGAATTTCGTAGGTTCGTTATACCTGAATTTTTTATTCGTTTGTTTTGTAAGTAAAATTAATATTACGTATAAGCATGTATTTTAATGGGTAATATATATTTGAATTTTAAGAAATATGTGCTCAAATTCAAAACCACAAATTATATATCTTCGTTTTAAGAATAAATGCCACATTAATAAATACTATAAAGTCAAAACGTAATGAAATTATATATAAATTTTGTTTATTTCATTTAAAATAATTATTAATTCCTATTTATTTTGTAAACAAACATTACTTACGTTTTTGTGTGGTTGTGTATACGCGAGTATAAGTGCATTGTCTTAGAAATTTTAAGTTATATTTACTTATGTATACTAAAAATTATTTTACTTGAAAAAATAGCAAATAAAATAAACCAGGCATGTCAGGATTCGAACTTCTGTAGTTCTCATTGCTAGATACCTGCTTTCAGCCGCTCGGCCATCAGCGTACGTCTGCCACAGCGAACTGGATGTGACTGGTGATGTCAATAAGGCTGAAAGGCTGTTAAATCCCATTCGCAGAAACGAGCGATAAGCCGAGCAATTAATGCTTCAAGAGTGTGCTCACTGTTTATTTACTTTGTCTTAGGGTATTATAATGCACAATATTCTCACAACGATATTCTCGTTCAATTTGAGTACGTTTCCCAAATTTAGCGTACCAAAGAACACATTTGGTCTGCTGTTGATGTCTAGTAATCATTTCAAGGAAGAATACTGTTCATTTCACTTACTGCACGGCTACCATTGTTGAATGTTGCCAACACAAGCTCGAAAACTCCCAGTATTGTCACCAAAAATATTCCGTACTATCACAATGCCTTTTATAATAAAACACAATTTTATGTCTTTCAAACTGATTATTTACTAGCTTTCTTCTTACATGAAACAAACTGTAGTGAAATGTGTTTATTTGTATTGAAAGTATTGAAATACTTAATTATTACACTGTTTAAGATGTTGTGTATACTTTGTATATACGAAATATGAAATTTGAACATTCAATGGTGAAAAAATGTCATGTTTTATGCTTCGCAATGTAGACTTACTATTTTTTTTTCTCTAATGCATTAATAAAACGTTCTCAAACTGATACATTTGTAGCTTTAACCTTTTTAAACAAAAAATCATGAAACACACTTCAGATATTTCAGGGTGGCTTTTTATTCCTTAACTCTTTGCATTGGTGAAAATGGAACATTCTGTCCCTAACCAGAGAAAATAAGCTTCACACATTTCCTTTTTCCACTCTAATACTTGGGAGAGTTTGCGCTTCCCTTGCATGCAACGAGGTTTTCGTTTATTCGGCGGAAATGAAGACCAGGTTTTCGCGGCAACGCAGAAGATTTCCAGCTCCCACACATGAACGAAAGGAAGTAAAGAAGATTGAAACTCCATTTACTTGCGGTCGGATATTGAAATTTAGACGTTATTACCGGTGAAGGAACGTCCTGACATATCGGCATATTTGTGCACTCACATAGTCTTGTCCTCACAGAGGAAGACACTATTGGTGCAGCCATTTAAAAATCCTCACATTATAGAGTGAAATACTCTACATAAGTATGTTTAAAACTGAAGTATACAATCTTAAGGGGAGTCAAAATGTCAATATTAAATTTAGCAAATTCATAACTCTTTATCTCAGAAAATTAAATATATAAGCTGATTTATATATATATGAACACTTTTTCATAGATTGATGAATAAAGAAGCAATTGAATCGAATAGTAAGAAAGCTACGTATTTTTAAATATGATGACACAAATTTGTTTTAAAAATTTGGATTTTATTGTTTAAAAACAACCATTTGTGTATTTTTAATCTTTTTTCATTAAATTACTTGTTAGTCTACTAAGAATATTTGGTAAAAAATTCAAGTTTTTATGCAGTGTCTGATATAATAGAGCATTTGGATGAAAAAGTGTAATTTTTCAAAACTTGCAATTAATATTAAAATGTAACGAAAAGTGATATTTGTAAAAGAAATAAACTTTCAATACTTTCCAGGATGATAGTCTATTGCTTTCTCTTGACTTTAATGTTTTTTCTTACTATTATTTATGTATTTATTCATTCGTGTATTTGCCAAAAAATTGGCATAACTATTTATAAAATTATTGATTTTTAATTCAGTAAATAACCCAATATAAAATAAGCTGTAACACATAATTTACAACAAAATAGGATCGTCGTATTTACCTTAAAAATCAATCAAAATAAGCGGGAGAGTGAAAACATTAAAATAACATTAATATCTTATAGGAAAAATGATGAACAATCACCATGGTGATTTCCCTTAAGATCTTTTGATTTTAACTTAGTTCGGAATAAAACAGAATTTTAACATTCGAAAGTGCTCATTCGTAATAACATTCAGTATATTATTTACCCTCCCCCCTTAAAAATCGATTGCCGCCCATCTATTAGGCAATAAATGCAGCAAAATAATGAGCCCGGTTTTTATGGAAGTTATTAGGGTTTACCTTTTCGGGAAAAGGAATATTCCGGGGGATGGGAGAAGAAAAAAGATCAAGTAATGTAACTGGGGCACAGTAATTCATTAACACACGTCACATCTTAGTGGAGCGATTTATCACGAGGCTTATAATGGGAACTACTTCATCCCGTTAATTCTAAAGTTGTTTGTTATAGGCTTCATTGTAAGCAAGAACCTGTTTAGACTTAACACTTAACAGAGGAGTTAAAGCTGCGGCTAAACGAGTTAAACAATTGCAATACACAATACCTTAATGCAACAGTCTTTACTACCAATCAAATTTTTATACTCAGTGTTCTGCAGAGTGTCTCATTCTTATCTATCCAAGTTGAGTGCAATAATTTATATTTCCTTAATTACCACTAAATGTTTTAAATAATGGGCGAATTATTAAAGAATTATTTTTCGTTTCATTTGGAATAGCTTTAAGTTTTGTTAATCTTTCAATGAGACAGCCTAACATAAAAGCATCCGTTTGTGCGTCTTGCGCATTTGTAGGTGACTCAATTTGGTCATTATTGACATCATTGCCGACTCTCATAAGGCTAGCTATATTTAGAGCACTGGAAGTACGGATAGTGTACTCAAACGTCTAGTGCAATCCGCTTATTAGTCTCGTGAAGGATAAGAAAACAGCTTCTTGTATATTCATTATTCCACTTTAGACAATAATACAATAAAATAAAGTTTTCTTTTGTATGCATCTCATACTGGTATTTTTGTATGTCTATTACAATAAACAACACAATTTTATTGTTATTGTTGCATACCACTATTTCACGAAGGTCGTTTTAATTTTGGCTGTGTATAAGAATTCAAATCCCTTGTTGTACAATGCGCATCATCTTCATTTCTATAAAATATTTTAACAGCTTTAATATATTCTTTAGAATTACTGCGAGTCTTAATGAAAATTCCTATCTAAACTTTAAATTCTATGATTTGCATAAATTATAAAAGATATTAATTCTGTTATAGTGAAATTTATATTAAACTCTTAACTCTGTTCGTAGTACTGCATACAGCTGAACATTTGAATGCCACGATCTTGGAAGGACAAAATGCATATTAGGAGGCCACTCGAATACTTGTTAAGATTTACGATACTTTATATACAGGCCTTTCATTTCATAACACCCATGTCCGAATTACTACCTACTTAAAATAAATTTAATTTAAAAAATTAAGCAATTTAAATATTAAGAGGGAAATTTAAAACCAACATTGATTACATTTTAGATTTCATCCCCTTACTCCAATCAACCCCCTTGAAATTACATTCTTACCTTCTGACAGTTGAACTTTAGGAATATAATATTGTTATCATATCCTGGATTGCACAGAATACAACCACAAAACTGTTAGCATTAATGTAATAGTTGTATTTTGGTAATAAATTGTCTCTAAATTATATACAAAATAACAAAAATTTACCAGAATATACAGAAATTCCGCAATAATTACTATAATTTTACCCGAATAATTTTCTTCGTCGTTAACCTAAATACTTTTTGTTCATCATATTTGGATCCTTTTTAAAATTTAAGCAACATAGATGGGGCGTCATTTGAAATTTTAAATTTAGTGGTGGGTGAAATATAAACTTTAATCAATATTGATTTTAAACTTTTCCTTCAATATCTACATATACTTAAATTAATTTGATTTAAACAAAATTGGCAAGTTTTGAAATGAAAGGCCCCTATGTGTTTTTCTATACCTTGTTATAGAAAGTTTCTAGCGTTATTTTAGTAGATATTTGCCCACATTTAATTTTATTTTTTGTTTGTACTTATTAAAATACACACTTTACATAAACAATGTTCGTTTATGCAAGAAGATAATTTGGTACTGCGCCTTCATTTAGCAAACAGTGTTATAAGAGGTGTTCAGAAAGTAAAGTACATTCGCCAATACTGCTGCTGTAGCGTGTTGGTATTTTTTTTTTATATTGGCAAGTCACTGTGTCATTTTGAGACAAACGTCATGTTAACGCATCATTTTGAGTGTTTTATGGCTTCACAACAATTCAAACGTGTACCTTCTGTGAAATGCGGTATATTATTTGCATCTTAAACGCAAAAATACGAAACTGACAGACGTTTGTTAACTTTGTGAGAACACGAAGAAAAATTCATGAGTGGTTCAGTGGTAAGGAAATGAGTTAGGACCTTGTAAATGTGAATGACCTTCAGCAAAGTGGCCAACTAAAACATCAGTGAGACGTTTGGTTGGAAATAACTTGATCACCTCCTCCGCAACAGCCAAGGGGTTTAACCTATCCCTGCTGCTGAAAT
This sequence comes from Metallyticus violacea, assembly GCA_030762175.1. NCBI lineage: Eukaryota > Metazoa > Arthropoda > Insecta > Mantodea > Metallyticidae > Metallyticus > Metallyticus violacea. The sequence continues at coordinate 122,868,895 of CM060835.1, forward strand.
AACCTTGGTGGTTGATATCTTCTCGTAGGTAATGCAGACAAAGAAACCGAGTTTAGTACTGGACATCAGTCTGCGATACGGGGATACAATTTACGCTCTTTATGGTAAATGTTTTAATAATGGCGAAAATGAAAAAAATTAGAAGAATTTTATCAATATAGTTTTTAATAATAAGAATTTACTTCCATTCGTTTTCCACTTGCATTTTGCTGACAGTTACAATTCACCTTTACACCGCGTTTACGTTGTTTTCAATGACATCAAACTTAAGCTAGTCTAGGAAAGGTAATATCGCACATCAATTTGGGAATCGAGTTGGGCCGTCGTAACCAGCACTGCTACGTTGACGTAACAGGATTTGCTTCAGGTAAATTAAAAGATAGAGCAGTCAAAGCATCTGACAGCCAATCATATGGCGAGAATTTATTATAGTGTGCTCCAATCGTGTTGGCCTGGCCTGTGAACATTTATTACAATAGGGGCGGGGCAGTACGAGTCTAATCGAGTTTAATTCCTTAGGCCCAGACTCAACGTCACTAGGACAGCTGAGATATTAAGGCGATTACATTTTACAAAGAAGATGGAGAGGAGATTTTCTTTCAACGTAATTTATGCCTCACCTTCAACTTCCGATACTTCTTCAGTGGAGGGCCCACAGAAGTGGCTTGATGGTTGGGGGGACGAGGAGCTGGCCTGACCCCATATCCATCACCCCACCCCCTCACGTGTCCATCTGACGGATTAACAGCGCCAAGGGAGGCAGTCTGCCTGCCTACTGGTCCACCGATGCGCAAACACCATTCATATTCCACCCCTGGAAAAGGACGATAGATCCTTGAATTAAACCTGCCTTATTGCTAGTCTTTGATGGAACGTCAGATTGTGCCTGGTATCGCTTTTACTGAAATATTGAAATTTGTTGTGGTTTGAAGCAACATCTAAAATGTTCAGGTTTCTCTTGTCCTTAATGTCACAAATATTACATTTGAAGATCAAAACTATACAGGTTTGGTTAGGTTAGGTTAGGATTGGTTATTATCGCCTTTTGGTTCAGCTACGGGTTTTATTCCCCTACAACCCTTTCTGTCTCCTTAACACCAGAACATCTTAGTGGTAGTGCTGCCTGCCACAAATATTATTTTATAATGAATTTTTGACTTTTTCTAAGTTGCTTCTTAGATCATTTAGCTACTGTAACTTTGATATATTATGAGTTAGTTTTTAAATAACAGGAAATCACATTAAAACCGCCAAATCTGACCACAGTATTTTTCAAAAATTAAATATTTGTAAAGCATTTACATGTGAATCATAATCATTGATAATAAAGTAGTTTTAAGCCTATGTGGTTTGTAGCAATATCAATATTTGGTTTATATGTGAAAGGTAAACATGTCTCGGCGATCGGTGTGGCACAGGGTCAGTCACATATAGATGAAGAAATGTTGAGGATTTTTGATGACATTCCCAAGGATCTACCGAGCCTGGAAGAGTTTCGGACATAGACGATATGATAGTGAAGTAGGGTAATTTTTGATATGCAGATTACTGGATACACTTGCTCGTAGAACAACATTCCAAATAATGAAAGTGAAACTCCAGTAGCTTGGTAAGAAAATCACGAAATTGAAGGTAAATTATTATTAAAAAAATAGGAAATTGCTTAAACATTTAGTGGTTAAAGTCTCAGATTTTCCTCTCACTCTCAGTCTTTGTTTTTATGTCTATCAAATGCTAAGGGCTGATCAAGCTGAGACTTCTTGCTGCAATTATAATTTGACATATATTTAAACTTAATCTATGTTAATTCAATTTAAATAATACAACGTGAAGTTATAAACATTATATAAGAAGAATAACAGAATTCTTATCTCTTTTTACACAAACAGTGCAAAATATAATTTTTCCATCTGATAATGTAAGATTTATTGTAAGAGATGTTCACCGAAATTTTTAATTTTGAACTAAGCTATAGCTTTTCTTTGGATATAAAAATGTGTCTCAAAGTAGCCACAAAATCAAAATACTTCTCAAAGTGTCACCATGCCAAACGCATTACTTGCTTCTTTCTAAATGTTTCACTAGCTTCTAAGTTGTCTTATCGCTTCAATGCTAACTAGGAATGAAAAATGAAAGTGAAAGAGCAGCCCCTTAGCTCTCCAGCAAGCCAAGCCCAAACTCAAAGCTGTTAATTCTGGTAAAATGATTGATTAAATGCAGTCAAAGTCAGGTGGAATCAAAAAATTAAACAAAGATCTCGTCGAGAAGCAATTGTTGGTTAAAAATAATGTTAAAATAAATTTAAAAATGGCAGTTTCATGCAAAAATAAAAACTATCATGTGTAGCAAAAACCTGAAAAACCTGCAAAATTAAACTGGGTTCGTATGAATTTATTACGTCTGAAACACAAAAAATAATTAAACAACTTCAAAGTATATCTGTTCAGTAAAAACATGCAATTGCATGAACATCTTTGATCGTCTTATTATACAACAGATGAAATTTATTGAATCACCATTAATTTATCACAACCTTTATCCTAGATGTTGTGCGTCCACCATTTTATTCTTGTACACGTAAAAGCCTCTCTTCAATCTTGTGTACAACAGCTGTGAGCCTGTGTGTGCGATGGTGTCCTTCAACTCATCAATTGTCGTAGGAACACTCCTTCAGACAACCTCACAATCAACGAGCTATTGAATTAATATCTGGCGATCTTGTAGGGCTCTGGGAATAACTTAAATTACATGAGCCAGCTCTTAAAACGTTTGGGATACGAAACGGCCTAAAAATTACGTTTATATTCATAACACCATTGAATAAACCTGATAAGATTTTGCAGAGATGATGTTTTTTTTCCATAGATAAAATACAATAAAACAGAACTTTACTTATGATAAAAATGTGTAATTCAGACACAATTAATGAGAAACAAGCTGGTGTCATGGTGATGCAAATAATTCTATGTGTTCTATAAAAGCCCGCGCAAGAATTTTTTAAGATTGTGTAAAAATGAAGAAAATATGAACAAAACTCCATAAATCGTATTCAAAACTAACGTTAAAACGTTACTTAGAAAGGCATCCTCTTAACGAATGTCAAGTATCTCTAAAAATGTGTTCAAGCGTTAATTATTAAAATGTTCCTTTTATATTAAGATAGTTATCATGCTAATATGAATGAATGAATTCGTAATTAGCCTAGGGATTTTCCTACAATTTAATTAGGATTGATTTGACACCCTATAGGAATTAAAACTTTCAATGCTTCATTTATTCCTCTTGAGTTGAAAGGAATAATTGCTATAGGAAGATTAAGAGAAATATCTGCATCAAAAATTAAGAAAATAAATCTCTGCCAAAAGAGTATTATATTAACAACACAATAAAATTATTTTAAGTAATTTGGTCCTCGGGGTTTGTACTTATTTTCACCGCTTATTTTAAATTAATTAGATAATTGAGTTATGTTCAAATGTTTTATTTATATCTATTTGAGGGCAAAGGCCTCCTGCAATAGGGTGGACTGCATCTATGGTCTCGTAGTTGTGGCAGTTTCTTGTAGTTGCTGAAAACCACAAGTTGGGAAACCCTTTAGGAACGGTTCAACAATGGTGAGTAGGGGGATGCGGAAGTATGGATGATGTGTTGGATTAACCAAGAATTCGCTTAATCTTAATGGATGACGTGTAGACTTTCTTCTCCGCCCACTCATGACTCCTTTGATGGTGTCTTAATGCTGGGGTTTCCTCAATGCTCCGGCTAATGTTAAGCTGGTATTTTGGAAACAAATTTCTTGTCTCGAGGGATAAGGAGAAGGAAAGGTGCCTGTGGATATAATACACTTGTTTTGGTGATAACAATCTTGATTTATTCAATTGCTCTGTGGTTCAGGGTGCCCAATCTGGACAATGAGAAAGTCTTAAGAAGTTCTTCAAAGTGCCGGAACTAAACTCACACGCACTTTTGTTTCTCACCCCTCCAATAGTTTTTTTACAAGGAAAGTTCTCCGCGCCAAATTTGCGTTCTTTCTACTAAAAATGATTATCGATGGACATAACCTAATAACCGAGCACAGATGGACAGTACTTAATTATTACAAAAAATTCTCCCCGTAGGCTACTTTTGCTGCTAGCTCGCTATCAGTCTCGCGCCCAACTGTTTTTCTCTATTGTCGTACATGGCTACTCCATTTTATCGCGCCAAACTGTTTTCCTGTATTGTCGTCAATGGCTGCACTGTTCTCACGTCTTTTTCTCTATTGTCTTATACTGTCCCTCTAACAAGCAATGCTACTTTCCGATGCAACCTTCAAAACTTAGGATATAATGGCTGCTTCGCTCTTCTAAAAGAATTCTTAAGATTTCTTCACCCCAACAAAATAAAACAACACATAACATGCATACACTTAATTCAGACGGCAACGATAATTGCCTAGAGTGTTCGAGTCCGGGGAATTCCCGTCTCATGGTCTAGCTTTCATTCCATTCCGACTGTTTGATCGATCTTTGTTGCAATTTTGTTCGGAATTCTTGTCAGTCAGTGATATCCTCTTTATTTTCCTTTGGCAAACTTTGTGTTCCTGAACTTGGCGGCGAGGAATTCATAAAGAAGTACAGGAAAGCACGTCTACTGTTTCCAATTTCAGTTTTCTGTTAAGTGCTTTTTCAAGCAAAATAAACTTAGGGAATCAGAAAACCTTCCAAGCAAGAGGAACTTTTCTTTTTATTCCTCGTATATGTGATTGAAGTAACTGTAGTTGCTGTGTGGGCACTTGTTGCAACTCCATTATTGTTGTTCGCATCGCCTGCCCGCTTGGCTTTATTTGCGTTTATGTGCTCATCAACATGCCAGCAGATTTACTATTGGAGCATTGACTGCGGTTCTCTGGGTGACTTGGCAAACATACAACGTCATCTGCAAACCTCAAGTTCTTTCGCTTGTGTAAACACAAAGTCTTTGTTCTATTTCAGTCTTCGGAATATATTCTCTAATCCATGAGTTTTAACTCTAAAAGTTGATTTATAATCTCATTCTGGAACATATAAAAAATTCCCAAATCTCAATTAATCTTTCATCAGCATTATTAAGGCTCAATTTTTTACGTTTTTATATTAATAAGATTTATAGTCCCTGGTTCAATTTATGAAAACTAGTTCATTGAATTTGCCCCTTTTTGAAGTTTTATACAAATAAATGCGGAGTGAACACGACCTCTTTCCATCCGAAAATTAGAGGGTAACTGCGTAATGAAATAAGTTATTTAATTGAGATCAAATTTCTCCTGAAAGATGAATTCAGTGAATTTTCTTGTTTTACAAAGTGCCTAATTTGGCAGACATTTTTCGTTTGTCGAATGAACTGAATTCAAAGAAACACTGCACACCATTACAAAGGAGGAGCACTAATAAATTAATTTATGGGAAAATTGAGTTCAAAATATTGATTTTAAGTCCTTCGTGACATTTTTCGAATTCTAACATTACATTAAGAAGGGGGAAATTCTCTCTTCAAATCGATTTAAGGGTCTCAATAAAGCAGATGCAGATTAATATTTTGCAATGTTGAAGAAAACTATGGAAGAGCTTAATCTGTCACACCTTATATATAATTGTGATGACACAGTTTCTAAAACGGTTACTAAATAGGGAAGGGTACAACAAATTGTAGGGTTCTTAAACATTTTGGTATTTCTAACAAAAGTATGAATTTAAAAATAAGAGCAATTAAATAATCAAGGAGTTTCTCTAAGAGAGCAAATAAGGGAAGGGTGGGATATGGGATGGTCATCAAAAATAAGGAAAGGCTTAGACAAAATTGGATTGGGGTATATTTGGTTAAAGGACAGGGAAGTACACGAAATAGTTGGAAAATAGTTAATAGACCTTTGCGAGATATAGATAGGCAAAAATATTGAGTCTCAATGCGCAGAAAAAGTATCGCTTAACCTGCAGGCTCAAATACATCCGATGTGGGGGAGGGGGGATTATTTAGATATCTATGACAGAGAAGAAAGAAGTGGTCTCGCATGGTTCAGATTAGGGGCTTGGAAAGGAAACAAAACAGTTAATGCTCTCGGGGAAACAATTTGTCCCTTGTGCAGAGAAAGCGATATCTGGAGGCATATTTTGGCAAAATGCAGGGAAACGGAGATTTTAAGAAACGAGCATTTATCACCGCAATTTCTGAATGCTAATAGAAGTTTGAACATCTGCCGGGAATTTTTCTAGAGAAGACCGGACAAAGAAGGTTAATAAGGATAATGAAGGTCGGGAGTTGGGGAGGGGTATGAGTAAAAGGAAGGGGGCTCAAGATTAAGGTTCTATTCATATTTATGTTTATTAATAGAAAACGTAAATATATCGAAGTGTTTGTGTATTTGTATGTAAGCATGTAGATTTGTTTGTATGTATGTATGTATGTATGTATGTATGTATGTATGTATGTATGTATGTATGTATGTATGTATGTAGATATGTGTTATGTATGTGTGTATATGACCATTTTGATTGTTATAAGGACGATATTAGCATGTACGGCCGTAAGGCCCATGCGACAGTTGTATTTATTTGAATGTATTCTAAAATTAGTACAATAAAACGTCCATTAAAAAGTGATGAATCAGGTTTTCAACTCAGCAATAAACAAACCAATAAACTATTGCAGAGAAAGGTTGCAGAGCAAGGCTATTCACAGAGCAATGGCTAACATTTAATGGCATGTAGTATCATATGGAATTTTCCAGCTGTTTTCCTTACGACCATTAGTAATAATGACGGACTCAGAGTGGATAAATTGAATTATTCTCTGTTTATCGAAAGCTTAGCTGCAATGCACTTGTTTGTTGACCATAGAAAAAAGTCGTACCTCTCTTCCTTTTTAAATGGTTTGCAAAATATGCACCCAGTCTATTATTTAGGTTTTTAATAAATAAATAATGAGGGTGCCAAAAATGTATGCACACTTCAAGCAAAGAAAAAACTGTGTTAACATAACAAAACTGAATTCACACAAACAGAAAATGATGAGCACTAATCATCTTAGACTTTTACAGCTACAATTGTTCAAAATGCCCACTATCGCCGTCGATACACTTCTGAGTACGTTGAACCACTGATTGAGCAACGTTTGCGATAGCGTTCTCAGCGATTGCAGCACATGCCGTTTCAATTTCTTCCCGAAGTGCTGCCAGTGTAACTGATTTTCTACGGTATACAACATTCTTAAGATTTCCCCAACGGAGAACTTCCAACGGAGTTAGATCCCAGTCTCACGTGCACATTGGTTTGTAGATTTCTGCGGTGAGTGCTCAAAAAGTTCCAAAGCCATAGCCAAGGACGCGGGGCTTATTGTTGTGCGAGGTCTCCTTCATCTGCCCTTGTGGACATCGCATACGGTACCATTAGTCTCAATTTGTCTCGAATGCGTGCAATTGTTACTCGTGTTGACGGTTTTGTTCTGTTCTGTTCTGTATACACACAGAACTTCTTGAACTTCAACAACATTCTCGGTTTTCCATCATCACTTCAAAATTGCTTTCCGCCGTTCAAACGATAATCTTGGCTGCATTTTGTGGTAGCAACGCTATCATAACGTAATGTCAGTCACATCTGTTTACAGAACATCATACATAATCTTGACTTCGTTTGTTCATTGTTGATTTACCTGTCACGTAACAACGCTATCATAATGTATGTGAGTCACATCTGTTTACAGAACATCACACTACACATTACTGTTGTTTTTCGGTTCAATTTTGAAATATATTAAATAGATATCTACTGTGAAAGTGTATATACATTTTTGGTACCCTCGGTATATTAAAAATAGCTATAAGGGAATTTTACAAGCAACAATAGTTTTAAACGTGGAAGACATTACTGTATTGATAACAAGACCATTGTGAGGCTAATAGATCTGTGTTTGCTTATGTACACGCCTACTCCCTCCATTTCTGTCCATATTCAATCACTGTGTCTTATCTCTTTCTCTTCCATGTTATTCCATCCCAGCATAAACGCAAAAGGATATAATGTTGGTTGGCAGTGCATACCAGTTACGGAATTCATTCCTTGGATAGCTTAGTTCTTCAAGCTCCTGAAATATTACAATTATAATTGTATCTCGTACATGCGAGAACAGGACAATTTTCATTTGGAATTGTATTAAAAGTAGTCTGATTGAAAGAGCGACACCTGCCAATGCTGAGAATGGATTCAGATTAAGTGGGGTGTATTCATTCAATGAAAATGCGCCCTGTGAACACAATTGTCTACCTGCATGCACGATTTATCATACCATTACAATAAAAAAGGTTTCTGAAGATGTTGCTGCAACTGACCATGTTCATCAATGTAGAAAACAGGCACCGAAAATAATACAGAATCATTATTATCGCCTTTGGTGGCTTTGCAAGGTCTGCTGCCATCCTCAAGGAAACAAAAAGACGAGAAATCATGAAAAAGGAAATAAAACTAGTAATCCCCCGACAATATTGGTCAAGCAAAGAGGGGAAGAGAGAAACAGAAACGGAGTATGGAGAACAAGGAAGCAAAAATTATACTTTCCGGAGTTAACACAATCGGAAACATAGAAAGAACAGGAAAAAAAACAATACTACCTGTGAATTTTGTTGTGAAATAGAAAAGCCAGAAGGCTGGATTCAGAGTCAGGACAAGGAGAGGGATTCAATGAAAGTGTATTGAAACTGAGGGAAGGAAAAGAAAGTCAAATGACTACCCTAAATAATAAATAAATAATATATTCTAAACATATGTAAAATAACAAATATATTCACATAATAAACGTTTTTCAAATACTAACCTCATTCATTCTTATTCGCAAGTTTGAAGAGGAAATGTAGCACTTTCTGTGTATGCTCGCAGTGTAATTTATTGTTAAAGAGAATGTTTAATCACGAATTATAGGGCTTGTAGGTTCTGCAAAATATAAAAACAGAATTTGAAAATCTCCCAGCTTTGTCCGAATTCATATGACCGTCCTATACTTTTTCTTTCGCAGCCAACATTTGGGGGAGTAAATCAGATAAGAAGCACTTGAAAGCACTGCCGGGAATAGAATCACTCATCTATTGTGGCCCGAACTCACCCCGTCTGATCTTAAATGTTCTGGAAACCTCAAACTAATATATTTGAACCCTAATTGACAACCTCAAAATTAACCTGACGTTTTAGTTAACCACGCTATTGTAAGGGTTTATTGGAAATTTATCTTTCATAAAAATGTTGTGCAGGAATGGGGTTAGAAGTATACGTTGTAAATAAAATTTCCAAACTAAAGCTAGGCATGCAACTTCTATCTTTGGCATTACGGACACTAGGCTCTGAGTTACCACCGTTTCCGAATATGACCCAGTCATCTCCAGTTGATCTTGTCCATTTATCTTCATATACTTTCTTAAATGCCAATTTCCAGTGATTGATGCGAAACAAGATACTAAATTGGTGCAATTTCATTTGTTAAGTCAGTAAATAAAGTGTATGTGTTTTAATATGAGAATGAAAGACAAACAGGTTTCTTTCTTTCTTTCTTTCTTTCTCCCTTTCTTCCTTTCTTCCTTCCTTCCTCCCTCCCTCCCGCCCTCTCTTTCTCTCTTTCTCCCTTCCTCTCTTTCTTTCTTTTCTTTCTTTTGTTTTTGTTTTGCGGAAGAATCTAGCCCCTTTTTGGCTTGCGTAGATCTGCAAATTAAATTCCATTGACACTATAAAAGTTGCATAAGGAACTATTTAACAAACATACATTAAAGAAAAGCAAGAAAGAAAAATAATGGAATGATAAATACATATAAACAAGCAGGAGAGAAAGGAGAAAAGAATTTGAGTCCTTTCTTTATGCGAGGAAATACTGGCAGTTAACCTATGGAAATATAAAAGATTAGTTTAGTTTAAGTTAGGTTAGGTTAGAATAAAGAATTTGCACTTTCTAAAATAAATTGAAAAACTCTTAAGAAATCCGATAGGTCGTTTATCTGCATCTATACAAAAGGAATGCTACAACTCTGAGAATTAAAGAATCTTTTTCAAATTATTTCCAAGTATAAGAAGTAAAAACGCTTTAGCAGTAATGTTTACTGAAACTCGGCTGTTTCGGGTTGTTCGTTTACCTCGGTTTGGTATGGATATCAGCAAGAAATGAAACTGGTTTGAAAGTTTCTTCTGCAATCCGATTATTTTTACGGAGTTAATGCTTTCCATTAGAAGCAAAGGGAAGAAAGACCAACACGAAGAAGGAATAAATGTGGAGAAGAGATGCCAAAGCTCATCACAATGGCATTATTGTTGCTGTGCAGACTTAAGCGAGGAAGGACCGAGTTCTTCCTCGTTGCTTTACTAGTTCATTAAGTCCCGACTCTACTCCAGTAGTAATCCAAATGTAATTAAACTGCTGCTCGCTCTAACTCGACGGGAAATTAATAACTGTCACAGATGGATCCGCAACAAAGTTTGTTCTTGATAATTTTTTACTTGTGTTCTTGTAGAAAGGAAAAAGCAAATCTGCAGTTAAGCGACAAAGAGATGTGGTCCAAAGGATTATGGTTCTTCTAGTTTGTAACGACATACTGTTTTCTTCGTTTTAGTAGAACTTTTATTAGAAAGAAATCTACGCTCTTAGATTGTGCTGTCTGTCCCTATTTAAAAAAAAAACTTAGATGTTCGTAAGTGCAAACATCATAAATGAAGACGTATTTACCTTATAAACAACAGAAAATAATTAATTAAAACTGATCAGATTGTTTTATTTGTTATTCATTTTAAGTTATTATCTATAATTCCGAAAAAGATGAGTGTTGAGGAAAAAATCCGAAAATAGCTGTCGTCCCAGGATAAGATTCGAACTTGGTGCACTGAAGGTAAGCAAGCTTATTGTCATAATGGCGAACTGTTCATCTTCTTTGTCATCAAAATGAGTAATTGATTTTTTGTATTAAACATACTGTTTTCAGTTCTTTGAAATGAGGCATATGTTTAAATACTTAGTAACAGTGAGCAGTTTTTTAGTCTATTATGCGTGCCAAGAGACGGAAGGGAGGAACAGATGGGCGGGTATAAAGATGGATCAAAAAAGTAATTTTCAGCGTCTGGTTTAAGTCAAAATAGGTGACATATAAGAATGTGACTTTGAATATAGGGAAATATGCTACTGCATTTTTAACATGCATTTACTTGCAATATTTTAAACATAATAACTTTGAAGTAAGTTCATTAGGGTCAACACAGTCCTTACATTTCGATTCTGGCTTGCTTGTATATGAGTAAGAGATGATATGCTTGTGATTATTTTCATTTACACGTGCGACGTAGGAACATTTGATAATTATTAACACTATGACAATCGAAAATATAAACATAAACTTTTGTTTGTAGTAATGATTTAATAAGCAACGGCTTGGAAAAAGCGACATTTTTTATAGATCGAAAGTAAATATTTATGTTTCCTTATCCCATCTGTCTGCATTCATGGGAAACTTTGCACTTTAAGTTTTTTTTTCGTTTGCAACTTAATACTAGATTGGTGGAGGATGGGAATTGGGACTATATGGTTGCTGCAGTAAATAATTTAAGTTCGCTGATTGCAGGTTTCGACCACGGCTGCTGCAGACCACTCCACTCTTCTTCGATGAAACTCTCTTGAAGTCGTTTCGCTGGATTTTGACGGCTGTGAGCCAGCCGGGCCTGAGATGGGATTCCGATGCAAAAGGTGACGATAAATAACACTTCGTTGTTTAGTTGCTGATGTTGTTCAGGCAAACTCACGTCTCACACCGAACCACTGGTACGGTAATCTTGGCAAACAAGTAAGTTTATTGCGTTAACCAAATGGAGCCAAATGCGAAGAGATTGTTAATTCAACACAATTCTTTATGCAGCTCGATGAGTATCGACAATTAGCGTGGTGATTTGCACTCAAGCTTCGTTGTCGCCGGAACTGGTACTTGGTACTTCGGCTGCTCTTGGCATCAGTGGACGATGAACAATATCTGACTCAGTGGGTGGGTTTCGTTCAAGTTTAACGGGAAGATAAACACTGAATACTAAGAGCAGAATAAATAGGTTTTGCTGCGGTCGGCTCACCAGTACAAACCACGAGAATATGCTGGACCCTTTGTCGTTTACAAATACATTACATTTTATGGATGTTAATGCTAGACTTTCGGAATTCTAGAAAACCTTGTTTTTCGCACACATCCACTAAGGGCAGGGAGAAAGTATTCAGAGTGTGAAAATGTTCTTACCTTTATGACAGTAATATTTGAAAATAATTAGCATTTACCAATAATTTGGTTACTCAGCAGTTATGTTAAGGCAACACTGTAAGTTAACATCGGCATATCAAAGGGTATTTGTTGCAGCTTTGTCGATGGTAACCTCTAGAGACTAAAGTGGGACAATAATCGTTTTTAAATTTTCACCAACCAATCAAATTTCATTTTACGTGAAGTTCTGAAAACACAAAGAAATTTATTTTGTATGTATGTAAGCGTGCGCTCATAATGACACCTCAACATCAAAGACCATTAGCGGCCATACATTTTAGAAGCAGAAATTTAAGACACAGAGCAAGGTATATTTTTAGAAATAAAATTAAAAAGTAACGCGACTATAAAATATACAAGTTGAAATATGCCTCTGTAAGGACTGACACGCACAAAAGTTGTAACCCTACTTGCATCGTAAACCTACGGTCCTGAGTTCAATTCCGGCCAAGTCGATGAAATTTTTAAGGGCGCAAAACTTCTAAATTTGACTTCTTTCTGAAGAGAAGTAGAGCTTTTGCTCCCTAGTCGAAGAGGCCTGTGATTTATCAGCTGTTTCACGGACTGAATCGAATGGGGCACAAAGATGTTAAAAGGTATCCTTAAATAAACCAAAATAAATGACACGTACAAACTCTAGGGCCCTATTAAACTTTAAAAATCATTGCAAAGTAATTTGTGTAAGCTACTAGCCAACTTGATACCTTACTGCTCTGTTTCCTTGAAGAAGATGAACATGGCTAAAAAAAAACAATGGCCAATCCGCAATGAGCTGCATGTGATTACTTCTTCATGTCTACTATAATAGGGTGAAGGATCCCGAATTAAAGGCAAATACTTTATTTCACGTAGCTTTGCTAGATAAAACTGCCAGATGTAGTGTCATTCTTGAGGAATGAACGTCCACAAGAGAGTTTTGGTATGTTATGAGATAATTCAGCAGTAAATACAGAGGCAAAGGTTTTTGATTTGTACACAAAGGAGTTTTTATTAAAGATAAAAGCACAATCTATTGCATCAGCAGATATATATAGTGTGTGTGTGTGGCTAGCAGCCTAACAGTACACCTACAGAGCAGAGCACTATGTCTCAGAGAAAGAGTGTATAATCATTAAACCTTTGTGAAAATGCAGAATATCTTTGTGTGGTCATAGTTTAAAGTTTATTTTGCAAAATTGAAGAGATCTTATTACATTTTATTAATTTTTGTCTTTAGTACTCTAAGGTACCTACATAAAAATCATGTCTACGAACAACAATAACAGATAAACGTATCAGCAGTTTGTACGACTCAGTTTATCGAGAAAAAATTAAAGCAGAAGAGGATTAGTTTATTGAAAAAGTGATAAGTCCTTATGGGAATTAAACCAAAGGAAATCAGTTTTGTTTAAACAATTCAGAAATGAATGTGAGTACAGCAATTTTACACTTTATTTACAGTTAATTCTATCGGGGAAAGAATTTGCCCATTGTGCGGAGAAGGCGACACCTGAAGGCATATTCTGGCAGAAGGCAGAGAAACGAAGATTTTAAGAAATGAGCATTTATCAACGCAATTTTTTAATGTCAATAGAAATTTGAACATTTGCATGCGAGATACACAATTTGGGAATATTTCTAGAGAAGACCCAACAAAGAAGGTTAATGGCTATAATGAAGAAAGGGGTAGGAGAGGCGGTGTGAGCAAATGGAAGGGGGCTCAAGAGTAAGGGTTCCATTCATATTTATGTATTTGTATATAAAATTATTAATAGAAAACGCAACTATATCAAAGTATTGTATATTTGTATGTATGCATGTAGATTTGTACGTATATGTATGGCCATTTTGATTGTTATAAGGACTATGTTAGCATGTACGGCCTTAAGGCCCATGCGACAGTATTTATTTGAATGTATTCTAAAACTCGTACAATAAAACCTCCATTACTACACTTTATTGTAACAAAATACGATAATATCATGTCCTTAAATATGTTAAAAAAAGATAATATTTCATTTTTAAACTGCAATTACACTGCACTACATATATGATTTAGATATATTTATTCTTAGGTTTTCATCAGATTTTATAACAGTATTTTATAACAGTAGCTGTAATAATGATAATGAAACCATCAGAGACTATGGAAATGGACATTGTAGCGTGTACCTTTGATTTCTTATAGAATGCCAATAACCATCCTCAGGTAATTAAAAAGCGCAAAGCAAAAACTGAGAGGAGCAGAAGATGAGGCCATTGAAACATTTCACTTATTTATTCCATGAGTGTGCACTTGCCTCTGCTGAAATGAAACATCGGACACCCCTGTCAACAGTCCAAATGGAAGATAGATCAAAAGCAACTTAAACATAGGTGTAATAACAATAATTAAGTATGTATTAAATTTCCCCCATTGGCCTACAGGAAGTTGGCTCATTAATCGACGCACTCTTCTCTGTCTTTTGTACTTTTAGTTTTAATCTTTGCAAGAGCTTACCGCTTTTGTGAGCCATTCTTCTACATTTTTATTGTGGTTTCATTACACAAGAAGTATGTGCCGAAAACCGAGCGCAGAATCAATACATCTGTAGAGCCGTGCAACAAGGAAATGGCGGGGAACAGAGATGGATGGAGTAGGCCCCTCACAAGACAGGCGCCTTTCTTCAAAGATTTTCTTTGCAACATACACACACAAGTCCCGCCTTCCCAAGCTCCTTAGCTCCACCCTCTTTCCCCATCGTCAAGATCTTTAAAAACACGCCTCCTAGTTGTTCTTCCACCTCCAAGATTTGCTCCAGCGTTCCTCTGGTAGCTTGTGCCATCTCTCCTGGTGTTTGTAACAACATCTGCTGATCGCCTACAGTGGTCCTCGTGACGCAATCTGCTTTTCTAGTTGCTAAGTTTTGTGTTGTAGTGCTTTCAGATTTTATAGGAAATGGTATTTTCAAGACCAATTGAAAGTTCTGAATTCTGTCCCTAAGTTTTCTTATGAACGCAGGTTATGAGAGAAGTGTTTTCAAGTACAGAGGGAAAAGAAACGTTAAAACTCACAGAGTACGGCTAAAGAGAAAAGTAAAAACTGAATAGAGGTTTACAGTTGTGAAATATAAAGCTAGAAAACAAAGGAAACTCAAAAGAATACAAGAAGAAAGATGTTGCTGTTATTGAAATTCATTAAAGACTATCTGTCAGTAGGCAGGGGGTCCAAGGGATGGCAGTGCTAGTGATTAGTGACGCTATATATTGTTTACATCTTAATATGTGCAGCGGTTTTAAATAAAGGAGGGTGTTAATTAAATATGTAAAATATGTGGAGGGAAACAGTTTGCAAGGATTTAGTTTGATTGTTTTGGATTCTCAGGGGTAATGCTATTTCTTCCTCTCTGACGATTGGTTTCCGCTGACTTATATTTTACCACGGCTGTTCGGACTCTGCTGCTGGATACGTTTATGGTCTGTAACCATAGGGGAAGGAATATATGCAGATCAATAAAGTCTTATTTTTTATGGGAGATGAAACACAATTTATTGTTCATTAACTATTCCACATAAAAGGTACTGCTGTTATTTCCTGGAGAATATGTACCACTTTCGCACTAACTGTGACGATCACTATGATTTTAACGCACTTCAATACCTCTAAAACTCTGCTCTTGAACTCCACTAAACTGAACTAATTGTGAGACAGAACTGTCTACTCCTCACTGATAGTTTTCAACAAACGATAATCTTCTACTGAACTAAACTAAAACAGATAATTGGACAGCTAGTGTCTACTCTTCCACACTGACTTAGAATCGAACGGAGAATGTCTTTTCTTCCAACCAACTGAAACTGAACGGAGAGTGTCTCTCGGCCGCAAAATGGCAAGACTGAATAAACATGGCAGTCTGCCGGTTTCACGAAACTTATCTTTATTCTTTTAAAAATGTATTTACAAAAATATAGAATATCTTCTCCCATCCTCGCATCTCTATTGGGTAATCTGTTCTCTCTATTTTTTTCTCTGCTATATTATTTGTCAGATGGCGTACGTGACTATTTACATGTCACCTACATCTCTTACATATTAAATGGAACCTTTAGGATCTCCCTTCGAGGTTATTCACATGTCTTTTCACCTCCATAATCGTTAAAATACTTTATCAAGTCTTCCTTGCTTTACAATCCCCTTAGAGTATACAAATAGGATTCTCCTTTACAAAAATTTCCAGAAAATTCGGTTTGCTTAGGTCATCTTTACAATTACAATAGGCAACAGAAATTCTCAGGTCAGATTTTATGGCTGGGGGTACTTTCTGCACTCTTGCAAGAAAGTAACATCACAAACAATAATTCAACACTTGTATAGGACATAGAAATGAAAATACACTCATGCTTAAAATAAGGAAATTACATAAAATTACTTGCTAAATTAAACACTGGGCTGGCAGCTTATAAATATATCTCATATGCTATCCTTATTTCGTATCTAGCAGAATGCAACATTTGGCCTTTGCTGGTGCCAAAAATATGGTATTTCTAGATAGCTATCACAAACTATGCATTTAAATTACATTACATTTTCTCTCATTTAGGCCTAGTTCATGCTCTACCCAGATCAGAAAACATTTCCTCTGAACTGTATCGAGTTCTCAATGCCGAAAATCACTTGCTGAATGTACTTAAAGAGCTTCTAATCCAGTGGTTCTCAAACTGTTCTTAACCGCGGATCTCGCGTCGAGGACTTCTAAAAGTTAATCCGAAGTTTAATCTCTTAAATTTTCAGCTCATTTATTTTTTAAAGTTCATCACTGATTTACAAAATTTAAAGATATAAACAAACAAATAAATGCAACATTTTTATTGTAGTTTATCCTTACGCAACAGTAACATCTAACCATAAATAATATTGCATTCTAAAAAGTATTTAAAGCACATTAAACATTAATATTAATAAAACTAACAATATATGAACTCCTGAATGAGAAGAATAATAATGCTGAATTTCACTTACATGCCGCGATATATTGGGCTTAATAGGACATTTTTGTATTCTGAATTCTAATTTTATATTTTCCATTTTTTTTCTGTATAAATAAGTACGGAGAATTATTCTTTTTTGCAAAAATAAGCTGTTACGAAATACACTAATATTTACACGAATTTTTTCGATAGTCTGGGAAAAGTTACATGCTATTTTAGCTTATCTATTTGAAAACTTTCCGGAACAAATAACCACCTTCAATTTAATTCTAACTTATTTTATAAATCGTAAAATTATATCATCTTTCATTATCATGTACTTTATTGTTTGTATCTATAATTCAAGAATAAATGCTCTTAACAGTTCTCGATTACCTGGGAGGGCCTCGGGATGTCCCAAGGGTTTTCGGACCACAGTTTGAGAACCGCTGTTCTAGATGATTTTATATTTTCTCTTCCATTGTCTCCACTTATGTCTATTCATATTTGCAAGAATCTCTTTCAGCCTGGTGAGAATCGTATCCGACTTCTGAGGTTGGGAAGGCGCGCCTACTTTGTTCCAAGAGTGAAGAT
This sequence comes from Metallyticus violacea, assembly GCA_030762175.1. Taxonomy (NCBI): domain Eukaryota; kingdom Metazoa; phylum Arthropoda; class Insecta; order Mantodea; family Metallyticidae; genus Metallyticus; species Metallyticus violacea. The sequence continues at coordinate 122,886,689 of CM060835.1, forward strand.
GCTATCTGCCATGGAAATGATGGTTCTGCCAAAAGAGATTGGGAAACTTTGCGGCCCAAGTTTCCTAGACATTTATCTTAAGAACTGAAGGAAAACTACTGAAACTAACTCATTCGGGAACATTAAGTTTTTGTGATGAACCAATGGAAAGTAGCACATTTTTCTTTCGCCTTGGCAGAAGTATCCATCAAAATGCTTCTCCTTTGCGTCACTTTTTCATTCTTCTTTTGTGCATTTTATTATTTAAATATGATTACTCTCAAGCACTTCATTAATCACTAAAAGAACAATTTAGTGAAAACATTTATGTTTAGTTAGTTCTGATATTAACTTCGCCGTGTTGCTGCCCAAAAGATTTAGGTATTGATTAATACGGTCCAAAAACGCTCAAAAGAAATATTCGAAATGTTGTCATACGTTTAGAATGAAGAACAAGGATAACAAGTACAAAAATGGAGTAAGACAACTTAACGTGCTAATAGAGGAATGATAATGCTAGTACACGTGAACGCAGCAGGTAGAACAATAAAAAACAAAATATTGAATAAAATATAAAGAATTAAAATTACCCTTAGATAGCTATAAATAGAGCATTAAATACTACTAATATTTCATTGTAGTGACTTTTACAAATATTTTAAAGATAATTACATTATGTACGTATTTCATTAAAATCACAAGAGTTGGTATTTATGTATAATGCTAAATAAATTTCACTGCGGAATATATAAAATTTGGTATAGAAAAAGCAAAAGGAAGACAATGCGGGGTTTCTTACTTTCGTGAGATCCTGGGTTCAAATCTGTTTGTAGCTGGGGTTCTGACGTGGGCGTTTTTTATGGTTTCTCCTGTTCACTACGGCAAAGCTGCGTAGGATATTTCGTTTTCACGAATTTTCCTCTGTTCCATTTCACCTCATTTAGTCCGTTTGGTTTTGTTGCAGAGTTGAAAATTCCCGGCAAGGAGGGCTGGTACTGTGTGCAGTCTGACGGTTGCTTGCTCACTGGAAAAAATCGTGCCCAAATATGTGGAAGCGATCGATCTGAGGAACTCGAACATCTCGTTTGAGAGTCTCCGCCTGTTCTCTATCTATAAACAATATTAAGGATCCTGTATACCATAGTGTCTAACCACTCCTGTAACCTGGCCATCCGGCATTTCTCTTATTCTCCATAGGGTCGCAGGCATAAACGGCCAATCCTTGAGCATGACTGAAGTACCGAACATTCCTCCTCTATTCCTATCATTCCTATGCAATATATTTGTAATAACTTTGCTTATAATTCAATTAACATATTTTATATTTCCAACTGGAGAGTTAAAGTATTTTGCAATCTAATATTTTTAATAAAAGTTGTTGAAAGGTAGAAATTACATTATGTTGGTAATTAATTACTCCTATGTTACGGTCTGTGAATAGAAGTGATCGGTAAATTATAGACTGATATTTTGTCAAAAACATTAAGACAAATATCACTATCAATTCTTTCACTCATTAGTCAATATTATTTATCTGATTACGAATGCAGATTCTTTCAATGGTTTTAAAGCTTTCAAATCTATTATTCGTAGAATCTTATATATATATATATATATATATATATATATATATATTTTCGCAAAAGCATTCACATAAATGTTATTTAAATAGATAAATAGCATTAAATGTTACAATTTCCCTATATGTATGAGATTTTTTCGGAAAGCTCTCGGTCTGAGAAAGCAAACGCAACAATTACGACTCATTTTCTTTGGAATTATATAATCATCTTTTTACTGAGCACAGTTACACTAACAATATACAACTTCTTTACACATGCAGTATAAATATAATTAAAATAAAGGTCTGTGTGATCCATAACATCATATTTGATATGTCTTTGCCCTAGGAAAAATTTCATCAAATTCGGCAAAAGGCAAAAAAAGAACCAAATATGGCGAGTACGGTGCATGTTGCAGCACTTTGAAGCACAACTCATGGAACTTTGCGACTGCAATTGAAGAGTATACGGTTGCCCTGTCCTAGTGGAAAAACGCTTTTTCTCTTTGCCAATACAAACGTTTAACCATAAAAGCACACGTAAATTGCTTTAGGAATGTTGCATTACTAAAGCAATGGTCTTCACATACATTAGCACTTTCAGACGGCAAGATAAATATTTTTAATTTATTACAGTTTTGTCTGTAACTTTCTATATATAAAATTACATTTAGTACACACACTCTTAGAAACTACTTTTGTCATTTTAAATATGAGATTATTTCTCACTAAATTTCTCTCATTTTAATTAGTACAAACTTTGTGAAAATAGCAGCAGCAGCAGCAGCAGTAGCAGTAGCAGTAGCAGTAGCAGTAGCAGTAGCAGTAGCAGTAGTAGTAGTAGTGTTATTTATTACAGTGGCACTAATACAATGCAAAAAAAACCTCAAACAAGCTTTTATGATACACTAGGTATGTTCGATTTAGCGCATGATATTACATTAGATATCCATAATAAAATATAAAGCATATATATATATATATATATATATTCAACAAAAAATAAATAAAAGCTAACAATAAATATAGAAACAATAAGAAATAAGCTGAAGAATATTTTTTTAAAATATTAAATTTACATGTATAATATAAAGGAATTCCATTATGGATGACACAAAGCTGGATTTAGTCCATATGTGTTCCTCCAACTCCCTCCTGTGTTATCACCCTTTTCAGACCTAAGTTATCTCAGCATCATCAGAAATTTACCTAACTTCTCCTCTCCTTCATTGCATGCCAGCAAAGCCCAGTGTGACATTTTCCCTAAGTTCGATCTTATAAAAGAATGCAAAAAATACTTTTCCCTGCATTCTTCCGTACCTTTACATTAAAATAGCAAGTGTTATGAGTATTAAATGATATGCAACATTTCAGTCCACGAAGGATAAAGCATATTTAAATTCACTGCGTTTTATCTGAGCTTAAGTGTTTATAAACTATAATCCTAAAAATATAATTCGATATTTATTCTTCTTCACTTTAGTTTCAAATCTGACGTTAAGATTGTCGGACTTAGCACACTTTTATATTGCGAACTAATTGGATTATTTCGTGCCTAATACTGTATATTCCGTGCTTTTGTAAAGAAATGCATGATGGTTAATCATGGACAAAACTATTCTCACACGAATAATCAAAGGATAATCGTGGAGTTTATTAGGATTTAGAACATTTTTAAAGAAACCAGAGCCCAAATTCTTCTCAATTGAACTGGGTTGGATTGTTCGAATCGGAGAAGGATATTTCAAACTCGAGTGTTGCTCAAAGGCTGACCGTTTGTGCCTTTGGAGCACTTCCAGGAGGAAGGGATGAAGTGAGGGAGATACCGGATGTCAGAATCCATAGACGGTGAAGAACGGACGTAGACGGGTTCTTAATATTGTTTCCGGGTAGAAAACCTGGATGTCGATGGAGTCACCCTCCAAGTTCGACACCCTCAGAAGATTCAGTTCCATGGTAGAAACTTTTCGACAGCGCAACCAACAGGCCCAACTTGCTTGGCACTTTCGATTCTGTAACACTATCATTGAACTGAATAGATATGAAATGGGAGAGCGGAAAGATTTGTTCCAATATTGGTCTAAGCGACCAGGGAAAATAATTAAAAAAAAAAAAAAAAATGCGAATCCGAAGCGTTAGTTAGAGCCTCCTGTCTACTTTTCTATTAGCAGCATCTCTAGAGAGAATCGATCCTGCCACCCAATCCTCGCTAAAGCTACTGATACATTCCTTTTTTCAGTAAGCCGATATTTATACACAGGGGTCAATGATGAAGACGATTTGGAACAGTTTGTATCCTGCAGACAGACTGGGCTCGTGCGGCTGTTGCACACAAAAACACGTCATTGAGAGAATGAAAGCAAATTGGTGTAGCCTGACCGCTCCGCCCTCGCTTATATCTGGATTAAGCAATTATTTTTAAGCTAACTAAAAGCTTAGAACCAATAATGGCTTGCTATAGGAACATGTGTTGAATTTAAAGAGGACATTATTTGCCTTCCTATTTTGAAATTCATAGGCATACTTTTCCTCTGTACTCTCTTGTTATATTAAATGAATTCAGCATAGAATAGCAGCTGCAATATTATGAGTTTCATATTGTTACTCCTAGGAAAAATACATGAACTATGTTAACAGATATATACATTAATTAGTATGAGCTTAATCATAGGTGTAGACATTGTTCTTGGATATACTAATGCGGAAGTATGCAAGTACACTTAGTGTAAATAAAAAATATTTAAAGCACCGACAGGAAAGAGATAATGTTGTAGGTAAAGTTAGCTGATGCATGTTCGCCTTTCATATGATTTTGAGAATGGTGTCTGGCCTTGTACTTAATATGATACTTATGTAATAGAAAGTAAGTAAATAGTATTAATATAAAATATTTTAATCACATATTGATAAAACAGCAATTATAATTTATTAATGTGTTTTAAAAATGAAATAAAACGTTGATAATTCATAGAACAATCACAATGTTGTGTAATTTCAAAGCTCTCGGCCTGACACTTAGGCTGATTTTTGGATGGTGAATCGTGAAATTTACTTCGCATAAGTGGCTCTTATCCATGGCATCCATATCTGATGTCTTTGTTCAGCCAAAAGGGAGCCAAATATGGTGAATATGGTACATATGGCAGTAATTCGAAGCATAACTTATGCAACTTTAAGACTGCAAATGAAATGTATGCTTTTGTATTGTCCTAATAGAAAAAAAGTTTTTTTCTTCGTCATTGCAGACGTTTAACCATAATAGTGTCCTTAAATTGCTTTGTCTTTCCATTACGTAATACACAATATACCAATAACTTTTCACAAAACTAAACTATTTGAAAAAGTTGATATGATTAAATGCAATAAATAAGTAAATATAGAATGGAAAATTCACAAATTTTTATAATTCAAAATTGTTTAATAGTGTGAATATTGTAAATGCCATGTGGGTAAGACATAAAATAAATTCAGCTAAGTGCCTAATAATACTTTTTTCTTCAAAGGCAACCCCCTGTTTTCATACCCCCTGTTTGGGGTATTCCCCCCTGACATGGCGGAATTGTCGTGAACCTTGACGCCTCTTACTTTGTCTCAGTGAGGATGATGTGGTACATCAGAGGATTCTTAGACCTAGGGAAACTTACACCATACTTAAATTAGAACTTAGTGGTGAGATCCTTCTATGCAAATGTAAAATCCTATGATAATAATATTTAATCCATTGGCCGCCACGGGTGGCCGAGGTCGCTAAGGCAGGACTCCTGAGCGAAAGGTTTGGGGTTCGATTCCAGCCAGGTTCCTGCTCTCTGACCGAGTTTTTTTTCCAGGCTTTCCTCATTCCAAATAAACATCAAATGCCAAGAAGATACCCTAAACTTGGGTCTGGAACGCTTCCCTTCTAATGATTGATAAAATGAATAGAGGAGGGAATGAGAGTAAATTAATATAAAAGCAATAACCTGGGTGTTGGTGTGTATTAAGGAACTAAGTAACTCACAAGTACGGGATAATAGTTGTATGTAATGTTTAGAATTAAAATATTGTAATAGAGTCATAATGATATGTAGTAATTTTACATTGTCAGTTAGTATTATGGAATTGAGAAAGACATAGCTCTCATTGTAGTATTTAAAATTGTAATTTGATGTAAAGAGAAATTAAAAAACATTTAAAAATAAAATCGTTTCCTAATTTCCCATTTCATCTCAAGTAACACCAGTGTTCACAGCCTGTGAATTGTTGACTGAAATGTATAGTACATCTGGTATTATGTTACCATACTAGATACTAGAAATACACATGTCCGAGACGAAACTGGAGGCCACAACAAGACAAATTCAAGAGTGAAAACGGAGGTTAAACACTATTAATAAATTAAGAAAATGTAAAACATACTTGCTCTCTTTCAGATCAGTGAGTTCTTCCTGCTAAGCGTGATAAAGCAAACGATAATGTTCTTATTTCCTGCATCATAAGCTGGAAAATAAGAATGCATATTTGTAAAATGTTTAGTTATTATGATGACTTAAATTTGTCGTGCACAATATCTACATATTACCATCTATTACACAATTATATTGTTTTCATTACATATCTCCTTTTACATGCAGGTAAAATAATATTTTCAAAAAATTCCTGATGAAAAAATATATACATCAACTAGGTTCTGCACAGCAACCGATTGATAATGCCGGAAGTTGTTCGATCGGCGGCGACCGCCTATCTGTTGCATTGTTGACTGAAATATATAGTACATCTGGTATTATTTTACCATACTAGAAATACACATGTCCGAGGCGAAACTGGAGGCCACAACAAGACAAATCCAAGTTATACTATTTCCGCAAAGCACAGCAGCGAAGGATTCCAATGCATTGTCGATCGATGAGGTTGTATTATGAGGATTCTGGTTAACTGCCTGCCACTTGGAAATAAAGCGTTGCAGGTTTGCAAATCTCTGTTTGGCTCGGCGTTGGACACTATGCCTCAAACGCCAAAGAAACGTGACATACCAACACGTGTAGCAAGTCGTTAAAGCACGGAAGTCTGGGGTTCAGTTCCAGCAAGGACCGTATTTCCTGACTGCGGTTTTTTTATGTTTTCTTCAGCCCTTATCAATGGCAAATGTCGGGGAGTTAACCTAAACTTAGGCCTGGAACGATTCCTTCCCAAATAAAGTTCCTTAGTTACTTTCTCAATCTATTATTTGAACGGGAGTTAAACCCTATTAAAAAGAAAGCAAAATAAGGGGCCTGGAGACAGACATCTTCAAGGGAACCACGGTACTGGCTACTAAATATCAAAACTCGATTCTGTCTCTGGTTTACGATCTACATTGTGGCTTTACATTGAAAAGAAAAAGAATTAAACAAACAAACCTAAAGACACCCCTTTGTATTGTTATCCTAACTAGAGGACTGAAACATACTCTGATTTTTTCCAGATATGGGAAGTGAGTCGATAGTAAAAAATAAGTCTAAAACAGAATATTTTGCACTGTAGTTAAAATAAGTATGACAATTGGCGGGGGGATTTTTCTTTTCATTCGTTCTTTCTTTATTACATTTATTTTCGTGCAGAAATCGCTTACCAGAAAAATTGAAGGATGAGAGTATTAGAAAATTAGTCCTGGCATGGCATGAAATTTTCTGAGGATATTTAACACATTATAAATTTCATTAGTTCCTTTCTAAGGATTTTTTATCTAATAAATATTCACCGCCGCAATATTTGAGTTCAAAAGCTGGCATACTAACCTATTAACCTATAACCTATAACAAAGGTTTTGGTAGTAAAAAGCACTAAAAATATTTCGGTTTAGCACAGCGGAAGTGTATAAGAAATTTAGTTCCATTCAGGGACAGTGATATTGAAGCCGCAACCCATAGTAACATTAATACTTGAAGATTTAGGCAGTTTCATTTTTAAAAGGTATTAAAAACTTCATGCTACATTTTAAATCAATTAAGAAACGAGCTTAAACGTTAAAATAGTACAAAGAGAAAGAAAATAAATATCACATGTAGATGTATATTTGCATGTTAAATACTTTTTATTTTTTTTACAAATTTATATAATAATTTTCATTTTAGTTTCAAACAATGGAAACACAACACTGATGTTAGATCACGCCTTGTGTCTTATTTGTTTATAATGCGGTGTAGATTGACAGAGGAATTGATGTTTTACGTATTCTTTATTATCTCCCTGCAGTCTTTCGAACAGTTCTCTTAGAATATATCTGTTGTTAAGTCTGATAGAAGCAAGTACATAATCTGCTCAACATTCAAATATATGCGATGAATTGATTCAGACGCATTATATCGCTGTCAAACTTTTTAAATCTTACAATGATTTATGTGCATAGCACTGCTGTTCATACGTGCACGTGCACATGTACAGATATTTCTTTTGAAGAGAATGAAAGAGAGGGAATATTGACAGAGAGATGTGTATATGCATATGGTTTTTGTCACTCTTAGCTCCAACAAGTCCGTCTAGTATCACTGCTTACTTTTGATTGGTTAAAGGAAGAAGAAACGGAACTAGTCATAAATTTATAAACCAGTGCTATGTTAGCTTGAAACTGGGATTCTAATAATGATTCATATAATTTTCAAAATTGTACACAGAGTTTTAACAACAGAGGAATGATCTCAGGAATATTGATTGTAGCTTCTTACACCTTACACCTTAAAAGAAAAGCAGCAGTTTCAAATTTAAAATTTATTTAGATTTAAAAGTACTTTTTGAAAATAGACATTCAATATGTTGAGGCTACGAAAATATATTGGCTTCAAATTTATTGTCCAGCCATTTTAATATTTATACATTATCGGACAAGAAGAATGGAAAATCCCAATATCTTTGTAGTTAAACTCACGTTCGGGTAGTCAAACAGCCATTGCTGGATTTGAAATTATTCCCAACTTTATGCAAAAGCCAAAGGGTTACCTTGCACTGATAAAGAGAAAGCCTTCCATTGCAGGCTGATAGAGCTATCCAGGTAACAGATTGACAGAAATGGCCGAATTTAGCATTAAGAATTGTTTTAATTTTTCATTTATATGTAAATAACACAGAATCAGTGACATCTTCTAGGTTTCTGCTGGAACAAAGGGCACAATTAGTGCACATCGAATAGGAAAAAGGTACATGACCATCTTTGCTTTGGCCAAAGAGCAATATATTTTTATGAAATTATAATGGCCATCAGATGTTAGCTGTTGACATGTCGGCAATGATAATTTACATATTTTCTTTGAAAATAACATTTCCTAATGGTCATTATTCATAAACAATTAATAATGTATTCAATCTGTTATTCCATCACAAAAATCTCTATCAGTATTTATAGTAATTAGTAACGGGTCGTATGCTGTGGTATAACATCAAAACAATGCAAAATTGCTAAAGGCGTGAGGAAGTATTAACTCGAGACTTGTATTTTAGAATACACACTTTTAACAGAAGTTTGAGAAATGTATGCACACAAGGGGAGAGTGTTGTGAACCATTGTCCCCAATACATAAGCATAACATTTTGGATTGCAGAATTTAAGGGGGGGGGGAGAAGTGAATTGTCAAAAGTGAACTCCGCTGTTGAAAGACGTGTTTCTGTCATTGTCATATACAGTAAAGCCTCTGGATTTACGTACCGCCAGAGTGCGTTCACTGGGAGAAGGCAGTATTCAAGGCCGTATCATGCATATGCAGGCAGCAACTTATAGCCGATTTGAAGAAGACTTTGTAAACGAGTGGTTACACGCTCTATGCTTTCGTTAGTGATGATAATTCAAAAATAGTCCTGAAGAATGAATTTTTATATACGATACAAATGTGAAATTCCTGCAAAGGAAGTACCCTACCAATCCTTGTACAGGAACGATTCAACAACTTGTTAAAAGTTACTAGAGGCAGGATTTTCTCTTAATGATAAGAAACGTGCTCCAAGTGTCCGTGTTTTTACAAAAGAAATGCTAGATGAAATACAGGAATTTCCTAGTGGACGGTTGTCCATTTTAAGAACAGTATCACTTAATGCTTACAGTGAAGGTATTAATACTAGCAAAGTAAAAACTTTACGCGCGGAGGCTGTATATCCCTTTTGTGGCGTATAAGCAGTCGTCTTTAGGCAACCCCTTTACTCAAATGACCTCATGTATAGTAGAGCTAGGGAGGATCGATGAATTTGGTTCTTCATAGATTATGAATATATTCTGTGAGAGATCTTTCTCATTGAGTAGGAAACGATGATTTTCATAGGCTCGGTCGAAACTTCAAAATGAGTATGGCAAAGACAATTTTATGGTAGTTACAATCAATATTTTACTCCAAACAATATCAAATTACTTTATTTTTAATATGTATTGATGATGTACGTAATCATTGCACTCACTTTCGGGCTTAAGGCTATAATTTTGCCGTTCAACAAACAGATGTAGTAGCGAAAACAAATAGTCGAAAGAGGGGAGTACAGATAATTATTATGAGATTCAAAAATAAATATTAGAAATTATTGCGTGGTAATTAATTAAATCCGGCATTTTATTTATTAATAATTCATACAACGTAATGCAATGGACTAGTTTTTGAGAATTATTTTAGTAATGAGGTGTAGTTGCTTTTTAAGTTTTGGTTAGATCCCACCTAGACCTGTTTATGTTTGTCCACTCATCACAGATTAGTATCTTAACTGCTATTTACAAATAGGTAACTGTTTAAATAATTATATAGACCACTGTATGAATTAGAGTCAGTTTAAAATTTCAGCCCAGCATAGTTACGAAGTAATATCTTAATTTAACTTTATACTGGGAAGGAGAACTTTTCTAAGCGTCACATATTAATTTACAACTTTTTCTTTGCCATAGAATAGGGAATTTTTGAGCAATTTTATCTATATTGGCAGCACTCCGAATGTGCTTTGTGTGGAATCCTTGAAAAAAATGTGTAATAAGGAACTAAGTTTCAAATACTTCAGCAGAGGCACAAAACCTTTTCTGGCTGATCGTGGACAGTTTACCTATTCATAAATTCCTTTGTGTCTCCAGTATGGTTGAGCATAAGTTTAATGGTTGTGCAATTAGCTACGAGATAAGTTCATAAGTTTCCGGTTTCACCGATAAATATTATAGACTTCACAAAATCCTTATCTGGTGTTATACCTTATCTATTAAATAATTAATTGCAGTTGTTACTTCCGCTCCACTGTGTTCAGTTCTTAAGATATAGTTGCGTAAAGAAGGCTAGACATAAAAGATTGTGGCATGTTCAAAATGGAGTTTCGAGCTGTTATTCAATTCTCACAAAAGAAGGTCAGAACATCAGTATTTTGAATTATTCATGACCTTCTAAAAATGAATAAGTTTAGAGCCAGATGGGTGCCTAGATTTCTTTACTCAGACCAAAAGCAACAACGAGTCATCTTTGTCAGACATTTTTGGAACTCTGCCGTGGCAACGCGAGAAAACTTCTGCAAATTATAAATAAAGAAATGAAACTATGGTCTTGTACTATGATCTCTTGTCCAAAAGAGAATCAATGGAGTGACGTAAACCTAGCGAAGCACCGTCTCTAAAGGCCAAGGTCACTCAGTCATCCAAGAAGATCCTGGCCACAATCTTTTGGGACTTTATTGACTTCAAGGAGAGAAACACCACAGTACTATGATGGGCTACTGCACAGGCTACGTGCTTCCATCAAAGAGAAAAGGTGAGGAAAGCTGAGTGGAGGTGTGCATCTTCTTCACGACAGCGCGTCTGTGCATACAGCTCTTGTTACAAAGAAAGCTATGAAGAAATGTGGCTTCAAAGAGATCGATCATCCACCCTACAGCCCAGATCTAGCTCCCAGCAACTTTTTCCTCTTCTCAAAACTCAAGAAGGACCTTCGAGGAAGGAAATTTAAGTGTGACGAAGAAGTGATATGAATAAGAAGATGTGAGAAGTGTATTGCAATAAAGGGTAACTATATTGCAAAGTGAAATATAGTATTTTTCTTTATTAAACCTTGAAAATGGTTAGGCCGGAAACTTATGGCCTACCCTAGTATGTCTTGTTCTTCATATTAAGAGCATGACAACAGTTCTGTAGTCTAAACGTGAAGTAAAAGAAAGAAATGGAAAATGAAACCTTGCAGAGCTCAAGCGTCCCTCTTAAAGTTGACTGATTTGGTACAACGAATCGCTGAAACAAATTGACTCGGCAGAGAGTCTCTAGGTCGCTACTTGTCGTGATGTGGCCTCTTCATTTGTTTCAACAAGATCGCAGCAGCGGCGCCACAGCTCTATTGAATCCAACTTGACAGACGTGGGGACCTGTCTTATTTGCTGTGCTTGAAGGACAATCAACTGTCTCCGTTAACATGAAGAGAAAACAAGAGTTGGGGCGCGGCGGGTGGCCAATATGGGACCTCAAATAGGATCAACATGAAGGGTCAACACAATATTTAAATGTTAAACATAATATCCCGGTCTTTTCTCTTGCAAGTCTTGGGTCTTGGTGGTCTAACAATTGTACAGCTACGGAACGTAAGACACTCGAATAACCTGGGCAGTGCTATGAGCTTAGGTAAACATGTGCCAAAGAAATTAGTCTAAGTTTTTATGCTTTCTAATATCTATACGATTCTTAACGCCCTTCCACTATAAGCAGTTTACGTGCTTTGTTTCTAGGACTTGACAACACTTGATGGCGTATTATTTCATCATAGAATGTTTTATTTATATTGGCAGAGGTAAGACAATAAGGTCTGTTACATATGACAGTAATTTCTTCGTTCTCCCCTCTTCCGCCTTTCCCGAGATGACCGGTATATCGCTCTTCTAGACCACTTCTCCGACAAACTCTATGTATGTACATGCTAAGTCAGAATGTTTGTCATAATTCTATCTAGTACTGTCTCTGGGATTTCCATTGCGTCTCTAATTTTTTTATTTCTGATCTTATCTTATCTTGTTTTAAGTTCTCTGTTAGAACACACTTTCACATCCATATGTAAGAACATTTTCCACCATTGTTCTCAAAATACAGCACGGGAGAATATGGTTTACAATTCCAAATTGATTTATTAAACTACAATAATTGTAAATATAATGCATATATTGAATAAATTTGACCTTGAAAATAGCAAAGCTACATTATGTTTAAATGAGCCATATTTATTGCAAAAGGATACAAACTACCACATTACAACTCCAAGTAAAATGAAATAAACTGAATAAAATATTTGATGCAATAATGCATTTAATTTAACCTCCCTCTTACACAAGAGATAAGAATTTGAAATAATTAAATTTTATTCATTGGTTTCCAAATGCAACTTTCCTACTCATTAACAGCATTACAAAAGGCGACTTTTCGCCAATATACTCACAAACATTTTATTACCCTGCAATAAAACTTTTGATATCGGGTCATAAGACTTAACCTTCGGCTTATTCTCAATAGCTGAAGAACGAATCATTGGTTGACTAACCATCCTGACGTGGCCAGGTGAACAGGGTAAGGACGGGGAAAGGAGAATGTATTACGTAAGGAAATAAATGCGCGCAAGAACGGCACAAGTATTCTCTTGCACTCAACAGCTCTTAACCGAACACATGCATTGACAAACTGCGGATACAAATTATAAATTATAATCAGCTACATTGCTGAGTCTGGTGCAAAGATTCAGTCATATGTAAGCCGCTAACAAGTCATAAAATATATAAATATAAAGATATTAGAAGGCTTGGTCTGTAAAATAATGAGGTTAATTAAATGCTTAACATACTGAGCAAAACATCATCCATGTCAGAAACATATATAAAAATAATATTAAGTTAATGCGTTTTAAAAATTGACGTTTTGTAAGTATAATGTAGATTATTAAACGTTTTGAAAATATTAAATAATGAATCTAAAATTAATGAAAAGTAGACGTATTTAACTAATGCACTGCACCAACAATGTAAAGGAAACATCGGCACATCCTTATCTTTTTTATACTGCCAAGGGTGACTGAAATAATCAAGGTGTTGACTCGTAAGCAGAAGGTCTGGGGTTCGACTTCCAATAAGACCGTCCTTCCTGACTTAGTTTTTTTTTTTTTTTACAGATTTTCCTCAGTCCTCATAAATGGCAAATGCCGGGAAGGCATCTTAAGTTTAGACCTGGAACGCTTCTTTCCTTTTAAAAAATCATTTCCAATTTATCATTTCATCTTATGCATCATTAGTGTCCACTGCCTCTGATACCTCAGAAGTTAAAACTATCGTAATTTTCCTTTTAATAACTTAGCTTAGACCATAAAAGTGTCTAATTTTCCATCTCGTTAAAAAAGCCATAAAAGTATCAATTCTAATAGGCTTACATAATATGTGTAATAATTCAAAATTAAGTGTAATTGGGTCAAAACAGGAAAAATACCCCGAACTCTCTAGTAATCTGTACAGAAAATATAAAGTGGCCAGTCATGAATGAGATCTGTTTGCACTGTTTGGTAAATTGGTAAATAAAACCACATAACCGAATTCACATACATCCCCGTTTTATATCCGAACTAGCAAATAACAGAAAAGTGCTCAGTTTCCTGTCACCTTCCAAGTTACACAAGAAGCTTAATGTTTATAATGTTTATTCTTGTACCAAGTGTCAGGGAGTACAGTGAAAACTAACAGGAGAAGATCGCATCTTATGAGAATCGAAGCCAAAGACGTCTAATAAATGTATGGGTTACGTAAAATGCTTAGCAGTTGAAGGAAGCCATATTTAGGATTTTTACACCCGAAAAAATGCCGGGTTCGAACCCGCGATCTTGGGTTTAGAAGGCAAGTATGATAACCACTACCCACCAGCACCGACATTTGCCCAATCGTATTCTTAATCCATTGCACATGGCAAAAATGTATTTAATTTCCTTTTGTTTACTGACTTTCACAAAACGAGTGCACTTTATTTAAAACAATACATAGAAAGTCAAAGCATGTGTTCTCGTTAACTTGAAACCTTGTTTTTTTGAGTAGTGCTTAACGCCCATTTTTACTACTGAGGCACCATTAGACGGTGTACACTGATGATACATGAGACGAAATGATAAATTGGGTAAGGATATTTTTTTAAGGAAGGAAACGTTCCAGGCCTAAGTTTAGGGTACCTCCCCGGCATTTGCCAGTTATGACGACTGAGGAAAACCTGGAAAAAACCTCAGTAACGGAGGACGGACCTGGCGGTATTCGAACCCCAGACCTCCCGCTCACGAGTCCGCGCCTTAACGACCTCGGCCACACACGTGGCGGTAAAAAAAAAAAAGTATGAAAGTATGAAGTATGAAACATGAAATAGGAAAATCATGCAATTGAATGGCATTCTGGAGGCACTAAATCTACTAAATCAAAAGGGAGGAAAAGAAAGAAGGGAAGAAGGAATGAAAGTAAGCATGAAAAGAAAGAAAAACTGTGTTTCCTGTTGTATCATATCTGGTAGCACAGCTAAATGTTAGCCTTATTTGTTATAAACTACCTATCTTTACATGGGAAGATGCAATTCAAAGGTATTTACTCAACAATATCTTTTTCTCACAAAACTAAAGAACATAATTTAATAAATATTGTTTAACTGCTATTTTATTATGAAAAACAAATTTATTTTCAGACCTAAAAACTGCAATTTGATGTACGATGTATTTTACTGTTCGTGAGAAAAAAATCATCATCAAACAATTAGTTCTATTTTTCATAAATTTTAATTCCTATTGTTAATGTTGTGCATGAGGCATCCTCAGTCCAGGATCGATCAGCACTTTAATCTTGTTCTTCAAAATTACTACAAGACTTTTTAAATTTATATTCAACGTAGAAATAAAAAGTTGATGGCTTATACATGAAAGTCACAAGATGTAGCCATATATCTATATATTGAAGTACGGAATAGATGGGTTACAACACTTTAAATTTCAATCAAATATGCATTAAGCCATATTGTGAAATTATTGGCTGCTCCTTGCAAAAACTTCGAATAATAAAAGATTTAAAATAGTACATGACATTCAGCTCCTTTAAAATGAAATGTTGCACGAAATAGTGTGACATTTAGTTTTCCATTCGAAGACCAGGCTATTTCTCTCATTTTTGGACGTAAAATACAATGAATGTGGAATTAATTAGCATAGCTAAAATTAACTTTATTTTTAGGCGAATTCCTATTATCAAAACAGTGTATATTGAGTGATTTGGTCCTTTATTGGAAAATAAAATTTAAGTTTTGAAAGAAAATAGATTCAAGATTTCGAGATAAAATTTTAACAAAGTCGATGGATTATTAGGGCTTAAAATTGTAAATATGGCATCCTTGGCATGTAAGTAAAGCCGTTGATCCCGTGTCGTAGATTTACGGCACGTAAAACCTGAAGCGTGAAAGAGGAGGCTACTGAGCAAGATTATTAGTGGTTTCACGCCCTGAATTAATGGGGCAAAGTTATTAAAGAACGTCCTTCAATAAAAAAATAAATAAATAAATAAATAGTATCTTAAATGATAATAAATATTTTTAATAAGATTTTAAATGTTATATATAATTTCATTGATGCTACGTTTATTTGTATCTATCCTTCTCTAATTGATGATATATATGCGTTTTTATTTCAGATATAACATAGAGCTTTCCCTGGAGGAAAGTTTAATGTTGTTTTTTGGTATAAAATAATTTAGTCTTTAATGCAACTTTTAAGTAAACCGAAATTGTTGGATTCACTCTCACAAAAATAAAAAAAAAATAAAATAAAATAAATGTATGAAAAGGTCCCAAATGTAACACGCAACGCCTAAAAGTGTGTTAGAGTGGGTTGGGAGTACAAAACAGTAGCGTTGAAAAGTACATTTAAAGTAACAGAATGGAATTGTAAACACTATTTCACGTAATGGGTTAAGAAGGAAGAAGGTAAAAAAAGAAGTTATAAGTAAAGCACGCTCATTCACAGTTCTCCCGTGCTTCTTAAATTAGTGTGTTAACAACAAAACAAACCTAATTTCTTTTAACCATTTCTTTAGAAGGACCGGCAAATTATCTAACGCCCTCTGCTCTGTCCACCCACATTTGTACGACATAATTATGCTCTTGAGATTCATGTGCCAAGAACCCATTAGCAGCATACTAAGGGGTGATTTTCCCACGCTCTAAAACCAAAGGGAACATGTGGCCAACAGACAGGTTGCAAACCTAGCCCTCTACGTCCAGAAGGTCACACAGTGTCGGGGTGAAATTAAAGGCTAAACCATCGCCGTCACAACAAATATGGAAAATGTGACAACTCCAGATGTTTTCCTTCCTTTCACTACATTTATCCACCAGCTTCCAGACGTGTTAAGGCCAGAAAATTCATTGGTTATGCCACTTTAAGAATTAACTTGTCATTAGCATAAAATTTAATGTTTCTAAAACAGTGATAAATATGAAGACAAGCCTTCCAAATGTGTCTTGTCTGCTTGATTCTACACTTTTTCATGACTTAAGGTCTGTAGGAGTTTTTCCAAATTTATTGTGCTCTGGTACGAACTTGATCTAAATCAAAATTTAAGAGCTTTATTTCCAAGAGGAAGAAGAATAAGCTGCCCTGAATACAGGGCAACATATAGAAAGTGTATATCTTATGTAACAAAATTGATTCAGATGATGTTTTCACCCAGTATCAGGTTAAAATTGAACATTTTATTAATGGAACATAGACAGTTATCTTTTGTGTTATATGACTTGTGTGAACAACAAACTTCTATTGAAGTACCTAAGCTTTCCATATTTTGGAAATGGTGATAATTCTTAGCAGAATATTTTCCTATTTAATCTAATCTAATTTAATCTAATCAATGTGTTCTGTTCTTGCTATCATTAATAATCTACTTTTATATGGGATGGTTAAAATTTATTATACGAACTAATGTTAAAAGCAGAGCTGATAAAATATTACACAGGGCCATTTTCCTTAACAGCATATCCGCTCGGCAAGTGCATTCGTGCGCGGTGTCCATTTAGAACCGTTCAAGTTAAAAAGCACAGCACAGGAGAGTAAAAAGAAAATGCGTTTTGTGAAACTTTACATACCCAGGGCTGGAACAGTAAAATATTTTGTGGACTGGTATAAAAACAGCTGAAACCAAACATACGAAACAAATGACTACTGATGTTTATATCAAAGGACAATGCCTAGTGTTACAGAACAAATATTTTCGCAGGTGACAATGAGGAAGTCCTTTCTATCCTTCATCTACAGCTGAGAGACAAATAATATTGAGTTTAAAATCAAACTGTTCATTTTCGGCAAAGGTATAAATCAAAAGCTACCAACGTAAAGCCAAACTAGAGGTTTGTACCCGCATCGCTTCATTTCTAAGCGGGAGACTGCATTCCAGAGTCGTCATAGTCATCGATATATAATGTATTATGCTCCTTCTCTGATGTTCTTTGCGATCATAGTGTAACCCAATCATGGCTATAGGTAGAAGTCCAAAGGCGTTAGATCTGGAGAACGCTGTGGAAACTCAATCGAATATCTTCATCCTATCCAGTGCCTTCGAAAACTGACATCAAGGTACGCACGTACATCTCGGTGGTAATGTTGTGGTGCACGATCCTGCTGCATACACCATGAATCTCAAATTTGTCTTGCATGCGTGCAATTGTTACTTCCGTTGG
The DNA here is from genome assembly GCA_030762175.1 of Metallyticus violacea. NCBI lineage: Eukaryota > Metazoa > Arthropoda > Insecta > Mantodea > Metallyticidae > Metallyticus > Metallyticus violacea. Next base: position 122,904,895 of record CM060835.1, read on the forward strand.
CGGTTCTGTTGTGTACACACATTTCCATTGCGTTTGAACTTTAACAACATTTTCAGTTTTCCAATACCACTTCAAATTTGCTTTCCGCTGTTCAAACGACAATCTTGGCTTCACTTTGTTGTAGCAACGCTAGCATAACGTAATGTGAGTCACATCTGTTTACAAAACATCATACGATAATCTTGACTTCGTTTGTTCATTGTTAATTTACGATAATCTGAGTTTCAATTGTTCAAATTTATTAAATAGATATCTACTGTGAAAGAGTGTATACCTTTTAGGGCACTCTCGGTGGAAAACTAGCATTGGGAAATATTTTAAAAATTTCTTCAAAACATATACATCTTCTTCGAATAGTTAAATATAATATAGAATAAATTATTGAACAACAGATAATCTTTATTCACATTAATAGGAATCCAGAGTTGGTTGATTGTTTCGTCTTTATATTGTCCTCCTTTGTATTCTGTAAAGTAAAATATATGCTCCCATTTTTACGTAAATCTAACCAGCAGGTAGACTTATGTCGTGCAAGTAAATTATTTTTATGTGCGACTGATGGGCTTGATGTGACATGACTTGACTAGACGCCGGTCTACAACCAAAAAACACTTTCTTCTGTGGTCTTCAGAAGCACAAATATGTGCAAAGTCATAAAAATTACAAATACATGTAAGGGACATGCGTTCCCTTATATTTCATCCCTTTAACGTAACACTTTTGGAGCACTACTATTTGAGATTTAAAATTAAAATGACGTATATGCTCTATGACAAAGAAATAAATAATTAATTTAAGTTGTATTTTAAATTGTTTCAATAAACCTACTTACACATTCCCAAAAATTCAAAGGAAATTACATAAAAAAAAAAAAAATAAGCCAAAAGTTTAAACTGTGTTGACTTCTTATCAAAATTGTGTCTGAATAACACGATTTAATTTTATTGAAACATATTTATTGTAGCAATCTACTGGTTAAAGTCTTTCGGTATGTAAATGGGGAAAACATCAGGGTTTTTTTTCCCTTCATTTCGGAGTATGGAGCAGGAAATTCCGGCCACGTACCTTTTATAATCATTTTGGCAGTATAATTTGTCTGAACCCACAAAAAGACATGGAAACAGAACACAAATCTTTAGGAAGACTACATAAGGCATGGGGAAAAACCACAAACCTAAAATAGTTTTAAATTGTAAAATTGCAATATAATGAGAACAGATTAGAGGTGAGTGCAGTGGTCTGCACTGCATTGGAGTTTTGTACACTTAACTCCTCGTGAAACCCCAGAGGACGAAGTGACAGCGAGTTAGATGTGATATTCCTAAAGGTCACGGTACTGAATCTACATATTAATTTAGTTGTTGAGGCTGTTATTCAAATAACTGCACAGCAACAGTTAAGTTCAATCATGAAGTTATTCATATTTGGTCCCATAGTTTCATAGGAATAACAAACAAAAGCAAAAGTTTTCTGCCCTCTATCGCTCACATGTGTTTCCGACCTTAAACATAGTAAAGTAAGTAAAGTAATCTATATATATTACATACATACATTAAGTATCTGTTGTATGTGTATATACCGGCTGAATCTTCTCATCCGATCTATTGGGAAGGTATACAATCGCGGCGTTTTACAGACGAGTATGTAAATACTGTTCCCTGCGTCGCGTCACATCGATTTCGACCGAATCGGCTGCTGTGCGCTTATCGGCATGTCCTGACGTGTTGCACTGTGCGCGCGCTGTACTTAAGTGGTGAAGATTCGGGGTTCAAATACTGGCCCATTAACGTAAAAGTCCTCAAAATGCAAAATCAATTATATCACAAATTACTATAAGAATGTGCTTAATTGAAAATAATAAATAAATGCCATTAGTATTAAATGCCAAACATAAGGCATTGAAGAGTCTTGCATACAACAGAAAGACAAAAGTAGCAGACGTTAGAAATAGTAGTAGATGTAACATGTACACAAAGGTAAACTCGGTTATAAGGATAGGCCCATAAGTTTCCTGCCTCGCTTTCACAAAACCCTTATCTGGTGTCATGGCTTATTTGCTAAGGAAACAATTGCAGCTATAACTTCCGCTCCGCTGTGTTCAGTTGTTCAGATAAAGATACACAAAGAAGGCTATGTGTAGAAGATTGTGACACGCTCAAAATGGAGGGGTTTCGAGCTGTAATTAAGTTCTTCACAAAAGAAGGACTTATTCCAAATGAACTTAAACAGTGATTGGACGGTGTAAGCATTGATTAGAAGCATCCCCCTCATATTCTACCGTTAAAGAATGGGCCAAAGGTCGAGAAAGCATTGAAGACGAAGAGCGTGCAAGTCGGCCCTTGGAGGTGATCAATCCTGAAAACATCGCTCTTGTGCAAGGAGAAATTATGGAAGACCGGTGGCTCAAAGCTACAGAAATAGCAGCAAAGTTGGGTCTTTCTAAAGCAACAGTCCTTTGGATTATTCTTGAACATTTAAATATAAGGTAGGTGCAAGATGTGTGCATAGACTTCTTTCCTCAGTCCAAAAGCACCAACGAGTCATCTGTTGTCAGCCATTTTTGGAGCTTTGCCGTGGCAACGAGAGATAAGTTCTGCAAACTATTGTTACAGGAAATGAAACTATGGTGCTCTACTATGATCTCTTGTCCAAAAGAGAATCAATGAAGTGGCGAAACCTGGCGAAGCACCGCCTCTAAAGGCCATGGTCACTCAGTTAACCAAGAAGATCATGGTCACTGTCTTTTGGAACTGTGAAGGAATGTTCTTCCTTGACTTCAAGGAGAGAAGCACCACAGTAAATGGGGAGTACTACGCTGGCTTACTGCACAGACTACGTGCTTTCATCAAGGAGAAAAGGCGAGGAAAGCTGAGAGGTGGAGTGTGCCTTCTTCACGACAACTCTGTGCACACAGCTCTTGTTGCTAAGGAAGCTGGGAAGAGATGTGGCTTCAAGGAGATCGCTCTTGCCCCCTACAGCCCAGATCTAGTTCCCAGTGACTATTTCCTCTTCTCAAAACTCAAGAAGGAATTTCGAAGAAGGAAATTTAAGTGTGACGAAGAAGTGATAGATGCTACTTATGCCCATTTTGCAGACAAGATTTCTGACTATTTTTGGAGCGGATTGAAATGTTAATTCACTTAATGTGAGAAGTGTATTGCAATAAAGGGTAACTATATTGAAAAGTGAAATATGGTATTAGTCTTATCATACCTAGAAAACGGTTAGGCCGGAAACTTATGGACCTACCCTCGTAGGAGGCTCACTTGAGAGCACCTACATTTCCATGGACTGTATAATGCAGGTTTACCTAGTTACAAATCCGCAGGGTGAAAATACTTACTTATATATTGTCTCTCTCTTTCTATATACACTCTGTTGGTGACATCTAATCGTCTATGCAAAAGAGATGTATGAGATTCAAATGTTTTTGATTGAGTATTGATGGGATCTACTACTACAAGTCTTATAAAGTCTTGACTGCCCAAAACAGTCACAGTGCATCATATCACATTGCAGAACCTTATCCACTTAAGTGAGACTGAGTAACCTTTGACGGGAAGGAGGCAAGGGTGAGAAGAGTCTGTGGCCCGTGACAGTAGCTACTTCCTCCGTCCTTTGTGGTTATGTTTTGCGGTCGTGTTTCTGCAAGCACGGTGTTGTCCTTGTTGATACTTATCTGTCTGCTTTCTTCCCACAGTCCACCCTCCCAGCAACATCCTTCTGCTGCTCTGGTCCAGCTGTTCCCTTCCTCATCCATGATCTGGGAAACCTAAAGTCTACGCCCCATCAACTCAGCTTTCCGTGGAGAAATAGCAAAAAACCACAAGGCTTGACAGTAGAGTTATGTTTCACAATGTTCCTAAGAGGCAAAACTTGAGACTGGGATGCAAGGACTGACTCGTATGATTCTTACACAAACTGTTTTTACCTACGAACAAAGTTCGGTAGTTAATTTGCTAAACCCTTATAAGTATTGACGTAACAATGTCTAATTCTATTGGGCTGCAATGAAAAAATATATTTCTTGCCTTCCATCATTTAGAAACAGTTTTAGTGCTTTACAACTATAAAACACTGCATGTCTCTTTTCTTATTCCGTAAACATAATATACTACGTGAAGCCATTTACTGAAACAATACTCTGGAATATGAGTTGCAAATGTATGGAATATTTCAAGAATTAAATTAAAATTATTCAATAATTTTTTCCTTATTCCGGTACCAAAGTATCAATACAGTTTAATGCTTTTTCATGCTTCCGCGGCAGGAGTCATTAGTAAGGTTATGCCGCGTCATTGGATTTATTATTCTTATGTATCGCACGAACTATTGTTTGCCTTCTCAAAGCTGTGGGAGCTATAATCACACATTCTATAATTACATATTTTTTATTTCTCGTTACCCCGTCAAAATGCTCCTTACTATGAGAAGATGAAATTGTACCATTGTGTCTGTGTCCGTAACTAACGTGATTCATGTTTTTAACGTTTTATCTAGATTATGTACTGGTGTAATCATACAGTATATTTATTTTACTTTTTGTACCTTAATGAGGTATCATACTTGCTGTTGCTGGATTGCTGCCCTGAATTATGATAATAGGTTACAATATATTTAAAAATTTACAGCCACGAGAATATTTTCTGCCGTTTCATTAAAAGTAATCTTTCTAGAAAAATAGTATTTACTATATAAACTATAAATAATGAGCTAGCAAATTAAATGCAATTTGTGATTGTGATTGAAGTTTGCATTTTGAGGACTTTTACGTTAATAAATATCACAGAATAAGCATTATTTATCTCTTCCGTGTCAGAAAACACACAAAAAAGATATGCTTTCATGGGCCAGTATTTGAACCCCGAATCTTCACCGCTAAAGTCCAGCGCGCGCACAGTGCAACACGCCAGGACATGTCGATAAGCGCACAGCAGCCGATTCGGTCGAAATCGATACGACGCAGGAAACAGTATTTACGGACTCGTTTGTAAAACGCCGCGATTGTATACCTTCCCAATACATCGGATGAGAAGATTCAGTCGGTATATGTACATACACATACAGCAGATACTTAATGTATATACATCGGAGCGGATTCACTGGTAAATGGTGATATTACTTTACTGTATTTAAGGTCGGAAACAAATAGAGGGCAAACAAATTTTGCTTTTGCTTTTGTTTGTTATTCCTATGAAACTATGGCACCAAATATGAATAACTTCATGATTGAACTTAACTGTTGCTATGCAGTTATTTGAATAACAGCCTCAACAACTAAATTAATATGTGGATTCAGTACCGTGACCTTTAGGAATATCACATCTAACTCGTTGTCACTTCGTCCTCTGGGGTTTCACGAGGAGTTAAGTGTACAAAACTCCAATGCAGTGCAGATCTCTGAACTCGCCTCTAATCTGTTCTCATTATATTGCAATTTTACAATTTAAAAATATATTAGGTTTGTGATTTTTCCCATGCCTTATGTAGTCTTCCTAAAGATTTATGTTCTGTTTCCATTGTACTGCCAAAATGATTATAAAAGGTAGATGGCCGGAATTTCCTGCTCCATACCCCGAAATGAAGGGGTAAAATCTCTGACGTTTTCCCCATTTACATACCGAAAGACTTCAACCGGTAGATTGCTTCAATAAATATGTTTCAATAAAATTAAATCGTGTTATTCACACACAATTTTGATAAGAAGTCAACACAGTTTAAACTCTTGGTTTAGTTTTTTTATGTAATTTGCTTTGAATTTTCGGAATGTGTAAGTAGGTATATTGAAACAATTTACAATACAACTTAAATTAATTATTTGTATATGTGTCATAGAGTTTATTCGACATTTTCATTTTAAATTTCAAATAGTAGAGCTCCAAAATTGTTACGTTAAAGGGTTAAAATATAAGGGAACGCATTTTCCTTAGTATATGTCATTTTTGTGACTTTGCACATAATTGTGCGTGTGAAGACCACAGAAGAAAGTGTTATTATATTATAATCCTATTTCGAATGAACAGCTCAGTAAACAGATGTTCCTTACATTCTATTTGGTAAGCTAAAAGATAATTATTCATATGTAAACATGCTGAATCTTTATATTTTTCATAAAAATCGCTTTGCTAAATGACTAGTAATACCAAATCTCTTTGTTAGATGTTGAGAATACGAACAATGCGTTGCAGCAAGAACACAATAGAGCCATAAATGTTTGACTCTCCACTGTTTATAAATATTTTATGTTCATTTGTTTTCCAAACGCTTAGATTATTACTTTTCTTTAATAAGACATAATTTTCAGCTGGGAAAGTACTATTTGCTTAGACATTTGTGGTTGTACCTAAACGTTTTAGGAGAGCCTATTTCTAACTTAAAAAATGATAGGCAATTTTTAAAATGCATACGATTATGTGGAACGTTTATAGTCTCATGCTTGGTTAAAAAGAATTAATATTTGGCTAATTTATAGATATTGTTTATTTAGCTATGAATTATGGATCTATATAAAGAAATAAAAATATATGTATTCTAAGTGCATGTGATTATATTCAGTATTCAGTATACTAATGAACCGAAGATTAGAGCTCTGTTATTATTATTATTACGGTTAAAAATTGTTTTGGAGTTAAAAAGACACATGCTAATTACTATATATACAGAGGGTGTAAAATGTATGCACAATTCAAGCAAAGAAAAAAACTGTGTTAACATAACAAAACTGAATTCACACAAACAGATTTTTTTTTTGAATGGTGTTTAACGCCCGTTTTTACTACTGAGGCACCACAGGCGGTGAACACTGGTGATACATGAGATGAAATGATGTATTGGGAAAGGATTTTTTTTAGGAAGGAAACGTTCCAGGCCTAAGTTTAGGGTACCTTCCCGGCATTTGCCAGTTATGAGGACTGCGGAAAACCTGGAAAAACCTGTCAGGGAGGACGTCCTGGTGGGATTCGAACCCCAGACCTCCCGCTCCAGAGTCCGCGCCTTAACGACCTCGGCCACCCGTGGCGGTCAAACAGAAAATAATGAGCATTAATCATCTTAGACTTTTACAGTTACAACAATTGCTCAAAATGCCCACCATCGGCGTCGATACACTTCAGAGTACGTTGAACTACTAATAGAGCAACGTTTGCGAAAGTGTTCTCAGCGATTGCAGCATATACCGTAAAAACAAGTCACAGTACTGCATTCTCCGATCAGGGTCATCTTCATTTAATGGCAAAAGTTTTGGGATGAAAACTTTCAACTTTGCTGTTTTAATAATGCAACGTACGCTGGTTCTGCTAATCCCAGTCTCACGTGTGTATACTTTGTAGATTTCTGCGACGAGTGCTCAAAACGTTCCAAAACCATAACCAAGGACGCGGGGCTTGTTGCTATGCGAGGTCTCTGATCTTCCCTAGTGAACATGCTATGAGTCTCAAATTTGTCTCGAATGGGCGCAATTGTTACTCGTGTTGGCGGTTCTGTTCTGTACACAAATGAAGCCAAGACTACCGTATGAGTTCTTTAAACAGATATGACTCACATTTCGTTATGCTAGCATTGTTACAAAATGGAGTCAAGATTATCATTTGAACAGCGGAAAGCAAATTTGAAGTGATATTGGAAAACCGAGAATGTTGTTGAAGTTCAAAGGCAATGGAGACATGTGTACAGAACAGAACCACCAACGCGAGTAACAATTGCACGTATTCGAGACAAATTTGAGACTCGTTGTGCAGTATGGGATGTTCACAAGGGCAGATCTGGGAGACTTCGTACAGCAACAAGCCCCGCGTCCTCTGCAATGGTTTTGGAACGTTTTGAGCACTCGCCGCAGAAATCTACAAAGCAATATACACGCGAGACTGAGAATTTGCACAACCAGCGTACGTCGTATTATTAAAACAGCGAAATTGAAAGTTTTCATCCCAAAACTTTTGCATGCATTAAATGAAAATGACCCTGATCGGAGAATGCAGTACTGTGACACTTTCGCAAACGTTGCTCTATTAGTGGTTCAACGTACTCAGAAGTGTATCGACGCTGATGGTGGGCATTTTGAGCGACTGTTGTAACTGTAAAAGTCTAAGATGATCAGTGCTCATCATTTTCTGTTTGCGTGGATCAGTTTTGCTATACATAGTTTTTCTTTGCTTGAAATGTGTATACCTTTTATGGTACCCTCTGTATATTGCAAAGGAAAAACAATAACAAACAGTCACTGTGTCAAATTTATGTCCCTGCTATTCAGTTGTACTGAATGATATTTGTCTCTGAATTCTCTCATGCAGAGAGAAGAATATGATTGGACTGTAGGTTAATTTACACCTAATAAATTCATCTTTTTATCGGCAATAAAACAGCTATACTCTTTAAAAGTTTGCATATAAAATATCTATTAAATTATTAAAGGAAGTTTGTTAGGACATGTTAAGTAATTTTAGCTATGTTTATAGATTAACAAATATATAGTGTGTTCATCAATTCCCTATCCGATTTCACTCATTAATAACTCAAAACTATTAGAGACAGCAACTTGAGGTTTACTACACAGCAATTTTCGACAAAAATTGTTCATTCATTGGAGGTCACTTGAACATGGGCATCTCTGGTTACCAATCCATCTAACATTGAAGTGCAGATTCAACCAATCACGAGCGCTATAGGCCTAGCTTTAAGGCACACCATCTTGCTGAAAAGTGACCTTTTTGCAAGTGTTTCACTGGTAGAAAGAAAGAAAAAATCCGACATGTCAATATTACATTAACAATAGTCTTTTGAGAAAAAAAAATGCCTCAAAGACCTTTTCACACCACACATTCACCAAAGGGCTCTCTTTTTATGTTTCTCAAACCACACAAGGATTCTTGGATCCCCTTAGCCGAACTTTATACCTATTAACCTTTCCGGACAAGTGAAAACAAACAATGTGATCCAAATATCTTGCATTGCTCTGCATTTCTTTTTGAATTAACAAACATATGGCATTGAAACCGCAAGTTGTTGTCTGCAATAGTTTTTAATTCGGTAGTTATATGACATAAGGGAGTTTCTGCGATTTTTTTGACAAAATGAGTTTTCTGCTTTCTTAAACCTCTTTTTCAAGCTCTCTCGTTATAGCTATGTGATGATAAAATATGTCAAGAAAAGGGAATATGACATCTCACGCATCACGAGTCAAAATGCAGTGTATTAAGATAAGCCCTTCTGCCAGAAAAAATAATTGCTCACTTAAAGTACCTGTAAGAAAGTGTTTTATTCAAGTATATTGTTGTGTAATTCCTGAAGTATATATTGAAATAATTTAAAGTATGTAACCATTAACATTTAGCAAGATCTTAATTGATTTTGGAGTAACTATTGCACTATATAATTTAATTGTGCCAACACATCATTGAACTATTATTATTATTATTATTATTATTATTATTATTATTATTATTATTATTATATAAAAGAGTATATTCTCACTAAGATCAGTAATTGATATTTTTGTAGATCTTGAACTTAAAGCAGTGCCACTCTTCAAAATTAAAAACAATCTAGCAATGCATAATAGCAACATGATTAAGGAGTTCAAAATTATAGAAAAGGATGCTATAAATATATTAAAACATACTAAACAAAGTTGTTGTTAGCTTATATATTAATTTTGGGTAACCATTAGAAATAAGTGCAAATACTTTTTGACATTAACTGAAATAAGGAAATCAAGAGAGAGAGAGAGGGGAAGGTAGAGAGAGGGGGAGGGAGAGAAAGGGGGAGATAGGGATAAACTATGAATGGAAAAAGAATTGCTCACATGCCTTCAATTGGACAATCAAATATTAAGCTTTTCAAGATATATTTTGCGAATATATTTTCAGTAAGCAGAAATGTTGACAGTTACATAAAAAACCACATAAATACAGGGACAGCAAAGACTGATTAGTAAAGCAACAAAGTAACAAATAAATTATGAAATGAATAAGTCAATAAAATGGTTAGTCATGTAAAACCATTCTCACGGTACTAGTCACTATAATAGAACCAGTAATTATTAGCATCTCAATGACAGAAACATGTATAAGTTGTACAAGTCACATTGTTGTGAAAATGCGAAAGATAGCGAACATTATTTAAGTAACTTTAACACATTTAAACATCAAAATTTGTCCTCTAAATATGCATTCGATGACACGTGATTATTTAAAAATACGGTTAAACGATAGTTGATTACAAGTTATTCAGAAAAAAAAAAAACACAACAGAATTATAAAACAGTTTATAGGCAGAAAGTAGACGCTGTACACATTATAGAAAGAGGAACTAACGCCTCTATGGACTAGTCCAAGCGTTTTCGAATGCTAATCAGGAAGTCATGTTTTCGAATCCCGGTCAGATCAAGCTGTCTGGATAAGGATTGTCTTATTTTCCTTATTTGCATCATCACTAATTCATTTTTATTTTAATTTCATTGATAACTACAGACTTACAACAATGATATACATTCCCCAATCCATAGACGTCGGTTTTGATTTTGGTTTATTTATGGAGGTTCTTTAACATCTCAGGCCATCAGTGTCCCATTCAATTCAGGCCAACTAATTTTGCTGAGGCCTCTTCTTTCAGGCTTGAGGTTCTTCTTGCCGTAAATCTACGAAACGAGGACCATGGCTTTATTTCCCTTCCGAAGGAAGCCATACTTAGGATTTTTACGCCCGGAAAAATCCATCGATCCTGGCCGAGATTGAACCCGCGATCTTGGGCTTAGGAGGCAAGTATGGTTACCACTACACTACCAGGACCGACGTCATAGACTTTGGAAAAAATGCGAAATAGAGGGTTTTTAAACCACCCTCTTTACCACAGGTGTTTTTATTATAAGAGATAATTCAGTATCTATATACAATATCATGACTTGGCTACGTGTGGTATGAGTGTAGGAAATCATGGATCAGACATCATGAGTGTGCAAGCAAAGTGTTTAATACTCTGGTAGTCAAAAATACAATTTTATCTTCCAATAATGTTCAGAATTACACTTAAGAAGAACAAAAACTTAAAAACCATAAATTTAAAATTCTTAGAGCCTGGCCATATTTATACTAAATCTGACTCAGACCATACCATAATTGAAAAGTTAAACCTAAAATAGGCACCAGTGTATCGCATGGTATTTTGCAAGAATGGCCTTATAAACGATTTCAAAATTCGCTGCATTTAATGACATTCGCCATTTTTCAGGAGTGAAAAACAACTTTAAGAAATGAATATTAGTGGAGGAGAAGACTAATAGGGGAAAATGTTATAGTTTTCATACACCCTTGACTACCCTTGCTTTTAATTGGATATACTTAAAAACAAAGAGAAAGGACACCCTTCTCAGATTTGTCTAATAAAAATATATAAAGCAAGAATTTCTGTTTCTGTAAAGAAAGATATGGATCATTTTGAACAACTGGAATTTGGAACATCAAGATTTTTACAAAAATATAGCACATTCTAGGAGGCAGATGGGCAGACATTCTTGTAGACTTAGGAAGTATTGATGGATATGAGTAGCGTTTAATAAAGAAAATCTAATCTGTGGCTTAAAAGTTTTAACATTATAAATATTTACAAGGAATTTGTTACAATTTCTTAATTCTAATTTGATCTGAGTATTTTTCTAAATTTATCACATTCAAAGTAAGCTTGTTTCAACTATTCCGAAGACTATATCATGTTTTTTCATTTTATATTTCTTATTTTACTCATGTTCTTGTTACTTGAGTTTTATTTGTATTGTTATTAAATTTGTTAATAATTCATACACTTCCTAACTATTCCAGTACGATTTTGAGCATGGTATAATTTTTCTGAATTCAATACAAGTTCAATTATTATTAATAATGGTGTTTTACTTTTACTACAGGCAGCATGTAAGAAGGTTATATTTTTATTAAAAAGATTAAATTGGCTAATATAATATTTGTAAAATTTTGGTAACGCCTGGAAAGGATAAAAATGAAACCAAAATTTTAACTTCAGGAATGTCTGCAGATTTTTTATTCAGTCTAAAAACTATATGAACTCTTGCTATAACATTTAAAAAACAATAGATAGTCCCTTATATCATATATATATACCAAATTATTAATTAGTGAAATCCACCCAATGTCTTTATGAACACTCTCTATTTGTACAATACAAAATTTTGTAGTTATATAAATATGAAATAATGTTCCCTTCCGATCAACTATGACTAGATTCATTCGGAGTACAGTAGTTTTATTATGAATATTTAGCATATATGTTTATGTACTTGGGTCAAATTACCAGTGATGTGTTCTTGAAACTTGAACACGAAGAGGTAAGGTGAAAGAAGAGTGAAAAAGACAATGAAAACAAAGTGAGAAGAGTTAAAATGATAGAATAATTACATGCGAGATGACAATTTGTGATTTTCAGAATATTTTAGGACAAAGCTTCACGTTTAAGTTTTCGTTCATTGTTTCTCATCTACAGGTTTTTCGAACACTTATATGAGTGTTGAAGTTAATAGTAACATGAGTTGATTCAGATGATAATACTCCTATGCTAGAGGTCTCGGGTTCAAAGTCTTTAGGGCCGGCCATCCAGACCTTTTGTTTGTTTGTTTTTTCGTGTTTTTCCTTGGTCGCTTAGACTAATACTGGGACGCATATCTTCTTTCCACGGGTTTTTGGACCTTCAATTTTCAATTTATTTCATTCCAAGTGCGCTGGGCTGATGCTGCTGTGTAACGATGGCCTGGTCTTTGGAAAGGTTTGTGCCCCGGTATCTGGATTGGAAGCGGCCGACCCTTATCTGGAAACATTTTTAAGGATCCCGTCCTTGTCCGTTTCTTCCCGCCCCTGAAAGCCCGGAGTTTCTCTTATCTCATCTCTTCCTCACGTAAGTACTCCCACTAGGGGCACAAACGGCCAGCTCTTGAGCATGGCTTAAGTATCGAAATGTTCTCCGTCCCTACCAATTCAATGCAATAATGGAAAGTGAATATTACATTTACTGTATTTGTTACAGGAAGTTTTAAACCTGATAAACGGAAGCGAATATAAACAACAATACCTATCTAGATGATAGGTATGATAGCCTAAATATTGATGCCAGTTCTTAACATTTTTATTGCCCAAGTCGTTTGACAATCTGGGACTCAAGACAATATGTGTTTATGGCCTATAATAATCTTTGCGAAACATTGCACATATTATGAAAACTCTATTGTTACTCCCCATTATCGCCACCCAAATCTTTGCCTGTTTCGTCTCCATGCTCAGTAGTACATTCTATTGTCAAGGGTCAATCTCTTCGTCATTTTCCTTCTGGTTTGTGTTGCTAAATCATATATGGAATATCAAATACTGAATAAATGATAATACAAAGGTACAGTCAATTATTTTGAACCAAAAGTACTTGTACCATATTTGTACTTGAGCATTTTGCATAATCTTGATGCCGTTGATTGTCGAGAAGAATGCACACTGTTGAAGCAATTTCATCTTTGCTGACTCACTTCTACGCGTTTTACTTGAGTATGGTATGTTATGGAACTGCTATTGTTTTGTAGAATTCAGTATCAGCTCTTCCTTGCCCTTTAACTATGTTTTATAGTTTGTAAACGCTTTTGGAATTTATGTAGTTTTCATGCAGCATTCTGAAGTTAATTTCTGAAAGCTTGCCTGTTCTAATAGTATCATCTATCACGATTTCGGTCTGGGAGGATTGATTCCCTTAAGAATTCTTCTTTGTGCGTGTTTTTTTCTGATGTTTTGAAATCAAATTCCTTTGCTATAATAAACACTTTATAAACATATTGAAACATGCTTATGTCTAACCATCTATAATGTCAAATCACAGTACAAGTCCATAGCACGAATATGATTGCGATCACCTAGTCATAGCCTCAACCACGTCGCTATGAGTAGCTTACACGGAAATTACGCCCACCGGGTAATAATAGCCCTTTGTGTGATGGACTTTTTATTGTTCCAGTTTTAGAATGCATTCAAATAAATTTAACTGTCGCATGGGTCTTACGGCTGTACATACTAATGTCGTCCTTATAACAATCAAAATGGCTACATACATACATACATACATACATACATACATACATACATACATACATACATACATACATACATACATACATACATACATACATACATACATACATACACACACACATACATACATACATACATACATACAAATCTACAAGCATACATACATACATACATACATACATACATACATACATACATACATACATACATACATACACACACACACACACACATACATACATACATACATACATACATACATACATACATACATACATACATACATACATACATACATACCTACGTACATACAAATCTACAAGCATACACACAAATATACAAATACTTCGATATATTTACGTTTTCTATTAATAATTTTATATATAAATACATAGACATGAATGGAATGCTTACTCTTGAGCCCCCTTTCCATTTACTTACACCTCCTCCCCTACTCCCCTCTGTTCACTATTGCCATTAACCTACTTTGTCGGTTCTTCTCTAGAAATATTCCCAAATTGTGTATCTCGCATGCGCCAACCCTTTCCGGCAAATGTTCAAACTTCTATTGGCATTCAAAAGTTGCGGTGATAAATGCTCATTTCTTAAAAACTCCGTTTCCCTGCATTCTGCCAAAAATATGCCTCCAGGTATCGTTTTCTCCGCACAAGGGGCAAATTATTTCCCCGAGAACATTAATGTTTTGTTTCCTTTTCAAAGCCATAGTCTGAATCATGCGAGACCACTTCTTCATTCCAATTCAGACATTTCCCACCCAATTTCTTCCAAAACTCTTCAGCTACTAAGCATACCTTAACTAATTTTTCCCTTTAACTAAATAACTAATTCTATAGATGTACTTTAATAGTTTTTTCCCATTATTTGTGTTAATTCCTTAATTTTCCTAATTCAAATAGTGCTACTGTATATGGTGATATTCTAAGCAACCCCTAAATAATTTACCAAATTCTCTAAGGATCTATCAGTATTTGTCCATCTACAAGGGTGATTTGATATGAAAGAGAACAAGTTCATATTTGCAATGTACATTATTTTTTGACATAGTTTCCTCCAAGTTCATTGCACCTGCTCTGTTTCCCCAGCTTCGTGATTACATTGTGAAAATCATTTTCTTCGAGGCCTTCAAAATTTGTTTACCTCCATAATGCCTTCTTGGTCTTGACTTAAATTGGTGTCCAACCAGGAATTTGAGGGAGTGGGATTTGTTGAATAGGGTGAAAATTGAAATTTGTTGAATTTGTCCTGATCAATTCAGCTTGAGTGCACTGGCACATTGTCACCAAAATCTTTTTGGCCATTTATGGATATTTTTCAGAAATCGCTATCTTCGGTCTCTCCAAAAGTGATGCACTTGTATTCTGCAGTTATCTTGTGCAAGGAAATGTCAGCAAAGTGTTAACATATTACAGGGTTTCAGGAACTAATTCGTTATTTCCACAAATAGTCTAACACCATACTGAGTCTGTATGAGGTTCAGAATCCCTGACATAAATATGTCTAACATGATAGATCGAGAATAAATGTGTAATACACAAATGAAATATCTTCTAGTTTCCGGACATTTTCCCTTCATCTGGAACACGAAATGGATCAAATTTGTGAATTCTAACCGATTTGCTATCTGGCTAGCCTTCCAGGATTTCACATGTTCAAACATTTTGTTGTATGCACTTCACAATTATTTCCAGACGTGTTCCGAAATTACACTTTCTAAAATATTCCCTGACCTTACTACGCTTTCTCTTTAACACACTGTAGCGTAGCTCGGCACAGTTTAAAATATGCTGGGATTTAGGCACGCATAGCCTAAAGCTATGAAACATTTAGGAATGCAATCTTACTGTACATTCAAAAGTACAGCAAACCTACAAAAATAAATAAATAAAAATTAAAAGTAAAAAAGTAGCTTATATGCTCAGCGTAAATTCATTTGCATTGGGTCTCAGCACCAAAACAATGCAAATGAAAGAAATTTAGAAAGAAAAAAAAAAAAACAGAAAAAACAGCCAATAGGATTGTTTATGCTCTTGATGTACTGAACTGGCGAGGATTGTTAGAAACAGGTTATGTCTAGTATCAGATACACACACTGTTAGGAATGCCCGCAGCTGTAGCAATGTTATTCAAATAAACAGAACAGACGTAGATAGGAAGTCTCAAATGTGACAGGAGGGCGAAAAGCGCAAAAGCGAAGACAGCCAATTGTTCGCCAAAAATATCAAGATGAGGTGACAAAAACAAACAACCGAGTTTCCTTTTTTACACAACTTTCCCCTCCTCTTAAGCCCTCACCCTTAAAAATGTCACTTTTCTTTAGCTGTGCTCCAGATGACAAATAAAGGTTGGGGCGGCGTGTACCAAAATACACACTCCAGACGTCCAGGAGTTCTCAAGTCCTGACCTCTCACCTCCACATCCTCTGCACACACACACACACACACACACACACACACACACACACACATTCACACAAAATATATCTTTGTGACATCTCACGCCCCTATTCTCAGAGCAAGCATACCTTACTATAGTTTTAAATTGAAAGTTTCCCCAAAACACTATCATTTACTAATATAAATTTTAATATGATTTTAGTAAGACAAGATTAAAAAATTAAGGCAAAATAGTTTTCACACATTACTAAACTTAAAAAACTTAAAACAACTAAAACTAGAAAAAAAGAATATATCATTCAGAAAATAAATTTGAACTTTGTGTTGGAAAGAAAAAATCAGAGTAGAAAAATTCGGATCATGGCCGGATTCGACCCACGCAGAGCTTCAGCCTTCCGTGCTGATAATCTACCAACTAAACTGTGCTCTCCTCCAAATAGGAAACACAAACCAACCTATCTCACCTGACTCATATGCCCCGAAGACCTCCCTAAGGTTTTCTCTACTGTAACAGAAGCATTTCTTACTCTTAAGCACTTGGACTATCTCCAAGACCGCTCGACTACTGCAGGTAGAGGATGAGTTTCAAATCCAAATAGCAGAGTATTTTGAGAAAAGAAAATCTTGCACTTACTGCCTTCCGCGTCTGAAAAAGGAAAAGAAGATATCCTTGTCAGGGATGTGGCCTTCCAATTTGCTTGGAGTGACTCGAAAAACTGCGCGTGAAGTGCTTACAAGAACATCGAAAATAATTCCACAATGCTGAACTTTAAGGAAACGGATTATATTGCTGCTGGGAACCAAAATATTTATTTTATTAGATTTCTGCATTGTTTTCCAATGTGCAATAAGCGGCAATATTAGAGAACACTAACACATCTAACACAAAAATTACTAGCATTATTTTAAATGCATCTGCAAACTAAGACTGTATACTATGAACACTTATTTCAATGCGTATTTCAGATTCTAAAATATGAGACATGTGCTTAATAATTAGGAGGGTAGATCCATAAGTTTCCGGCCTAACCATTTTCTACGTATGATGAAGACAAAAACTATATTTCACTTGTCAATATAGTTACGTTTTATTGTAATACACTTCTTACATCTTGAATTAACATTTCAATCCCCACCTCAAAATAGTCAGCAGTCTTGTCTGCAAAATGGGGATAAACAGCATCCATCCCTTCTTCGTCTCACTTAAATTTCCTTCCTCGAAGGCTCTTCTTGAGTTATGAGAAGAGGAAATAGCCATTGGGAGCTGTAGGGTGGATGGCCCATCTCCTTGTAGCTACATTTCTCCAAAGCTTCTTTTGCAACAGTAGGCCAGCATAGTATTCCCCATGTTCCTCTCCTCCCTGTGGTGTTCCTCTCCTTGGAGTCAATGAAGAGTATTCCTTCACAGTCCCAAAAGATTGTGGTCATGATCTTCTTGGTTGACTGAGTGACATTGGCCTTTAGAGGCAGTTTTTCGCCAGGTTTACACCACTACATTGAAGCTCTTTTGGATTGGAGTTCGAAATATAGCAATTTCAAGTGTGACTTTTTCTCAGTGTTTTATCCTTATCTACTTTTATTATTACCGTGAATGAAATATCAACAAACACATTGGCATTAATTTCCTCACACTGTGACCCCCATATATCACATTTTCTGCTATATATGTATTGAATTAATTCCGAAATCTCAGCGGTGATCAATTTCTAAACTTGCTAAGACCGTCTATTCATTTTATTTGAATTGCGGCCTTAGGGATCAGGATCGTGCTCGGGTGTCCCATGTGAGCTGTTAAAGATGGAATACAAGACTGCTCAGTGGTTAAAGGGCAAGAAAGAACACTTACCTTTCAGCGTACCAGTGGCGTAGCGCGAACAAAAAAACCACGAAGGTGATTGTTATTTCTTCCAAAATGTAAGCGCACCACTCAGTATCCTAATCAATTTTGTTACTCTCAGCTTCATCCTTGGGCCAGGTCACGCCTCCTTTTACGAACGGCAACGGAGGGTAGCGTCCGTAGCCGAAGGAAGTGTGACCAACAGATATAAGAGGATAATCAACCAAATCTTCTCAACAGTGAATGGAGAGTTAGATTATGAGGTGGGTTCACTTTCTCACGGCTCAACTATCGCTAATACAGTTCTATGCACACAATAGCTATAAATTTATATTTACGATTTTTTTCCCTGCGGGAGTTAAAGGATATTTGCCACCATTACAATGATTTGCCCACTTACATAGTATCACATGATGCGCAATCAGTTTATATTTATGGTTTTTTACTTCCCTGCTGGAGCTAAAGGACATTTACCACCACTGGGTCGGCCGGCTTCTAGGATTTACCTGAGTTTAGGTTAGGTATATGAATTAATTGCGAATTCCATTAGACGAAAATAGAAAAGGCGTGATAACATTTTCAACTCCAAACTAACACTAAGAAGCAGTAGCATTCACAACTCCAAGCTAACACTAAGAGCCAAGAGCCGTTCGATTTTTTCCGCTGCCCTCCGCTTTCGTTCGTGAAAATAGGCGTGACCTCGCCCAAGGATGACACTGTACGCAATGATAAATTCCTAATCTACCATGGGCTATAAGACCAGTACCTTATGGAGAAAATTTACCTGTTCCCATTCCAACTTTTATAAGGCAAGCAGAATTGGAATCTAACAAAACCTCATTTAATGATATGCAGGCCTCTCCGTCAAGGAATGTAGATGTCATCTCTTGACGGAACTCTGACCACTGTCTGAATCCATCCCAGATTAAACAAATTTTCCTGATAGTGGAAAGTTTAGTTTAATTAATTTTAAATATCGGCGTAGGATTGTGGCAACCCTAATCGCCCAGTGTCCTCAGACACTGCATAGAGCCAGGTCGAGTGACTGCCGAGATAAGCCCTCTACCTTGTGTGAACAGCAAGCAAGCTCCATCATCAATCTTACCCTGGGGGGGCCCGTAACGCAATCGAGGGACATGCTATTTACTGCGAATGTTCAAGAAGTGACCGAAATTTTAGAGAAAGTTAAGATAACATGTCCGCGGAATAACTTATAAGGAAATGTTAATAGAACTAGGGTTAAATGAACAAGGAATACATGTTTATATACGCATGGAAACAAAAAATAAATTAAAAGGAAGTAATGAATTATGAAATTACATAATGGTTTTTAGTTGTGTCCCTCAAAACACAATATTTTCATCAGGGGTAGGTAATATTGCTTAAAATGGAAAACTAGAATAGATAGCTACTGTAAAATTATAATTATAAGAATCAACCCCCCCCCCTCCCCGAGGATAGCTATCAGTCATAAGAACGTATATTCCAGAAGAAAAGAAAGAAACAAGTCAGGAATTTTATGAAACAGTGCAAACTGATATGAATACAAACTGTAAAACTAATTTTACAGTTATAGGTGGAGATTTTAACGCAAGAGTAGGTTACCAATCAGTTGGATAAATACTAGGGACAAACGAAGAACAAGTGCTCAATGAAAATGGTATAACATTAAAGAATTTATCAGCATATAATGAATTATGCAACATAATTACATACATTTGTATGCAAGTACATTTTTCCGACACTAAGAACTACTTAAGTTTATATGGGCAGCATGAGGAAATAAATCAATCATAGATTACATATCAACGAGTAAGAATTTAACATTGAATGTTATAGACACAAGGGTCTATAGAGGATATAATATTTACGCAGATCACTATTTACTTTTAACAAAAATAAATCTTTCAGCAAAATAGAGACACGGGAAAGGAAATAATTATATTACAAATCATGATTGGAGATTCAAGACTCTCTGCTACCATCGGGCATTAAGTGCAAATGTAGATACAGAATGGCAAGATTTAAAAGAATTAATTTTGAGAATACCAAATGAAGTATAGGAAAGGAAAAAAAGAAAGAAAAGTAAGAGAAGGCTATATAAAAGAGAAGAAAGCGGCGAAAAAAAAAAGACTTGAGTCCCAAGCAGAAGAGAATAGAATGGACTACAAATACAAAAGTGCGAAAGCAAAACAGGCAGGGAGAAAGACTGGTAGAGAAAGCTAGGACAAATATTTGTTTTAGAACAATAATATACATGGACTTCAAAACATGGCATATATAATAAAATATCTAAACAAAAATGAGAAACATACATTTAAGTATAAGCAACTTACCCCAGAATCAATTACCGATTACGGGAAAGTGTGGAGAATAAGATAGAATCCATAAACAATACAGGAAGGAAGATTATGAATGGTAAATGTAGAGAGTTTTAAGAATTAGAAGACATTTTAAAAACGTATAAGAACAAAAAATCTTCCGGATACGATAATGTAAACAGAAATAATAAAATTTGCACCAATAGAAATAAATTGCATTTCCCACAATTTTTTAATATATGCTGGAGGACTTATAAAATATTTAAAGAATGGTACAAGGAAATGGTAATTCAATATTAAAAATGGAAAGTTGGTTGTAATATTTATCTAGGAATTTGCTACTCAATTCCGGTTATAACATGTACTCTAAAATAATAACTAGAAGAATAAAAACAAAAAATGAGGCTATATTAGGGGAGGAACAACGTGATTTCAGAAAAGGGCGTTCTCGCGCGAATTGTATGATTGCAAGACAGAAATTGACAGAGAAAAGTACAGAATATAATCCACGACTCTCATCATATTCATTGATTATGAAAAAGCATTCAACAAAGTTTCAAGAAATAAACTATGGACCATATTGAAAGAAAGAGTATATACAGCACATATCACTAAAATAATCCAAAACAAATGACTGTATATGTATGGACAATTAGATAGGACTTAATTAATATTAAGTTAATACTAATCAAGAAGTAAAATGGCTACCGACTTCCCCGGTCTTTATTCTTTCTCTAGACAAAGTCATAAATGAATGGCAACAAAATTTAGATAAACATTTTGAAATAAATAGCATTAATAGATATAATATTTTTTTCGCGGATGACCGAGCTGTATTTGCTGCAATAGAGGATGACCTTCAGAAAGCCACTATACATACAATTACCTCAAATAGGGAAAAAAAAATACACTTAAATATTTCTCATAAAAAACTAAAACAAAGCCATTGCAGGAGAAAAAACCATAAAAGATGTACAATTGTGCTTAGTAATAAAATCATAGAACAGATCAGTAGTTTCAATTTAGGCTGCAACATTTCGTGTGGATATAGGATAGATATGGACACAAAATTAAATCAGTTTCAAACGATCTGTGGAACAATCAGAAGAACATTGAAAAATACAACAAGAACTACTTAAAATGATTCCATTTTTCTATTATGGAAGTGAAAACTGGACAGTAAAGGACAGAAGGAGAATACAAAGTTCAGAAATGCAATTTCTTAGAACTGGGTATACGTTAATAGCTCAGAAGAGAAACATACAAACAAGAAAATTACTGATCTACAGTATCTGAATGAACAAATAGAAAAATAAAAAATGAACTGGTACCAAAATATAAGAAAAATGCCAGGATACAGATTTCCGAAATTCATACTTAATTACATACCCCGAGGTTACAGAAACAGAGGCATAGTGTTTTTAAGATGACAAGACCAATTTACTTTCTTGAAGTCGGAACAGGCCCCAAAGCCTAATCCTTGTTGTAGAAGAAGGAGAAGAATTTTTAATATTGATGGAGTTAAATTAATTAACTAATATTCCTGAAAATCGAGGATAATTAGTGTTTAACATCTATAGAAAAAGAGAGAAAAAAGAGCAAAAAGTAATTTTTTAAAGTAGTAGAGCGTGGTTTTTATGATGAATGAAACTTCTGCTGCTTTCATAACAGCCATAAGACAAAATTCTGACAGGTCATAAAAATGACTCTTTTATCAGAAAGAAATTACACTTTGTAACACTCCAGTGTTATGAACTTTGGTTTAATACCGAATGTTTTTTTTTTGAATGATTTATTTATGGACGCTCTTTGACATCTCAGGTCATCAGCGTCCAATTCAATATAGGGCGTGAAACGGCCGACAAATTTTACTCAGAGGCCTCTTCTTTCAGTCTTGAGGCTCTTTTTCGTGCCGTAAATGTACGACATGGGACACACGGCTTTACTTCCCTTCCGAAGGAAGTCATACTTATAAAAAACCATATTTTTTACGCCCGAAAAAATTCATCGATCCTGGCCGGATTTGAACTCGGGACCTTGGGTTTAGAAGGCAAATGTGGTTACCACTACACCACCAGGACCGACAAGTATAGGAAATGTTTCTCTAAGCAACATTGAGAAATGAATGAAATAAATTAAATTTATAAACTACCAATTTATTTTAAATATTAAGAGTTTTCTGAAAATTGTGTATGAAACAAGTATATAAGATGGTTTTGTGTTATGAGTAGGATATGATTTTTAACACTTAAATAAGTATTTATTGGTTCAGTTGTAGAAATATGTCATTACTAGAGGAAAATTATAGCGTAGGATTATGCCCTATTGGACGACAATACCATCACCTAGAAAATTAAAGCTCTGCAGAGAAATTCATTGGGAAACATTTTGGGCTTTAGGGGAGGGATATGAATAAGAATAGACAGAGGAAAACAATAAAAATGAACAGTAAGGTTCATTTCCCAAGAGTTGCTGTTATTTCTGTGATTATACTCAAGAACAAATACCTATAAATTAGTTCTGATGTTAAGTGATTCATATTTGAGGAAAATGCACAGGTGGTAAAGCTGCAATTTTTTTACTATATTTTCTTTTATGATAATCCCGTCTCCCGTCTTATGCGTGGGAATTTCTAGAGAACGGCTGCGTTCCTTGTGAGAACATCCGGCTCTTTATAGGACTTCCTGGATGTCTGTCCAGGAGCGTCTTCAGTTCAACAGGTTAGACGTCTGCCAGACGGTGTCACCAGGAAGTGACATACCGCGCTAACTTGCTGCAGACGGCTTCCAGACAAATGGAATCACTAATTCCAGACACATTGTGTTGGGGATGAAGACGTCTACAGTCTAATGAGGTAAACAATGTGCACTACATTCTTTTTAGGAAAGAGAGGACATTAGGGAAGTGCATATTTCAACAGATCTCAAACTCCTTATCCCGTAACAAAAGTGATGATAGTGTTCGTCGCAATGTTCTTTTCTGGGAAAGGTTTGTTGCATTTAAGAAAAGTAAAACACGCTTTTTCATATTCCTGTTATCATCTGTTCATAACGTCTGAACAGATGATAGCGAGATACATATCAAAATATCTGAGATATTGACATTGAGTCTGTCCATATTGTTCTAATCTTTATACGGATTAGGATAAGATAAAGGAATAGGAAATTGTTTAATGTGTGGAGAAATCAATAGAGATTTTCATTGTTTGTTATATTGTAATCAAACAATGTTATAGAATAAACAATGGGAAACTTTAGGTGGGAAATTTTAATTAGGAAGATTTTAACTGTAAAAGGAGAGAAAGATATAAAAATGATAGGGAACTATTTAGGTAAAGTTAGAGAAAAATGGATAAGAATGATGAAGAAGATAATGGAAGGAAATGTGGAAAGTAGTGTAACTTCAGAAATATAATAATTTATGGATATACAGTATATTTAGGGAAAGTGAGAGAGAAATGACACAGAGTTGACCAGAGTAGTTAATGATTGATACATTGAATAGGGGACGGAATGGGAGTAAATTAGCATTAAAAACAGGATTATTATACATCAATAATGTGAGTGTTAGTGTTTTTTAAAATTTTTATATTTGTTTTATTTACGGACGCTGTTTAACAGCTCAGGTCATCAGCGTCCCATTCAAATCAGGGCGTGAAACGGCAGACAAATTTTGCTCCGAGGGCTCTTTTTTCAATCTTGGGGTTCTTTATCGTGCCGTAAATGTACGACATGGGACCCATGCTTTATTTCCCTTCTGAAGGAAGCCATACTTAGGATTTTAACGCCCGAAAAAAATCCATCGATCCTGGCCGGGAATGAACCCGCGACCTTGGGTTTAGAAGGCACGTATGGTTACCACTACACCCCCAGGACAGAAAAAACTTCTCTTTGTGAATCTGTTTCCTACTGGTGTAGTGCAAAGAGGTTAGACCGTTTACTGTACAGCAAGATAATTTTGTTTGTAAATGTTATTTTAAGGTAAGTGTGGCATTTATTCAGAGCTTTGCACATATATTCAATCCTTGTAAGATTGTAATCAGTGCAGAAATTGAAACCATATAGCAAAACAAAACAATACACGAGCAAAAGCGCTTGGTTTTAATACAGAAAAATTTAGACGAAATTTTTACCAGAAAAAGCACTTCCGAATTGAGCCAACAAATGGGGGTGTCGAAATTTAAGGAAAAATATTAGCAAGTAAAGGCATTGTAAATAAATAAAGCAAATAAAAGGCATTATGATTGTAGAACATAATCGTTCAAACCAGAAGGCGTCTGTTTAGCCGGGAGATGACAATTTCACGTTTTAGCAAAAGTAGTTGATGTAAGGAAGCCGTCGGCTTTGGCTCAGTTAGTAACGTAAAACACTCCCTGAGCGAGAAAGGCCGTTAATATATTGAATTAAGTTACAACTTCACAACAACTATTGCAATTACGGCCATTAATTTCAGGGAAGCAAACAATTACACCCAATATAGAGGAAATCTTCCATTAGTAAATATATGTATATGAAAAATAGTTTTCTTCATAAACTAAGTGAACTGTTTATTTACTTTCGTGACTTTTCGAGGTAAATCAGTGTAGTATTAAATTACGGAGCTGTTAATTTTTGCATAAAGACAGTAAGTGAAACAGTTAAAAGTGAAGTGTAAAGCATACTGAAACAATACATTGCACCCGTAAGACAACAAACGGCATCCTTTCCCTTTCCTAATAGCGCTACTGATCGCACTTCCCCCCTTCTTTAAAATGATTGATTTTTTATAGGGAATAAGAAGAACAAGCTAAAACTTATTATGAAGAAATTTCTACAGACTTACACAATGTCTTGACCAGTGCACAAGAAATAAACGGATAGATTGCTGTTGATGTACCTCTAACTCTATTTAAAATTGATTTATGTGGTTTTCATTTAGTAATTACACAAAGTTATTGCTGACAAAAACTCGCCTGAAGAAGTTTCTCAAGAGCCACTTATTACTGACATATCTCACAATGTCATTTACCGTCTAATTTGTGATGAGACAATCAACTAAGGCTTTCATTACAGAGAAGCTTGATAGAAACACTACAGCTATTTTCAGACGGTTAAGGTAAGGGCCCCACGTTGGTGACACCAAATTATGAAGCGGTTTTGGTGTGTTGCTGTTTACGCGTCGGTGAAAACAATATCTCAGGGGATTATTCCACTATTTTGTTGATTCGTACTCAACAGGACTGGGGAGAGAAGACCATTGGTATAAATAATCACACGATGAGATTTAACATATATGTACATATACGGTAATTTATTGTGCTCAAGAAATGTGTCGGTCCTAGTGGTTTAGTGGTAACCATACTTCCATCCTAAACCCAAGACCGCGGGTTCAAACCCGGCCCGATGGATTTTTCCATCGTAAAAATCCTAAGTATGGCTTCCTTCGGAAGGGAAGTAAAGCCGTGGGTCCCGTATCGTACATTTACGGCACGATAAAGAACCTGAAGCCTGAAAGAAGAGGCCTCTGAGCAAAATTTGTCGGCCGTTTCACGCCCTATATTGAATTGGACGCTGATGACCTGAGATGTTAAAGAGCGTCCGTAAGTAAACCAAATCAACAACTCAAGAACTCTCGCGTCTTCTGGTGTTTTGTGTACGATAGAATTTATCTACCTGGAATTGGAATTGAGCTTCCGTGACTTCCGCGGATATGAACTAAATCTGGAAATCGCGCCTGAAATTGAATTTATCCCTTAGTATATATCTCGACGCGTGTAAAATTTATAAAGAAATGCCCGCAGAATATGGAACTTAAAATGCATTACTTTAATTGAAGTGAATCGCCTTTAACTGCATGAACTGCAGTGTCTGAACTTCTTGAACTGAAGTACTGATGTATCCTACTGATGTCCCATCAGAGCTAACGCCTCCTTATATATTAAATTAAAATCTAGTAATCGTTGACTTGATGATGCCAAAAGCAAGCGCACCGTCTAAGTTTAAAAGTTTAAAATATACATTTATCATTGGCTGGTTTAAATTACTGACAGGACGAGATATTCGTTATTATTTGAAAATTGAAAACTCTTATTGACATTGGCTCGTTTAGGATAACTGTACAACGCCTGTCGGGTTCAAAGCCCTAACAAATTTAAACGTTCTTGGATTTATTAACCATCTAACGGAATTCCTTTTAAAAGTAGCATCACACTGGATCCCCGGATACATTCTTGCCCTTTGTATAGATTTTTATGGTCTCTTTGACTTTCCAAACTACCGTAACAGAAAACACCAGAGAACTTTCTCTTTTGCCGACGCATAATTCATAGTTTAAAGTTGTATTATATTGTACACATTAGGTACATGCATGATATTTACAATACTAATTACAATGCATATAATATTATGCTTAGGTTTACAACATACATATTATACTCGTATTTATATTTTCGTGGGGGTGGGCCGTAAGTGCTGTTTCAATTTAAATGCGCATACTTGGAATTTGTTCTTCAGCTATGAACGTTGTCTTTGTCATGAACCACTGCTTCATCATGCTTTACATCTTATTTCTCTCCTGTACTACTTTACCTATGGTTAAATATCTCTCCACACACCGTGTTTTGTTTTATTTCAACTTCATTTAACTAGAAGTGGGTGATATTTATCATCTTATTATCTTATATTAGCCATCTATGATGTCTTCAGTGTATCTGTGCTAAATATAATAATAATATTCTTTCAGTTATGGCTTTTACAGGTTCGTGTGTTAGATTGTCATGGCAGCCCTTCACTCCCGCACGCAACAGTTTGTACTAGTACGTAGATAACGAGAGATGTGTCGGGTCAGTCTTTTACGTTTATGAGGGAGGTAACAGTTGATTCCACTCCTGAGTATAATACGAGGTTTACACTGAAAATTGCGGATTTATTGCTTCCCAGAATATCCCTCCCCTTTAAATGTTATACACTTGTCATCAAAGTTTTAGTGGCACTTCAGATATCAGGTGGTTGAAAGCTTAAATTGTGGCTTCTGTTGCGTTAAAGGAAAGTTTGGGCATTTTCTTCTTGATGGTTGGAAACAAGAAGAAATCGCATGGGGCCAGATAAGGACTGTAGGGCGGATGAATAAATTAATTGCACACATGAAGTAATAACGTTCACAGTCTGTTCCGCGGTGTGAGACAATACACTGGAACAGAGATGATAAACTGTTGGTAAGCCACCATCCTGGTAGTGTTTTGATCTCTTTTGGCTTATGTTAGTTTATCTTCGTCGGGTGCCGATCGCTTTTTATTTTACCTCATCATAGCATAAATTTATATTTCTCAAACGCTATAAAGATAAATATAGAATTTGGCCGGTCTCGATTGAATTCATGATTCAACATGAATTTGTTTCCCAAATTATGTGGAATTCGGGGAGAGCACCGCTTGCGCATAGCAAGCTGATTTAGAAGTACGAGGGTAGGTCCATAAGTTTCCGGCTTCGCCGATAAGGGTTATTGTTTTCACAAAAGCCTTATCTGTTAAGTAAATAATTGCAGCTGCAACTTCCGCTCCACTGTGTCAATTTGTTCAGATATGGTTACATAATATGGTTACAATCGTCTATGTGCAGACGATTGTGACATGTTCAAAATGGGGCAGTTTCGAGCTGTTATTAAATTCTTCACAAAAGAAGGACTTACTCCAAATGAATTCGGAATTTTTCCAAATGATAAAAGCGATTGGACGGTTTTTTTGGAGAAGCATCCCCCTCATGTTCTACCGTAAAGAATGGGCAAAAGCCCCTGAAGGTGCTCACTCCTGAAAACATCGATCTTGTAGAAGGAGAAATTATGGAAGACCGGCGACTCAGCAACAAGGTTGAGCCCTTCTAAAACAACAGTCCTTCGAATTATTCATTAACATTTAAACATGAATAAAGTTAGTACAAGATGGGTGCCCTCACTTGTTTCCTCAGTCCAAAAGCAGCAACGAGTCATCTGTTGTCAGGCATGTCTGGAGCTCTGCCGTGACATCGAGAGAGAAGTTATGCTAACTATTGTTGCAGGAGATGAAACTACGATCCTCTACTATGGTTCCTTAACCTAAATGGAGAGGCATAAACCTGGCAAAGCACCGCTCTAAAGGCAAGGCCACACAGTCATCCAAGAAGATCATGACAACAATATTTTGGGACTGCGAAGGAATACTCTTCATTGACTTCAAGGAGAGGAACGCCTCAGTAAATGGGGAGTACTATGCTTGCCTATTGCATAGTACTGCATAGTACTCCATCAAAGAGAAAAGGCGAGGAAAGCTGAGTGGTTGTGTGCGCCTTTTTCACAACAACGCGGCCTGTGCACATAGCTCTTGTTGCAAGGGAAGCTGTGAAGAAATGCGACATCAAGGAGATTGACTATCCACCCTACAGCCCAGATCTAGCTCTCAGTGGGTATTTCCTCTTCTGAAAACTCAAGAAGGACCTTCGAGGAAGAAAATTTAAGTGTGACAAGAAGTAATGGATGCCGTTTATGCCCATTTTGCAAACAAGACTTTTGTATATTTTGAGGGGGGGGGTTGAAATGTTAATTCAAAGATGTAAGAAGTCTTTTGCAATAATGGGTAACTATATTGAAAAGTGAAATATAGGTTTTGTCTTTATGATACCTAGAAAGTGGTTAGGCTGGAAACTTGTGGACCTACCGTCGTATTCTATTGTACTTACTACCTCCAAAGATACTCGAATCTCATCATAGGTGCTATGAAAACCTTTAACTATCTGAAGCATAGTGCCGACATTTCTGTCACTGAGGAAACGCTAATGTACGTAGGCTACGTTCGAATTCCGTACATCAAACATCCAAGATTCTTGCTGATGGTGTTCCATCTCCAAAATCATTTTGAAGTAATTGGATGCTACAGAAACAAAAGCACATATCCAAATCTGCTAGCAGATGCGTTTTACGATAGTTGCATACAGTTATATAATAAACATTTATTTACATTAGATCAGATTTTTGTACTCTGTATTTTACCCCACGGATTACAGATAAGGGCTAACTATATTAACCAGTGTTAAGAATAAACTTTAATCAGGGTAGCAACATTTTTATGCTTCATCTATAGTGCAGCTCTAACAGATATATGCAATTGCTCACTGGAGCAAGCAGTCTGTACACAATCTCTCACAAGTGAAAGAAGAAAAGTTAACAAACACAGAGGATTTGTATTGCTATCAGGATTCAGCCTTAACATAAAATATATTTTATAATAGATTATTTGAAGAAACAGGTTGTACTAACATAAATGAAACTAACATGGTTTCAGAAAACAGAAATCCATAGAAATCGCAATGTTCTTATCCATCCGTTAACCATACTCTAAACTATAAAGAAAATATCAAATATATTTTTAGACGTGCCTAAGGTTTTCAATATACTGCAACCATGGGATACCCTTCATAATACTGGAAAATTGAGGCATAAACCAGGCATGCTCTAAGTTTAACCAGTCAAAGAGCACAAATATTACAGTTACAGAAAACGAGCAGGGCGAAATAAAATACTACCATTTAATTAGAGAAAAAATCATATTAGGTGTTGCACATAGTAGCAGGCAAAACTCAAAAAAATCTAAACGATTGAATTTACAAATTAAGAGAGAACTTTATGATGCAATAGTTCATTGTTATTAATTTTTATGGTTTTTAGTACAAATAATGAATCAGTTATGTCATATGAACAACTTTTCTCATATTTTTATTGTTACCATTACTATTTTATCATTATTAAACGCCATTGTTTCGTTTTCTGTTATAGTCTTCTTTCCACACAAAGGAAGCTTTAGTATTTAAAATTTATACATTTCCTGTTCAATAACAAGATATGATAAAATCATCTACTGCAGCAAAAAGAAAATTGAATGTAAATTATGCTTAAACAAAGCATTATCATTACTAGTTTTATCATCGACAATGTCAAAGTGTCATCAGAATGCCTCAGATAAGCTATTTTAAGGATTTTGCTGTCATATAATTGACATATCTAATTAGATGTTTCCTCTTAGCTAAATATTTGCTACAGATGTGCTATCTTGCACACTGTTGAACGTCAGAAATAAACATTCTAAAATGATGTACGACACGCAACATTTCTGAGGCCGCGGGTCTTCCCGGAAGACTTCTTGACATTTCAACTTCGTCGACGCACTCCTCAGTTGGATGCAAACACGTCATCTTCTTGTCTATTGCCATTAAATTTTCCCTCATGCATGCCTGTACCACGTGAAGTTCATCTTCCTCGTCTTGAAGAATTTCCGGTATTAAGGAAGTCTCTAGGGGAGGCCTCAAAGACCCGCCATATACGATGGGAGATAATATTTTTGTGAACGCTCTGCAAATCCCCTCTGTCTATGTATGAAAATGTGGAATATGAGGGAGAGGGTCTACATCTGCTTGCATTTGTCTGCCTGGGACAGCGTGAGAACACTGCTGTCATATCTGTCAATTAGTTGACTTGGTTGAGCACATTGTGCGAAAAAGTCTGGCTTAAGGAACGTATAAGAAATAATCTTCTGATAGAATAGCGTAACTCTGGTGTTAAATTTTAAGATTTGTTATTAGCTTTCAACAAAACTATCATGGATAAAACAAAATATTTAACTGTCAGGAACAAAGGTATTAATTTTTCTGAAATACTAAGACAGTACATCTGCTAAGAGAACAGCAATAGACCCTAATATCTGTAATATTAAATTTACTTCCATGCTTATAAAATTCGGATAGAGTAGAGAGACTAAAGTAATTAATTTCTAGAACCATCTGGAAATGTGGAAGAAATTGTGAGATCAAAACTAATAAGAATATTTCAATTTACAAAAACAGTTAGGTACTTCATATGAAAAAATGGGCATTCAAACATAAATATTTAATCTATGTGTATCAGATGTCAGTGTTTATGTATTTCTACGAGTATTTAGTAGGTCTAGATAGACTCCATGTGACCCAAGTCTTTTGCGACTATTTAAAGTCAAATGCCAGACAATATTAGGTACTAGTGTATTCTAAAGTCCTTTCTGTAACTTATTTTATTTGCAATTTTGAAGAACTTTCAAGCTAAGCATGAGAGTTTAATTAAATTAATATACCTGACTACTTATCTGGGTATTGGTAGATCTAGTAAACAGTGAATGCACGGTCACATTGTACTAATATTATTTTATGGACGATATCTCATATATTGGAGCTGCAATTTATATGTGTAATTGTGCTAAATTTCTAATTGCATTGTTCCTTCAATTTTCTCTGCATTTTCTGAAACTTAAATTGTTTCCTCTTTCAGATAACGCTGCCAGTAGTAATGTTACTCGGCAAATAAATGCTCGCAAGTCTTTATAAAATGAGCTTAAGGTTGGTGGAACGAATATATAACAAAGAATAAATGCTGTACAACAGAATATTTTTATGAATAGCTATATATCGCTATGCGCATCATGGAGACAATGGATGTCTCGTGAGAAGCATGTGAACAATATAATTACTTATTCATCATTTCAATATGTGAACAGGAAATAAAGGTTATATAGCACTTTCAAGGAAACAAGTGTTGTGAAAAATTAGTTGTTTTTTCCCAGTCCCCATTTCAGAAAGGGCGATAAAGGGACAGTATTTCTCTGCAACGTATTCATCAGTCATCTATTGTATTTGCGTTCTTCTGTGTTTGTGATGCCTTGAGAAGTCCCTAACGTTGGACTAGGGAATCCCTCATTGTGTGTCTGTGTACTCTATGTATGTCCAAATGTAATTTGTCCCCGACATGCGACCGACGAATACATTTGTTTATGAGTTCCAAAAGGGATATGAATTCTAATAACGGAGGAGGGTAAAGATAGAAAAGTAATATCCTTAAAAACAAGTATGAAAAAAGAATATTAACAAACAAATAAATTTTACCCTTTAAAATAAGAAACAAAACTTTAAGTTTAGAAATCAGAAAAAATAATTAACGGTTTTCACTTGATCTAATAATACAACGATGAAATAAAATAAATTGCCTAAAATGCAAAAATAAAATTATATGAAACGAATTTTCTGAGAGTTTGAATCGGGATCGAAAAAATCAAAAAGTCTACAGAGGATTTTAATTAGTAAACACATCTAGGACTGCAAAATTATATGAAGGAAGCAGGTTTTGAGTCAGATGTGAAGGTAATAGAACCACAAGCTATAACATTCAAAATTTGCGTTTGAGACAGGAATTTAAATTGAGCCCGATATTATTTAATTTGTTTATAGATGACATCCTAGACCGGCTCATGAAAAAAAAAATATTGGAAAGAAGGAAGTACCAGGATTGATTTTTGCTGATGATCTCATAACAGAAGCAGTAACCGTGATAGGTTTGCAACATGCCATTGACGAAATTAATGGATTTTATGTATAGTGGGGGTCTAAGGATAAATAGTAAAAATCGAAGATAAGTGTATTTAAAAAAGGAACAAATTTAAGAAAAGATGAGAGATGGTTTTTAAATAGATTACCCAATGTAGAGAAAGAATTGTATTTTTGGGTGAGATTCACGAGTAACGAAAGGTGAGTGGTTCAGACTAAATGACACAAATAAATAAATTAGCTATGAAGGCTATCAGAATAAGTTTGTAACAAGTTCATTGCCAATGAAATTACTAGAAATATTATACGAGACTGTGGTTGAGCCAAAGATGATGTATGCAGTAGAAATTAGGGGAGTATCAAAGGGGTGGGACAAACGTTGATGTGGTACATAGATGTTGTGGAGAGAAGTTCAGGGGATACCAAAAAGTTCGCCAATAGGGGTGAGAATGGCAGAATTAGGAAGAGTAAGAAGGAAAGGAACAATAGTGGAGAGATTCTTGCAATATTGGCACAGATGTTTGAAATTAGATAATAGCAACATACTAAAAGACTGTCTTATGTATCAAAGAGATAAACTGAGTAGAGGGTGTTGGTTTGGGGAGGTGGGTAAACTACTAGGAACAATTGGCATGGCGACTGGATAAAAGACTTTTGGAAAGTGTGACTTTTGGAAAGAAGTGAGACAGAGGGTAGAAGATAAAGAGAAGCAAGAGATTTGGGCTAGCTTAGAGGATAAAAGTATTTTAGGCTTATATAAAATAATTAAAAGAAATTGGAGACGAGAGAAATATATAGATAACTGTGGTAAATTTGGAAGAATAAGTTTTGGATAGATACGTAAAGGGACATTATTTTATAAATGAATTAAGAATACATTTTAAAGAAGGATTAAGGGATAGTATCTGGGATGAAAAATGGGACAAACTCAACAAGATAAAGTGGTAATTAAAATTTTATCAGACATGAAAGTCAGAAAATAAATAAGATTGAGGAATATTTAGGAAAAGTAAGGGATAGGTGGAGAAGAAGTATAAGGAAGGAGCTTAAGGGCACACACAGTTGTGAAAATGGTAATATATTTTAGGTGTTCCTTACCCACACATATAACCTAGTGGTTAAGGTATGGGAGAACCTTAATGTTGGTACTGCTATTTTTAGATGTTTGGTTTGTTTATGTAAATTTAATTGTAATATTGTATGCTGAAATAAATTCATTCGTTCATAGTAAGCGTAATTTAATTCCTGATATTTTTGAGGCAACGCTCAGACAAGTAATGTCCTACATTCTGGAAGAATATATTATTTTTCTTTTCTCTTTTAAGAAAAATGCATTTACGTCACCATTATATATGAACTATGACGTCATCGATAAAACTCGGTAATTGCATCCTATTTCTTCTCTCGTTTTATCTGAAAGATAATATCCATGTGCAATGCTTCTTTTTCTTATTTAACAAAGGCATTTCTTATAATTATAGCTAGTTCCAATCTTCAGAATTCAATTATAGAAACGAGATATTTGCACATTCAAAATATTCTCTTTCGAAAATAAACAAAGAGAATGAACTGCTACTCTAAACTGTTAATGAAAAGATGACAGTTTAGAAAACAACACTTGTAAATGCTTGTTTTCAATTTTCCTTTCAGGATGTAGAACTTGACATGTGTTAGCGTCTTCTAAAAATTCCTATTTCAACATTATTATAATTGAAGTTATGTGTTAGTTATGAAAATTTTTGTATGAAAATAACAACACTGGCTCTATTTAGCGAATGATAATTTTTTTAAATTTGTTACTTGCTTTAATGTCATATTAGAACTATTAACCTCATTTAGCTATTTGTATTAATATTGCTAGATATTTATCAATCCAGTCACTTTTTATTATTCTAGCCTATTTATCTTTCTTCCTTCGTTTATTGTTTCTTTCTCCCCCCCCCTTTTATACTCTGTTTCATTCTTTCTACCCCCTTTCTCTTATTTATTTTTATTCCGCTGTATGCTTTTCTTTTACTCTTTCTCTTAAATATATTACCTTTAAATAGTTTAATTTCTTTGCTTATCTTGGTCGGTCCTGGTGGTGTAGTGGTAACCATACTTTCCTCCTATACCCAAGCTCACGGGTTCGATCCTGGACAGGACCGATGACTTTTTTCGGGCGTAAAAATCCTAAGCATGGCTTCCTTCGGAAGGGAAGTAAAGCCGTGGGTCCCATGTCGTACATTTACGGCACGATAAAGAACCTCAAGCCTGGAAAAAGAGGCCTCTGAGCAAAATTTGTCGGCCGTTTCACGCCCTGAATAGAATGGGACGCTGATGACCTGAGATGTTAAAGAGCGTGCGCAAATAAAAAAAATATCACTATAGTGAATATTTCTGAATTAGCTATTGAGTTTTAACTACATATTCATTTTTTTTTATTTCCTACGTGTGTGCACCTGTCATTTTTCTAGAACAATAAAAGCTAATTAGACCTGCTTGTCATTTATTTGCCTTAGATACTTTTACACTGTCATTTAACTTTCTGTAGTGGTTTGTATATTTAATTACTTTTTAAGTATTTCAATTATTTTCTTTTCATCTATCTTGAAAGCCATGCAGTTCGTTTGATATCTATTTTTCCTCTTTTGTTTTCTTTCCTTTTATCTTTTTTTTTAGATTTATTTTTCCTTCGTTCTTTTTCTTATATTTATCCTGTTAGCTATTTTTCTTTACCAAAAATGTTTTCATTTCTTCTCTCGTCTACTGAGAGGTAGTAAGTTTGCGTGCTGCCAGATCAGTAAAGCTCGCTTATATTACTTGAGCTGTATTACTACATTAAAATATTTTTAAATCGTATTGTTTTAGTTTTATTACGACTTGGAATTTGTTCCTACACGATTTTAAGCAAACTTATAATTTATTATAATTATCCAATGCCTTTCAAGAAACTGTGTGCTGTTAAAGACTGTTAGATTATCTGCATATAGGAGATTATAGGTGAAGATGTAATTGCTCTAATATATACAGACAACTATAAAGTCATGGGTCTTTATACAAGTACACAATCAGATGTGTAATATTTTTAGACAGCTGTGATAGAAAAAAAAACATACCTTAAAATTGTTAGGAATGTTTAAACTTCTAGAGAGGAGAATGATTTCGATAAAAACCATTTTTTATATATTCAGCATATGTGCGGTACTATCCAAAAATCATTGAGAAAGGAAATAATAATCTGGCTACCTAAATAACTTTAAAAAAATTACTAGTATAATAGAGAGAAAATTAGATTTTATTAGAATAGCAAGGAAAAGAGAACTAAGTATGAGGAAATGTATTTCTTAAAGGTATGCATTGTTCATCTATGAAACATTGCAATTAGAAAATATTTATAACAGGAAATCAAAAGTCTCAAAATTTGTTTCAACATATATAAAGAACGTATTCTATCACATCCAAAAATGTGTCACTCAAAATCACTCAATCAACGAAGAAGATCATGGCCACAATCTTTTGGGATTGTGAAGAAATACTCTTCATTGACTTCGAGGAGAGGAACACCACAGTAAATGGGGAGTACTATGCTGGCCTACTGTACAGACTACGTGCTTCCATCAAAGAGAAAAGGCAAGGAATGCTGAGCGATGGTGTGCGCCTGCTTCACAACAACGTTCCTATGCACATAGCTCTTGTTGCAAAGAAAGCTGTGAAGAAATGTGACTTCAAGGAGATCGACCATCCACCCTACAGCCCAGATCTAGCTCCCAGTGACTATTTCCTCTTCTCAAAACTGAAGGACCTTCAAGGAAGGAAAGTTAAGTGTGACGAAGAAGTGTTGGATGCTATTTATGCCCATTTTGCAGACAAGACCTGTGACTATTTGGGGGGGGGGAGATTGAAATGTTAATTTAAAGATGTGATAAGTGTATTGTAATGAAGGGTAACTATATTGAAAAGTGAGATATAGTTTTTGTTTTTATCATACCTAGAAAATGATTAGGCTGGAAACTTAAGGACCTACCCTCGTACTTCCAAAGCTAAAAACTTGTTCAGAGGATGTCGAATTCTGTTTATTGAGTTAAAGAATAACTATATGTACAAAGATGCAGAATTCACATTTTGGTTGAATGTACATACGAGAGGAATTGAGAAAAAGTGTGCTTCGGCGTTGGTACGCAAGGTAAACATCAACATGGTGGTTTGCAAATAAATATTTAAAGTTTTAATGTTTTAAATATGTTTGTAATTTAAATAATTATATCTATTTTATTTTATTTGCTGATATATTGCAATGAAGCAAGTACAAGCAAGAGCACATACACCTGCATATCAATAAGTAAACTTTACTAATTTCTTACTACATTGAAACGGCCCACATTGCTGGTGATGTGCGGGCAACTTGCACTAAATGGGGCAGCAGAACTGCAACCGACACTCATTGTTTCCTTTGCTTGTCCCATCTGAATGAATGGTCATGCCGCCCCTTTTAGCACCTCAATAGAGACATCAGAGGCAATTTCACGCCTTGTCTCTGCCCTCCATTGTAACACCTCCAGCCAGTACGTCTCTATTGTACTAGACACCCATCTGTTGTCACCGTTTCACACAGCTGAAATCCGGCGAAATCGTGCCTTTTTTCTTTCAATTTTTGGAACACTTTAGTGATCTATTACTTCCTGTTTCCTGAATTTACGGGCATCTACTTTTACATATTATTTCCGTAGGATATGCCTGTGTTTTAGAATTGAGTATTTTGAGTTTCATTTGTTGAAACCTAATTGATGCTATAAATATAATTGTTTACATTAATTTCATAATTAAAAAACAAGTAATCTTCTTCCAGTAGAAATATATCAGTATTTTCATGTTTTTGATCCTATTGAAATTTTAAAGATTTGCATAACAAACAAAGCAGCGTGCTGATACAGTTAATCGTTACTGCCAATAGTATATTCGTCGTCAGAGAATTCACATCTCAAGTGCTGAGATATACTGAGATGAGAAGCTGCGAAGGATTTAATAAAGAGGTGCAAAATAAAAAGTTTAAAGTTTGTTTTGAATTTTAATGATGAATTAAGTATATATTGAAGAAATTCTCGAAATGAACAATGTCGTTTTCGTTTGATTGACTGTCGGAATATCTCGCTCTATCTTTTAATGGTGAATCTGTTACTGCATCTCAGGGCTCATGGACCTCTGACACTTAGAATTTGTACGTTTAATGTTTAAATCCTTTTTTATTATACAATATAAAGTATTATTAATCTTAATTCTCAAAATATTCAGTGTTAGATTCATATAAAAATGCGTTTAAAATTATTCAAAGATTTAAAGTTTTTTATTAGTTCTTTTTTATTATAAACGTAACATCTAATTGTATAAATAAAATGTAAGAAGTTAAAATATGAAAAGCGAAATATTGGGAAAAAATTGCTTACTGCATTATGAATGTTAAACCCACGCTTTTTCTCACCATAACTTTTAAAACTTTTTCTAGCATTAGACAAAGACTGAGATACAGATTGTTGATCTTCTTAACACGAATGTTCTTGTATTTTCTTGAAAATTGAACAGTTATGATGCAAACAGTTTTGAGAAAACGACAGGCAATCTTTTAGATTGATGCAATGGCAGCTGCAGTTATAATATTGCAGCATTTTCCACATTGATTGTCTTTAAATTCATATTTTATTGCAATATAGCGTTACATATATTTAGCCTTGCTTGGCCATATTTTGATAAAAAGAAGAAAACCTTGTTACCACGTGCTTTCACTTTTAAAATCAACAAAGACAGTTACTTTTTGTTTATAACGGGTTTACAGCTCTGTTAAAATAGTCATCATAATACTAGAGTGAAAAAAAATCACTGGGGCATGAATTTTAAACTAATAATAAATAAATAATTTAAAAAGTCCTATGTGGAGAAAGGGGAGTAGGTTGAGTTGATTAATACACCCAATTGTGGTTGAGCACTAAACTCTTTTAATCTATAACTCAGTCAAAATTAGTAGGTAACGAAAAATTCTTTCATAGACTTAACCTGAAAGTTTGTTTAAAATTAATGTGTAAAAAATTAAAAAATATATTTTGACCCCTGCATGTACCCCTTGAATTTTTAGTTTATTATAAATAACCTCACTTTTAGATACTAATAATAGAAAGCTCTGAGCTTCCTGGTAAACATTTTGAAATTAAGTGCAGTATCAATTAACTCCCTGAAAATTCGTCATATTTAAGAGAGCAACTCAGGGGTGATATGGCCCTCAAGTTATTCTGAGAGAGTGTGTTATTTTTCAGCATTCTTTGCAAAAACTAAGCATAAGAAAAAATGCACACAAAAGATAACTGTATTGCTTTCTCTTAACGGGGACGGTCCAAGTAATCAAGACGGAAGCGTCGAAGCAACGGTAAGTAATTCAGTTTAAGACGGCGAAGGAGCATTCTGAAGCAGAAATTCACCGTCGAATGAATGTCTGTCTGGGGAGTACAATAAGACTGAGTCAAAAGTTACGAATATGGTTCCCACAATTCCATTCTGGACTAACATCTTTGGAAGACGAGGAACCGTACCATCATCATTCCAACGACAGTTAAAATGGTGAATGAGCTTGTTCAAGTCAACAGGACGGGTTCTTCCTTGTGCCAAGTATCAGCCATGGCAGTGTCCACATAAAGTGTGTGCTTAATGGGTATCGAGCTGCCTCAAGCTCGCAGAGAAGGTGGAGTGTACAACATCTGGACCTCTATCAACAGGAGGCCAATGGATTTATGCAGAGTATTGCAACGGGTGACGGGGTCATAACGACCCGGTTCAGCATTCAATGGAAGCACAGCGCGTCACCTCCGTCGAAGAAGATCCCCACAAAAAAATGAAGATCATTTTCTTTGATCACCGATGCTCAGTTCTGACTAGCGGGTCACTTGTTACAAGTTGTGGCGCTCTTAAGTAGGGTTACCAACCTACCATCCGACCTTTGTGCTGCCCCTGCTACAAACTTCTAATCATTTTCATTTTGACTGAACCTTGTACTGTATAACGTTAAGTAAAAAGTAGTGAAGCTTCATTCACTTGAGCTTATTTCAATTAATTATCAGTGTAAACTATCATTAACATGCATTAGAGACCATGAAATAATACTCATATATCTATTCTAGCTTAATCTAATTCATTCTAATCTCACTTAATCGACGCCAACTTAATTATGCATGTGTATGTATTCACTTAATTTTTCAAAATAACATACACCCGGTGGCAGTAAACAAATAGTAACGTTACAATATTTATAACATATACTTACAATTATACATGTCAACATGATTAAATTTTAAGCTAATTAAATAAATTATATAAAGTAAATATTTATTAAATATATTTCAACTTATTAAATGCATGTCAACTTAATTAAAAACGTGGCAATATAATTAATTACATGTCAACCTAATTAAATTCACTTAAACAGTATTCTCAACTAAGAAAATGAATGAGAACTAAATTGAATGGTATTGAATTGAATACCATCCACCTAATTATATACATTTCAACTTAATTAAAACTTGGTAACATACTTAAATGCATGTCAATCAAATTATATACATGTCAGCCTAATTAAATACACACGAATCTAATTAATTACATGTTAATACAATTTGTTACATTTCAACGTATTATATACAGTTCAACCTAATTATATAAGTCAACATAATTAAAGGCATGTCAATAAAATTTAAATACATTTCAAATTAATTATGCACATGTCAACATAACTAACACATGCCAATAAAATTTAATTTAATGCATTTCAACCTAATTAAATATTTGTTAAACGCAGTTCAATATAATTAAGTACATATCAACCTAGTAAAATACATGACAACAATTTATATACATTTTAGTCTAATTAAATGTATTTTAAGGTAATTGAATACATTTCAATATAATTTAATATATTTCAAACTAATTATATGCATTTCAATCAACTTAAATACATATAAAAGAAATTAAATAGATTTAAAGCCAGTAAAATGCATTTTAAAATAATTAAAAACGTTTTAATGTAATTAAATACATTTCAACTTAATTAAACGCCTATAAAATGCAAAAACTAATCTACGAACTATAGTGCTTATCTAAATTTTTCTTATTGCCTATTTTGCCCCTTTTCTTAATTTATTATTATTATTATTATTATTATTATTATTCAATAATGCGCAATATTGATTACAAATCTTCAGTAAGATGAAGCACAAATTATATAGTTAGTTCAACTAATATGTAAACAGAAGTTCAATTTAGATATTCTTTTCAGAATAGGATCCATTTAATGTTTTTGTTCAGAATACAAATTTGAAGTTTTTTTCATAAAGCAAGTGAACGTGAAACGTTTGAAATGATTTCAGGTATAAACAATTTTTACCTGAAGCACCCTAAATTTTAAAAATCTTGCGTGTAATTGGGATTTTGTTCTAGACAATGGGGTTAGTATTTAGTACCTTATTTTACATAAGTACTGCACCGTGTTTCAAGTAAAATGATTTCATGCTGAAATGAAAAGTCCGAAGATACAGCCTAGAAAGATAAATTTGAATTCCGGAAGAGAAAATCAGTATAATTTACTGAACATACATATATAAATGAAATTTATAATAGACGAATTTAGAATAACAACAAACTGTGATACAATAGAAATCAACTTTAAACAAGAACATGGTGTAAACTTATTTCAATAATGCATCATTTAAACAGTTACAAAAGAACTAAAATATTAGA
Organism: Metallyticus violacea; assembly: GCA_030762175.1. Taxonomy (NCBI): domain Eukaryota; kingdom Metazoa; phylum Arthropoda; class Insecta; order Mantodea; family Metallyticidae; genus Metallyticus; species Metallyticus violacea. Next base: position 122,946,637 of record CM060835.1, read on the forward strand.
TTTGAAGTTCTAAAATCGTAAATCTTGAAAGCTTTGAAACTTTAAATTTTTGAAGCGTTAAATCTTAAAATCTGTGCCATATTTACCATGATATGATTAAACAAATTCCTGAAAAATAAATGCTAGGGCAAAAAAAAAAAAAAAAAAAAAAAAAAAAAACTCCTATCTTAACAACGAATAAAATACTTTAAATTAATGCACATTTCTTACTGATCAAAAATTATAATAAAAGAAATCCTAATTTAACGCAATGCAATCAAGACAGTTATTATAAAATGTTTTAAAGCTATATTCTACTTGGGTCACTGGATGTGGACGGTGAAGAAGGACACGGACCTAGCAATGCATGCCAATCACATACACTCACTTTCATTTAGCAGACAGACTCCAGTCTTGTGAGACAACATTAAATGAATTACTAGTAACTGATACTGAGGTATATTTTTCTAAAATGATTTAGTGTGATTAGGGCACTTTCACACTTTATGGCCACGTTATTGGATACAACTGAATATAATAGTAATGGTGATAAAATTGTTCTTTAAAGCTAAGTCCACTTGGTATAAACTTTTGTGGTGATATCCATACCAAGGAATCCTGAGATCTTGAATTTTGATGGCACGGTCACTGCAGTGAATTATTTGAAAATAAGGGGCATTTATGCCATCTCAGAGCTACATATACAGTAGGTCAATTTCAACTTAATTTACTTCCAACATGGTGGTATACAGTGTTACGCAAAAACTGGTGTGTCTACGTGTTTGATGACAAAGTTATTGGCAAGTAAAATAAGCTCTCTACATCACCATGTCTTAAATTATTGAATAATTTCTTTTGAGGATAAGTGAAAGATAAAATCCTCACTACAAAAACATTAAGAAATTGGAAATTTGAGAACAGAAATTACACATGATTATAAAGACATTAACTCTATAAACACACCGTACGAAATGAATGTTTAATTGTCCTCGATCGTCTTGTGAAACAATGTTATAATTAGTAGTAGTAGTAGTAGTAGTAGTAGTAGTAGTAGTAGTAGTAGTAGTAGTAGTAGTAGTAGTAGTAGTAGTAGTAGTAGTAGTAGTAGTAGTAGTAGTATTTATTTCTCATACATCGACATACAAAATTTTTAACAAAATAAACACAAATTAAAATACTTTTAAATATAACAATTAGGAACAGTGCCTTCGGTAATTCCAGAAAGCACTAACTCCAAACATAATTTATTTCAATTTGATTGGCTCAGTCCCCCAGTCCCCGGTTCATCAGTAGCTACCTACTGGAATATCCAGGGGACCGGACTCCGATCCAACCCAAAACAAAACACAACATTAAAAATAATTTATTTATGCAATACAATATTAAGTTATATTTCGTACAATACTAAGCTTTCCTTTTATTTTTTTAATTAAACCTATTCGGCCAAATTTCTCTCCTCGAGAGTTGCTTATTCCTTAGGGCCTTATATACACTAACACCCTGGTAACAATGTTATAAGTAGCCTCAATAACGTATTAGTTCATAATTAAATTTATATTGTTTTTTCGTATTAGCCTTCCTAGGCTATACAAAGGTAGTGACTTTGTTGTATCCTATATATAATTATTCGGAATACATAAATGCACATAAATAGAGAAGCAAATAAATAAAAGAAAATACAATCTTATTAAAGGTTTTACTAACCAAACAATTTTTCAGTAAATGTTAAGTAAATTTCCTAAAAATCTTAAAGAGGTGACGAAAATTACCTTTACGTTTGTTTTCTGTGCCTGCTAAAGAACTATTTTTCTTGTCTTTTTAAATACTTCACGAGAAGAGTAACAGTTGGCAAAACTTATAGAATAACATTTATAACTAGAAAATTCTGGATGTTGCTATACAACAACCAATGGAAAATAAGGCTGCCTAAAACCGTTCCGTGTAATGTGGTGCGTGTCGAAGTTCCGCACGGTGGCAGCGGCGTGACAAAGGCTCCGCAGGGACTGTCGTAAAATAACTGTAGTAAATAATAAAGACAGAATTCATGGTTGTCGGCCACGGAAATGTCATTATATGGAGGTCTTTATTAGCAGTGCAACCGGTCAGTGTGAAAGGGGATGTAACAAACGGTGCAGGTGTGACCTACTCCTTCATATTTCGGCTCTATTCTTGGCAACTAGAATGTGGAGACAGTATATAATACGAATGCTGTACAAAATATTAAAATGCTATGCAAAGTCTATAGAAGTTAATAAGATCTCCTTTTCTGAGTTTTACTGTCAGAAAAAGTTGTGTGAAACTCAGGTTCAGACTTTCAGTTACAAGTAGGCAACACTTTTTTGTTGACTTATCATGAAACCTGAATTTTACATTAAATGAAAGAAAACGGCGGCACACTAGAGAGAAGTAATGCCAAGAGAAAAGAAACGAAACATTTAACCCGTCAATATACTTGGAGTTCTTGAATTGATTGGAGAAGAAGAATTTCCACAACGCCATCTGGCTTAAGTGTATTTTGAATTTGAAATATGGTTGGTTCACAAGATATTGCGAAGTATAAATTTGGGAAATATCGATAATGTTTATCTTTTATTTTTTATAGTTGTATTGCAATCTTCAGATTTATTGAAATTAATAATGACTAGTAATTCAGCAGAATATGTTCTCGAGACTTTGTGGCCTAGATTTTTCAGGCATTTGCATATAGAACTAAGGGAAACCTCTAAAAACTACCTCAGACAGGGAACCATTTCAACTGATTATCGAACTGCATGGTAAGCGCAAATGACCGTTGCATAACCATGGTATTATATAAATTTAGCGAAAAATGATTAAAATTATAAATAAAATTAAAAACGAATTGTCATAAGTTAATAATATAAGTTAATAATAAAAGTTAATCACATTATGGATTTAACAGTAGGTACAATATTATTTGCAAGACAAAATGAAATATTACCGAGCTCTTTAATATAGAGAAAAATATTTCTATAAATTATATTTGTTTATATTTTGTATTAGTAAGTTATATAAATTATATTAGTTTTCATTTATAATAAAAATATGGCAAAATAATCTTGAACCTTAGATTAATTTTCGACATTGGAATCCAGTAGGCTGTTTATTTATTGAATCAAGCTGTTAAATGCTACATTTTTACGATTACAGTAAAAAAAAAAAAAAAAAAAAAAAAAAAAAAAAAAAAAAAAAACCGAAATCTATGGCTTTCAGTGAGAAATGTCAAAATTGGAGCTGTAAGGTAAAATTATAGATCAATTATCGAATTTTTTTATTTTATTTCACTTGATTTATATTTATTGCTGTTAATATTGCATCTGGGAGAAAGAAATGTTGATCATATCAGTGTTACCTTTATATGGAATTTAAAAAAAAAACTGAAATTGAAACCCACTTCAATTTATATAAAGTAATGACTTTAACTAGTTGTTTATATTGGACATTACGAATACAAAAAACAGAATTCATGCACAGGATATGCGATTTTTAAGATCAGTGAAAGGATGACACGTCAAGATAAGAAATGAGAGTATAAGAAATGATTTTCAAGTAAAGGGCGTAAATAATATAACCTTAGCTTACTTCCTCTAGGCTTCTTAATCGTCACGAGCCTACCACAATGACTGCTGCGTCCTATATCTCTTCCTGCGGCATCATAATAGAGAGCAGTATTGCAGGACGGCATGTGATCAGCACACCAACATCCCGCCGATTGCCATTGTGTGGGTTCCTAGATTAAAGAACGGCACCTATCTATCAGGCAGCTCCCCAATTGTCCTCACAAAGCTGGATGGACCCTGTTCGAGGTCTCCGTAACTCAGAAATTTCCAATCCGGAAAAACCAGGATTCAACACTTAAAGCCTATGCCTTAAGATATAATTCCACTTGTTTTTGGAACACTGAGCAAACAAGTAGAAGAAAGCCTGGACGACTGATGTATTGATGGACTGGTCAGTTTAAAAGGTGATGATGATAGTAGATTTTCTGCGCTTCGATTATATACATCAATCAAAAACAAGTGGTACAGTAACATTTAAGTGCGAATAAATTGAAGGTACACAGGTGAATTATACCTATGTAAAACATATTAGCTCATCAATAATACAATTTTGTAGATGTTTATTTCAGCATACCTAAAGCTTTATAGATAATATGCTCAATTCTAGTCTCTAGTCCTTACTTTAAAGTTATAGCTAATGACATACCTATAGTGATATCTTCTTGTTTCAGGACTTATCACTAAAATTTGTGACATAAACTATTATTATTGATACCTTCACTTCATCTTTTATATTTTTATCTAGAAAGAGCGAACGATAAAGTTTAGACAATACCTAATCATTTCCTTTTATTTAATTGTAAAGTAAAATGGTGTACATTTCTTTAATATTACAGCATGTATGAGTAACAGTGTAAGAGTTTGGGAGGGTACAGGATTCGACACTAAGGCGGCAAACATGACCCAGGTTATCGACCGTATAAATTTTACTGAACTCCCTTTTAAACATTTCTCCGAAAGAAGGCATAACAAACGCTTTTTCTTGCGGTTAGGGCCCTGCCACATATAAAGCAATGCATTCTTTTATGAGGTCTTCTTTGCAATAGCTGCCAAAAGTCGTGCATGGAACCCAGCCCAAATGGAAGGAAAAAGAAGAATAAGGTGCATTAACAATAAGGAAAGCATGGAGTTACGCCCATGTCCGTCTCGCACGCTAACAGCAGGACACGTTCTATTTGGTCCCTAGGTGCCCTGTATTGTGTGTCGCTCTAACAAAACACGTGTTCGGTTATTACGTCATAACCAAAGCCAATTCAGCTCTGCGTAATTGGAGGCAAACCGCAAAGCATCAGGATGTGGCGACCAGCTATTGACCACAGTATCACTGTCGGCTGAGACCGTCATTAAAACAGGTAACAGGACATCTGTAGGACCGGCAACAGCTATATTCTCTTTAGCAGGTCGGGCCCTCGTGTGCATGTCTTCTTCAGAAACGTTAATGAAACATCTTCGACCGAGGACGAACATTTTCTGCATGCAGGCTGTTCCGTATTAAAACAATTACTAGAACACGATTTATCTTGCTCCTACAAAGTTTTTTTGCTTTGAAAAGCCTCAATATCAAGCGTTCATCTGTGACTATTACTGACAATAAATCTTAGAATCATACGGAACATTGATTCAGTTTTTCAAGAAAGCTGGGCCTTCGTCCAGTGATAAGAAAAGAACTCAATAAAGTTCTCTTTAGAGGTGGCAAAATGTTCTATCTCCGCCAAAGTTAAAGTTAACAACACCAATACTCATTATTACAATTATTAAACATAACTGATTTTGCATGGTGTACAAATGAACACTTTTTCATGTGATTGATAAAAAAGAAGTAATAAAGTTACACATTTTTAAATACGAGGGTCATACTGAAAGTCGTGAGCAACCCATTGTTAAAATTCAAATTCTAACAATGTAACAAAATGTAATCTACAGACTTTACACCACATGTTGCCATATTGTGACGTCAATAGCTTCTATCACGTAACCATAGGCAATATTTCCAAAATGGTAGACATCAATGTTTAGTTTCGACTGCTTATTAGCATTGAATTCCTTGTTAAAGAGGGAAAATCTGCTGCTGAAATTGACCTCAAACTACAACGTGCCTATGGAGATGTCTGCATGGGTGCTAGCGGTTTTAAGAGATGGGTGAAATATTTCAAAGATGGGAAAATGAATATCCAAGATGAGCCTCGTAGCGGTCGCCCGTGAACTGCCTCCGAGGAACGCAACAAGGAAAGAGTTGATGAGCTCATTAGAGAAGACAGGCTTATCACTGTGGATGAAATCGCTGCAAAACTTGCAGTAGGACATAGTGTAGTGCAAGAAATGATTAAAAGTTTAGATTATCGAAAAGTTTGTGCCCGCTGGGTCCCACGTTTATTGACCGAAGATCACAAACTTCAGAGAATAACCATCAGCCAAAACCATCTTCAGAGATTTCAAAATGAAGGTGATGCTTTTTGACGAGTATTGTGACAGGCGATGAAAGCTGGTTCCATTATTACGAGCCTGAAACAAAACGCCAGAGTATGGAATGACACTATTTGGATTGGCCATCGGAGAAGAAAGCGAAGACAGTGCGACCTGCTGGTATGGGTAGCGCTTCTGGGATGCACAGGCTCACATTCTGGTTGATTTTCTTGAACCTGGACAAACCATAAATGCTGCCCGCTATATCCAGACACTGAAAGCTCTGTCTTGCAATGCGCGATAAGCGCCCTGGAAAGATCATTCTGCAACAAGATAATGTGCGTCCTCACACTGCCCGTGTCACAATGAAGACATTTGGAGCTGCTCTATTTTTAAATAGCTACGTATAGTGTTTTGAAATTTTTTCATTAAATTAGTTGTTACTCTCTTAGAAATAGTAAACATTTCAAAATATTTTCTTAAAGGTTTCAGATATAATAGGATTACTTTTTTCTGCAGAAATAGCAATTAGACATAAAAATTAAAAGAAGTCTCACGTTGCAGAAGAAATAGAACCTCTAAACTCCACAGGCTGATAGCCCTTCACCTTTTTTTCTTGGTCCTGAAGTCATTTTCTTCTTTTTATTTATTTATTTAACGAACGATTACATAGAAAGATCTCCTCTTTAAAGAAAATAATTACGTAATATTTAAAGTTGCAGAATAGCGTGAAATTCTATGATATACAATATTAAAAAAGTTTTAAAAAAACTAGAATTGGTGCATTTGTATAAAAATAAGCAGAACAATCAAAATATTAAAATTATTTCCTACTAACGGAACGTACAACTTGATGTATTTTGTTGTTTCTCCTTTCTTTGAACTATAGTTTGGATATATATACATGGCTTATCCTTATAATGTTAAATATACCAACTTCAGTTCCTATTTTCTCATCGATTTTTAAAGCCAGTGGAATTAAACTTTTACAACATATAGATGTACATAATTAAAATTTGCATATTTATTTTCACTACTATATCATGACAAACTATAAATTGTTTTCAATTGTCTGCGTTTTATCTATTTTTTCGCAACATTTTTTTTGCGCTGTTATATTTAGTTCTAGTTTAACCGCAATAGATGCACAGCATCACAATAATATCATGAAAAAGTGATAAACTTTTCTAAGTGATAGCTTATGTAGATCCTAAAAAATGGAAACTTATGCCAAAAAATGTACTTTTTAAATAATTGCAAAACCAAAAATTTTTTACAGAAAAATTAGCTTTTCGAGGAAAATTCCAGCTAAATTCCTCCAGCACTATAAAACAACAAAGGAAAATATCATTAAAACAAATGCTGCCAGCTTATGAGACAACAATTTTTATATCATTCAAGATAAAACAACAGCCTTCCAGATCAAATAGTTCCTGAGATATAGAATAGTAACTGAACAGAACCCTCCCCCTTTCCCTTTAATACTTCCCTTAAACCTCGAGCCGAAGCAACTCAACAAAACTGTGCATATACGACTTCAAAATCTTGTGGTCTTAGATTCATTTAGCTCTCGAATTATAAACACATTAACCCGAAATAATTATTGCTTATACATAAAAATTAGAATTCAAGAAAATTGTATTATTCTTTGAGAAATAAGGTGTTATAATTTAAAAATTAAGACGTGAGAAATATTAATATACATTGTCTCTAATGTTAAAATGCATTAAAATAAAATGTAAGAATAAAGCCATTCACATACAAGGGCTGTTCAATAAAGAAAGATTATAATTAGATCTCAATATAATCTTAAGATCTAAACCCAAGAGATTTGAACCTGGCACCTACTGAATGTAAATCCCAAGTTATATCCCAAGCTACTCTCTGTGTTCTCATTAAGTACGTGCGGTAAATAGAAACACCTGCACTAGCGTATGTGTGTTAGGCACCTATTTGTTTTCTTTAATTACGAAGCATATACTCATTGCAATTTTCACATATTTCTAATTAAAGAAATCAAGAAACTATTTTGGGTTAAGTTCACGTTATTGTCATGCTTCAAAAACGTTAATGCAGTAACCTGTTAATTTGTATCCATTTTATACTGCCATGGGTGGCCGAGGTCGTTAAGTAGCAGACTCAGAGCGGGAGGTCTGGGGTTCGAATACCACCAGGACCGTCCTTCCTGACTGAGGTTTTTTCCAGGTTTCCCTCAGTCCTCATAAATGGTAAATGCCCAGGAGATACCCTAAACTTAGACCTGGAATGTTTCCTCCCTTAAAAAAAATCCTTTCTCAATATATCATTTTATCTCATGTATCATCAGTGTCCACCGCCTGTGGTGCCTCTGTAGTAAAAACAGGCGTTTCTGTTGTGGTATATTTGTAAAGTTTTCCTCAGAGGTCTGTTACTGTAAAGGGAAACTGCTTATTTCTTTATTTCATTTCAAGTTAATTTGAGAAATTACCCAACTTTTACATTATTGCTACAAAAGAGCTTTGACAATTAAGCAATTCAGCCGATTGGCTGATTTTGAGGGAAATGGTAGCAACTATTGCTGTCACATGTGCAGAGATGCATCATAATGTATGACCACCTACAACGCCTACGATGGTATTGTCCTAGGTTGTTACGGAAACAGTGACCGAAAACGTCATTATAAAAAGGCCGACAGAGTTGGAGTAATAAAATGTCGGAAACTGCGATTATTCAATTTAGAACTTGGCGGGGGAGTATTATTTGATTCATGCAATGAGTCACAACAACAGCTCTGTGGGGGATCGTGCGCAGATGCAGACCTGCACACATGCAATTATCGCTAATGTGAACTAAAGCAGTGTGTTAGTCTTCCTTTCTAAATGGGGTAAAGAATCATATGGACCGCTATTAATTTGAACTTATAGGTTATACATAGCTTAGCCAGCGTTTTTGACAACGTATCCTACCTTTTAAGCTCTTATTTCATGAACAGGATGTTATTTGATACTGATAGTACCTCCAAAAAATAAATAGTACTTTATATTTATTAATAATAACATATAACAGTTTGGGCATGTACCAGATTATACTTATAATTTAATTCCTTATCAACTTTTTTTGAGGCTATTTGAAATGCACTACTTTACTTTGTTAAGAAACAAAGAAACTTAAGAAACTTACCTCTTGTCCAGATAATTTTGAATTCCTGAGAACTGAATTGAATTGGTTCTTCAGGACAGGCGTTACATAGATAAAGCATACCATTGTTTCTATGACAAATGTGAACAAGATTGCTTGCATCATTTCTGTGAAATGGTAGAGACAGCTTCCTGCAAATTTAAATAGAGTGTAAGCATTACTTTTCAAAACAATTAATATAGCTAATAAACATATTCCAGTAATTAAAAAGAAATAAATGCCTAGTTTGTTATTTGCAGATGGTCTCGCAGCAAGGTCAATAGCCAATGTTGAATTAATAAAAGTAATTAAAGTACTAGATACGTTCTGTAGAAAATGGAGTGTAAGAATTAATATAAGTAAATAAAAAGTATGGTATTTAAGAAAAGTTAAAGAAAAATGAGAAGTGGAATTGATAAGGAAGAGAAATTTATGTGGTTAATAAATTTGATTACATGGGAGTAAGGTTAAATAGTAATGGGGAATGGAGTGAACAGGAGAAAAGGATAATGCTAAAAGAAAACTATGCTTAAAGGACATAAAAGCACATATAGAAAAATACTAGGGATGCATCTAAGGACTGGAGAGAGTATACCTGGCATAGTTGAGGTTAGGATGCTTTATGGAGTAGAGGTCTAGGGTATAGAGAAGGGGTAGACAAATGTGAATATGATCCATAGAAACTTTTGTAAACAAATCTTGGGCTTACCTAGAGTTTCCCCCAAATGGTACCAAAAGGAAAATTTTGGAATGAGTATTGAAATATTGCTTTAGAATTGGACATTGAAATAAGAAAAATAGCTTACATCAATATCTGAATGTCTAAATCAAGGATAAACTTGAATCAATTGTAAAATGGTTTTGGAGAAATTTGTAGAACTACAGAATCCTTAGACTATGGTTTCTGAAAAGAAATTAAATTGAGAATTGAAGATATTGAAAGGCAAGATATATTTGTCAGTTTCAATTTCAAAACTTCATTGAGTTTATATAAAAAATCTGAAGACATTGTGTAGTAGAGAAAATTATGTTAATCAGTGTAATAAAGCAACAAGAGAAGGTTTTGCATGGGCTGGAATGGGGAGTAGAAAATAGAAAAATGACCACTCTGTAACCGAAAGGGATAATAATATACACATCTTGTTAGAATGAGAAGAAACCAAAATTCTTATAGAGAAACTAGAAATGATAAAGTGGCCCAATTTTCCAGGAGAATTCTGGAGAAAAAAAGGATGATCAGCTTAAAATCAAGAAAGAATATAAAGCAAATAGGAAATTATTTAGTTAAAGTAACAATCAAACGGCCCAAGCAAATTAGTAAGTAAGAAAGATTATTAGATAGTATATTTAAAGGGAAAATATAGCCCCCAATAGCTAAATAACTACTATACATTAGATACTACTGGGGTGTCCATGGTAACTCAGCAGTTTAGGTAATTATTTGTGGATTGATTAATTAGGTAAAATATTTTTAAGTATTTTGGTTAATATTAGTTTTGGTAGTGTTAAACATTTAGATATTTTGTTTGCTTGTCTAGAAATAAATGAGCAATTTAGAAACTAGGGAATTATTGGTGTAGAAATTGTAGCTAATTGGTAAAAAGAATGGTTTATATCTAATGTATTCATACTATTGGTTTTTGGCTGGATCGGAGCCTGGTCCTCTGGATGAACCGAGATACCGGAATTTGAGCTAATCAAATTAGGATTTTTTGGCTTAAATTATTTAGAATTAAAATATTGTAATGCATTTTAAGTTTTATTGTATGTACGATACACATATGAAATATGAAATAAATACTACTAATTTGATGTTGTGTGGCGCGTAGTCATGTTTCACTTTATTTGTGTTCAAAGTGTTTAATCCATGTGTCTCTACAACCATAATCGTTCCAGAAACCATTAGCTATTATGGTAATTCTATCCATAGTTATATTTATTTTATCTCATATTCCTAGAATCCATTTTCACATATTTTCAAAAATCCAATTTATGATGAAATGTCTTGCTTGCTGAGCTGTAAACAATACGTATTCTTTAGAAATATCCTTCATGATAAAACAAAGTTATGATGTCAGCTAAATTGAAGCTTGAAGCCGAAAATAAGGCTGCCTTTATTAATTTAATAACTAAAGGCTGCAGAGTTATATTTCTAAAGGCATTAGATTTGATAAGGGTAATTGTTATGTATATGTATAAGCAAACCATTTAGAGATAGGTATAACAGAAAATGAAATAATTTGTAGCTTGTACTTATGTGTATGTCATTTGACAGGTGATGGTATCTTACAAAAGGGTTTTGTATACATTTTGTGGTAAAAGATGTTAGAAAGAGACTATCTTTTGATAGGTCACGAACCTTCTGCCCAGGAAATACTTAGGAGTTCACAATAAGAGAAACATGTGGCCGTAACGGGACAGTATTTGAACAAAATCAGACGTAGCAATAATTTAAGAGAAAATGCGAATGTCAGAACGGAGACGAAAATGTTTTATTATAAGCAAGCCGGGTATACAAGGTATGAAAACCGCCCATAAACACGTGAATTATCTCCGAGAACATTTAGCAATCTACAAACTAAGGAAGGCAAAAGATATTTCAATAGAAATCAGCATGTAAGCAAAGTGCCGAAATTTATGACAGGTTGTTCTTGGAAGATTCAAGTTCGTGGGAAGATATATTTGATCAAGGGGAGAGAATAATTCTAGCCAATGGTCATTTGATAAAAGTCAACCAATAAGGAGAACTTAGTTACAAATAAATATTTTTAGCATAGCCAATGATGAACATATAACACGGAAATAGGATAATATACGAGGGAGTTTAATTTAGCGAAAGGCGTGGCGATGTGGTAGAAAAACTGGAGTACAGAAGTCAGAGGGGATTCAGACGAGAAAACATTCGGACATTCAGACATTCAGACGAGAAACAGACGACATCATCAGAGGAGAGACACACGAGAGTATTCATTCAAGAGATATACGGAAGCAGGCAGCCTAAGTCATACGAAAGCAATCAGTCTAAATCATTTTCTAAAGTCAATTAAGTCATTTCTAAAGTCAGTCTAAGTAAGTAGTGAAGTCAGTGACGAGCAGTCAGGAAGTAGCCCCAATATGTTTATTTGTGAATAAAATATTTGAACAAGTCAACTTGGTGTATCTTTTGGCCAACACATTTCTCGTTCCCGTGGATCTGTACTGATCCGCGAAACACTCCAGTAGACCCCGAGATCAAATTCAACAGAATTGGAGCAGACGTCATCAGTGAGCAGCCCGGGCAGACTTCGAGACCACGACCACCAGCAGTCCAACAACACAACGCCATCCCCCGAGCACCCAATTCCGACTCCAAGCTTCATTCAAATGTTGCCTATAGTTGGGCAACTAAAATCAAGGCTATCTCTCTGCAGAGAGGGGATTGCTTTATAGACCTTGCCTTTTAGGCTTCACTAGACAAAAATCTCAGACTTGTATGAGCAATAGGGAAATCTTGTTGGAAGAAGTCAGTTTGATATTCTCAATATTTACTACAGAATTGTAGCCTTTGATACAGAGGTGTATGCACTATCGCTCTTCTCCTCCGTAATTAAATGGACGAAAGAATAGGTTATAGGTACATTTGCATAAACGTTTAGAAGATTATATTTTTCTGTATTGATTCACACAGATAATGTAGCCTAATAATGCCATTATACAAAAATACATTGCAAGTAAGTTGATATATAGGCTCAATTTGAACTCCTGCACTAATATTTATTATAGACATTCCTAAATTTATTTTTTATGCTAAACTTATGCCTTACTCTGGATTGACAATCTTCTTTAGTGTAATGAAAACAGTAACAGATGATTATTAATTATTATTATTATTATTATTATTATTATTATTATTATTTATCACGTATATTTGGTAACCCGAGCTAGATGTGCTCAAAATATCAACACATTTAAGCACTAGTCACTTTCATAAAATTGTAAACACTTTTTTAAAAATAATAAAGGTAATTAAACTTAAATTATAACTATTTTCCTAAATAAGATAATTTGTGCTTTGAAGCTTCTTGTCACATAACACAGTGTTTCCCATTTTGTATCTTTCTACTTCTTCGTAAATCGATTTCCGAAAAACTTATAACTAACAGTATCAAACATTTAAATTGTAGATGTGGTTTTCATATTACTTGTTAAACCAATTGAAAACTGTACAGAAGCACAAATACTAATTTCTATAGATTACTAAACTTTAAACAATGACTACTGACTGCTATCAGATCAGCAATGATAAATTTTTATAGCAGGGCTACCTTTAGCCAAATGAATCGTTATTTAATATATCGAAAAAGAAAAAAGTTATACAATTTTAAAATCCGACTGGAATGTCTAAGACTTGTTTCAAAAGCGCGCAGGTGCGCTCATTTCTAAATCTTCACGAATGAGATACATTAAATTAGAATATATTACATTGTTGGTATAGTTGCAATATACCTTGGCATTTAACGAGAAAAAGATTGTGATCTCAATGTTGGATTAAGATGAAGTTTACATTGAGAAATTTAATTATCAGGTTTATTCCACCTTTAAAATCTTACATGATTTGAGTTTAAACTCTATAAGGTCTTTTCGATCCTTAATTACATTTAAATTTTTTACTTAAAACCTAATTTCTTTTTAAATTTTATAAAAGAGATATCCCCTTGTCCAACCATTGATACTATTTGCAATTTAAAAAAATAGAATTTAGTATAAAAGATAACGCAATTTCCTTAGAAGAGACGTTTTGTCCTTGTTTTTCTTCTCTTTTTAGAAGTTGAGCCACAAGAGCTCTCTATGCGCTCCTTCGATTCTAACTTTGCAGTTTCAGATCTAGAGCTTTAGAGAGTTCTGATATCTTTCCCACAAGCTTAGAAATTACATCTCTAAAGGACTGAATACTAATGAAGATGTTCCTTGACCTTCCAGACTTTTACACTCTGTTAATATGTTTTGCACTCTCATCAGACTGTCCACATGGAGTCTCATCGTCCATAGGTGTTTACGCAGTGGCCAACATCCAGTCATCATTCAATAGTTTTCATATCCCTTTCAGTAATTCCTTAGTCAGGATACTTTGTGATAGTTTAATAAGATTTTCACCCACTTTTTGGTCGGGAAAGGTGTTTCTCATCTTCTCTGATATTCTAATGCCGCAGAAAGAAAGAATATGATCCTACGAAATCAATCTTAGCGTCTTCTTTTGAGAACTTGGAGATATCCCATAGAAGTCATATAGTTTTCTTAAGTGTGTATGAGATACATAGTATCGGGTCATCTAAGCATCTGGTGATCGACGCGCTCGCGAGAATATTACATCGGCCGATAGACCATCGATCAAACCCCAGCACTACATGAGTCGGTGTGAGTGGGCGGGGAGCATTGAACTGTTACGTTGGCATTGAGGTTTACACCACTCCGTAAATGTGTTGAACTGTGAAAGAAATAATAAGCGTTTAACCACACAGTTAACTCTGTTGAGAAAACTAAATGCTAATGCTAATAATAATAAATTATTATTCATATGTTGGTATCGAATCCACTCTGTCAGCTTTTTTGAAGAGAAAATCTGAGGTGATGGAGTTCCAAGTCGGAATACGATGCATATACTAGTAATATCCACACACTTTAGACGAACTAACGGATAATGTCCGTCAAGAAATCCATTTAATTTCTCAAAAAGAATTAAGATGCGTGATGTCATACTTAGATGCTAGAAATGTATAAAAAACGAAGACATACAGTTCCAGCATTTTATAGCGTGACATGGATGAGTGTATAGCTTTATTCCGACTCTAGTGTAGTTGAACTGGTCATGAGAGAAGATGTCGGCTAATGCAGTCCCTGCCGCTGCGTTGAACATCCGTTTGAGTGGGTTTCCCGATAAAATCTCTTCTTATAGAATCTTAGTCTATATGGTTTGACAACTTTTTTTATTTCCATCCTCTGCTAGAGATAACGGCACCCATAGTCTAATAAAATACGCGAAAATGAATCTTTAGAGCCAATTAATGACACTGAGTGACTATTTGAACGCACCGTATTGAATATATTTTCTAGTTAGCTTTTTGAATGTAATGACTTTGATATAAGAACAGTGTTAAATTAAAACGAACGGTTATGCAGTAATAAACTGTTTTTCTTTTCGAATTACCACAGTAAAACGCATAGAGAAATACTTCAATATGGAATTAGCAATAAAGTTTTATACAACATAAATATAAACTTTGAGATAGAAAAAACAAATTGAAACATTAAGAATAGCTGGGTATTGAGAAGTGAAAAGTCAAAGGGGCAGCAATTTTGAAATGGGACCACATAACAATAAAAGAGTCGTATTGCTATTAGCATCCACATAATTGCAATAATTATCTTCCATAAGGCTAGGGTATATAATAAAAAGAACAAAGAGCCTCATCTCTGAATGTAACAACTTTTAGTGTATTCTGTTAGGGAGGAGGAAGAGGTGCAGAAATATTAAGAAGTAAAAACAATAACTAATGTATTTTCCATAAACGTGGTTAGAGAACCGCAAATGTAGCTATAGAAACACAATACAGGAAGGGACAAGAACTCTTTACAAGACATTGTTAATGTTTTAATAAGAACTTTCACATTTACTCAGAAAGGTAAAGATATGGTGGATGTAAACTATGAACAACATCAAATTCCGGGAACTTGATGCAGTAAGCTATAAAAATAACACATAAAAATATGGTTTTCCAGTCAGTGTTGAATCCAGCCAATTTCCTGCGGTAGGGGGGGGGATATCAAACTTCACGGAAAAGGGAGGTGTCAGAGTCTTCAAATTTCAATAAAACAACATCGGTACTAATATTTTTAAATTGTCCTTCATCTCTAATATGTAATAAAATTAAGTTTAATTAAGTATAAATATATTTAAGAATGAAACTATGAGAATATATACAATAACATTACATGTGCAGTAAACTAATGCGTGCAGTGTATATATGGATGACGTCATCAACGAAACCTTCTGTGGGTTCCTCGTTCCCTTCAGTTGAGACCTTCACACAAACTTGAGGCATACCATTCTTAATTTTGTCATCACATATTCATAGTGCTGAGTGCATTTCTACATCGGCAGGGGAAACAAGAATGCACAGTAACATTCACCGACTGTCCTTAGAGCTTCATAAACGATATCGGCTCTTAAGATAAAAGAATCAACATTAAAATAATCTTGTAATTCACTAGCAACGAACTTGAAAGAACGCAAGTCTACAACAACAGTGTCAACATATTTAAGTACTAACATCAAACACATATATTTACAATAAGTTTCACTAAACACTTGAAATTTTTTAAAACTTTCAAAATATGCATTTAGTTCTATGACTTTCACCGCCAAGTCATTAAAACTTTGCGATGTTTCTTAAATGCCCCAGAATTCCAGAAACAGTAGGAGTTGTGAAAATTTGAGTGACTGTTTGTGCAGAATTTTACTTAAATTTGAGATGGCATTTAATGTTTAGTTCAAAATCACCAAACCTACAATGAAACTGTAATTCATCATTTCTGTCAAGGAAAGGGACAAGTGTTATGCCCCTTCATAAAAGATCTTCCGTTATCGTGGGTTAATAAACTCTAGGCTTTCTTATACGTTAGGGCAATGAACTCACCAGCCGTTTGTATAGTTAACTTTAAACCAACCAATGTAAATAAATGTTTTAAATTTTCAAAACGTAGCGGGTGGCATGTGTTTGACATGTGGATTTAAACCAGTCAATAGTAGATGTATATTTTGAAATTTTAAAGCAAGACGCAAGACTTGCGCGTGCTTTTGTGTCTCCTGTTGACTTGGTGAAACTAACGATAGTCAATTTGAATCGAATATATAAGCAAGCGTTTGCTCTTCTTACGCACACATTTTAAGTTTTACACTCGCGCAGAATAAGCTCTACAATTGACAATAAGTTCTACTTGCGGCAACTAGATTTATACTCGACTAGTTAAGTTCTACCGTACGCAAAACACCAGAGAACGCGAAAGATCTTCCGAATAATAAATTACTATACATATTCGGATTTACTCATCGCATGATTATTAACACAGTAGATATCCTCTTCCAGTCCTGTGGAGCACGAATCACAAAATAGCGGAACCAATCCCTCTATTTTTCTCATGAAGAGTGGGCAACAACGTCAAAGCGATCAATTGTCAATTAACGATAAGTAGCTATAAAATATGGCAATCAGCAACTAAATCGATTCATAATTGGCGACTGACCCATGGCCTACCGATAAACCCCTTCACTTATAAGAAAACCATATATATCTAATGAAAGCACAGGCCAAAATTAGAAACTAGGTTTTCATAAATAATTGGTAAAACGGCAGTTCCAAATTTGCATAGATTCTTAAAATCTTGCACTTTATAAATACTATTTTAACATTGGAGGGTAAAACATTCCTGATCCCCTTAATAGAACTTAGAATTTGGTCTGATGCATGGAATGAAGCGTGATAGGTCAATAATCTACCTGCCTAACACTAAGTGACTGAATATTGCAGCATCAGCGTTTCATCTTCCAACTTAAACAACCATAGCCGCTAAAAATGAAGGTATTGCAACCACCTCTCCCCTCAGCCTTTACTACAGAGATACCTCTCTATTTTAATTGCTTATTAAAACTGTACAAAAAGTTTAATGAGTATAATTTGTACCGCTCTCTTTCACTTTCTCATCACAGAGAAAATATTAAAAAAACCAGTTTTATAAAATATGGTGATTGCAAATTTAAAAAATGAAGGGGTTTGCTGATGAAATATTGAAGAAGGCACAAGCAGAAAAATTAAAGTAGCATGTGTTTCCAGAGAAACTCATAAAGCAATAACGGCAACTGCGCAATCCCAAGTTTGCTCGTCTCATCAATGCAAATTACTATTTTTTATTTTAAAACTTTTGCCTACAGTGCTATAAAATATCTCTCAGCCTACATGCATTTTACTTAATACAATCACACAAATTTTGTTTCTCTTTTTTAATTGATTGCAAGGGCGAGTTCTTTCATATTGAAGGAAGGCAAAAATTTAATCCGTCAACGAATTTTCTTCTCAGGCGGTGACGCTTTCTTTAATACTGGAAGCTATCACGAATTCAAGAGGTGGCCCGGGGGGAATACCCCCTTTCCTCTCTCCAAAATTAAAAAGCCCCACTCGAAATGTAAGATCGATTTGTAAATGTGTATAATATGGCAAGTTTCTCCTGTGAGGGCACAGGAGAAAGTTGGTACTCTTACATTTCTGACATTCCTTCCTTTGAAACCGTTTTAATAGGTAAACCCTGGTTAAGTGAACACAATAACTATATATTCGGAGCGCGGTCAGAACTGCCAGCTGAATTCGCTTCCCTAGCGAAATCTCGCTATGCAATGATTGCGGAGCGACTTCTCGATTTTTTATTATTAAAAGTCATAATTACGAGTTAATATAAGTTAAATTATTATATCTAATAAAATTTCATTTTAAACCCAACATTGGACACGTGTAGAGCGGCAGAGATAGTGTAATGTAATAAGTCTCCATTTCAACTTCACGAACCCGCCGGACTAAAAACACTAAACTGCTGCTGCTGGTGGCAAGTGCACTTGTGTCCGAGCCCCGGCGGAGGGAGCCGAAGATAGTTAATGGCACAGCTATTAGGAAGATAGTAACGCTTCAGAATCAACAGTACAATAGCTCAGGCGATTAGAGCATCATGCACTTGTAGTGATAGAATAGTGGGTTCGAATACTACCATCTCATCCTTTTTTCTGCCGGAATTAAAGAAGATTTACCACAATTACAATGATTTACTCGCTAAATCACTGGGTCTACCGGTTTCTAGGATTTGCCCGAGGTTAGTCGACAGATTAGATTCTTTTGAGTATATATGAATTAGTTGCGAATTGGAATAAGAGCACATTTCCCACCGTTACAATATTTCACCCGCTTAATAATGGTTTGCCACAATTATGTTTTACTCGCTAAACCACTGAGTCCATCGGTTTCTAAGATTTGCCCGAGGCAGGACGACAGATTAGGTTAGTGTGTGTATATAGAATTAGTTGCGAATTGGAATAAGAACATTTTTCTATCTTTACAATATTTCACTCGACTAGTAATGCCCTCATTATAGTGATTTACCCGTCCCTATCCATTTACATTTACAAAGTAAAGTGCATGTGGATAAGTTCTGTTCTCTCCGCTGCCGCTCAAGTCTGGCTAACCGCTCGGACACAAGAGCACTTATCACCAGCAGCAGCAGATGCAGCAGTTGAGGGTTTTCAGACCTGCAACATAGAATGGTTTCATGCAATATAGAAACTATTAATCGAACAATATTTTTGTCAGATCACACATTGCTTGTCCAAGAATATGTATTTTGAAATAATCACAACAAATTTTTCAAAAGTTTGAAAATATTTTACCTGAAATATATGACATTTGAATAATTGTAGTACATATTTTATACCATCATCATCGCTATGCATGACCGCCACGGGTGGCCGAGGTCGTTAAGGCACGGACTCGTGAGCGGGAGGTCTGCGGTTCGAATCCCGCCAGGACCGTCCTCCCTGACTGGGGTTTTTTCCAGGTTTTCCTCAGTCTTCATAACTGGCAAATGCCGGGGAGGTTCCTAAACTTAGGCCTGGAACGCTTCCTTCCTTAAAAAAAAATATCCTTTCCCAATTTATCATTTCATCTCATGTATCACCAGTGTCCACCTCCTGTGGTGCCTCAGTAGTGAAAACGGGCGTTAAACACTACTCAAAAAAAAAAAAATCGCTATGCATGACTTAGTTCAATAATGATCCGTTCCGACTCCAATTCATAGCTGTTCGATCCTCTTCTAACAGGTTGTCCTCATCATCGTCTTTTTCTGGGAACATAATTATTACTTTCCAAGGCATTCTTTCTTAGTCCAACGTAATCATGCCAGTTTCTCCTATATGCTTCAATTTTGTCAAAGTTCAAATATTCTTTATTCATTGTAATAATTTTCTTTTCTATTAAATATACGCCCCTCAAAATCATAATCTCTCCTACCTTCACTTGACTTAATACATCTTTATTATAAGCTAAAATTACGATCCATACAGCAATTCCGGTACCGCTAAAACTTTATCATATTTAAGCAATATTCCTTTAGTACTTTCCTTGTTAAGATTCGTTTTATTGAACAGCAAATGTGATTATAGGAATTTATATTCGTATTTATATATTTGTTTCTATTCTTGTCAACATATACTATTAAATAATTACAATCCATTATATCTCCAATATCAGTATGTGTGTGTGTGTGTGTGTGTGTGTGTGTGTGTGTGTGTGTGCGTGGTTCTTTTCAAAAATGTTATGGCTTTAGCCTCATCTATATCCAGATTATATTTCACTACTACATTACTAAGATAATAAACGACTTTCTGTTAGTTGTACTCGGAAGATGCCATTATTGCTTAGCCAGCTGCAAAACGTATACTGTTCAAATTTTGATGATCTCTTATAACAGTTATCAGTTAAAAGCTGCCGGCTTTTAATGCCATTGTCAATGTGTATATTAAACAGTGCGGGTGAAAGAGGACACAATTATCGAATACTTTCATTTATTTATATTCTATCTTCATATAGTTTATTTTCAATTTTAATTGTTATTTTTGTTCCTATACAAA
Organism: Metallyticus violacea; assembly: GCA_030762175.1. Taxonomy (NCBI): domain Eukaryota; kingdom Metazoa; phylum Arthropoda; class Insecta; order Mantodea; family Metallyticidae; genus Metallyticus; species Metallyticus violacea. The sequence continues at coordinate 122,967,454 of CM060835.1, forward strand.
TCACTCTCATATTATGATTTGCATAAAACTTTATCCTTCATTGTTTGTCATACCTTATCAAAAGCCATAAAGTAGCCTACAAGTGCCATCTTCCTCCTCCTTGGCACGACAGTCCGATATCTAACTTTGGCCTGCAGCAGCGACCATTATGTCCTCTATCTCCCTCTTGCGATATTGATAGAGTGCAGGGGTGCATATGATCAGCATGTCGGATCCTCGCCGATCGCCTATCACGTAGCTTTCGAAATCGAAGAATGCCACCTCTCTATCATGCAGCTCCCCAATTTTCCTCACGAAGCTGGGTGGTCTCCATTCCATTCCCTAACTTAAAACATTCCTAAGCAGGTACCTAGGATGGAACTCGACAAGCAGTGCACAATGCTAACTAGTAGGTCAAGAAGGTGGTTTTATAAATGTCATATGAATTAGCACATATATTTTTTTCTCTTTTCAAGCACTTGAACTCAGTTAAAATATAATCAATGCAGGAAATGTCCTTTCTAAATGTATATTGATTTTGTGACAAAAATGCTTTCATCAAGCTTTTTATTCTATCTAGAATGTTTGTGTATACTTGTAGCAAGCATTCTATAAGCTAATGCCTCTGTGATTGCTGCATTTAATTCCTTTTTTTTTTAAATTTTGGGATACTTATTGTTTCTTTCCAAACATTCTTTCTCATCTGCAAAATTTTTGCTTCTATTAAGAAAACAAGGATGAACTATATTAGATCGTCAACATTACTTGATCCAAACCAGGTGATTTTCTGTTTTTGAAACTTTGCAAGACATTTATTAATTTTTCTTTTGATATTAAATCTACACGGTTTGGTCTTGACATAAATGATTCTTCCATCTGCATATTACATAAAATGTTATATTATTTTAATGTATAATATTGTTTTGAAATGATCATCAATGATCCATATTTAATCCATATCATCATATATATTTAAGATGCAAAAAGGAGCAAGTTTATCCCGCAACTAGGCTAAATCATTTAAGCGGATTTAATTACACGCTGCATGAAGTTCATTAAATATTTTGATTTAGGGGAGTAAATTGGCACAGGCTTCCTATGGACATTAGCTGAAAGTTAGCTTGAAGAACAGATAAATACTAAACGCGTTTAAGAAATACTTTTGAAATATAATAAATTTTTAGAAGAACCAAACATCTTATTTTCATGTAAAAATAGCTATTTTTTAATTATACTAAGATGGTACATTGCAATGGCATGTCCTTGCAGCGACATCCCTGAACAAAAGTGAAAGAACCTTTTTGCCTCTTGTCTTGGAATTTCAAAGCTCTTAACTCGGCTGACACAGATGCATTCTACAATAATTACTTGAGCCCCAGATGGTTCTCCTCACTCTCCCCCTATTTTATTCTTCTCTTATTTTTTTCTTCCGTCTCCCCTTTTCCTTCCCTGCCGCAACCCTATCTTCGCTCTTCATTTTTATTTCGACACTCCACAGTTTATTAGTGGTCATTAAAAACGTCACCAATTACAGTCCAAGGTCGACAAACTGAAATTAAGGCTTCGCTTCTTCTGTCAGACCAGTGGGGAAATCTGAAACGGGGAAAACGCACGCACAAAGAATAGAGGACCAAACAAAAAGAAAAGTTTCCAGTATTTCTGCTGGATATAAGCCACTCTTATAAAAGAGCTTCGAGGAGTGTTATAGCGTCATAAAATGCTGGCAGATTACCTCGCGGTTCCAAATCCGATCTGGATCCAAAGTATGGTTTCCTTCGGAAGTGAATTAAAGCCGTTTGTTCCGTGTCGTGGATTTACAGCACGTAAAATAACCTCAAGACTGTAAGAAGAGGCCTCTGAGCAAAATTTATTTAAATTGGACGCTAATGACCAAAACTTTAAAAAGCTTTCGTAAGTAAAATAAACCTAACGAGTAAATAAATAATATTTTAGTTATGAGCCCTACATCTCCTCAGTGAAGAGAAACATGCAGACTGTTAATGCAATCGATGGAGCCAACAATGACTATTTGCTTCTAATTTTGAAAAACCGTAAGATATTTCGGTTAAGTCATTTGTTCCACTTTTGAAGAAGAGCTACGTAAATTAAGCTTGGGAACTAGGAACTCAAACTTTTCAATAGATATCCTCATCCAAGATCACAGGTTCGGTCCCGGCCAAGACAGATGGATTTTTTCTGGCGTAAAAATGCTATGGCTTCCTTCGGAAGGGAAGTAAAGCCATGAGTCCCGTGTCGTACATTTACGGCACGAAAAAGAACCTCAAGCCTGAAAAAAGAGGCCTCTGAGCAAACTTTGTAGGCAGTTTCACGCTCTGATTTGGATGGGACGCTGATGACCTGAGATGTTAAAGAGCGTTCATAAATGAACAAAATCAAATCAAACAAAACGTTATATTTAGAAATAAAGGCATTGCTTTAAAATAGCTTAATATAAATATTAAATTCGAAATTATTAGTTCTTATAATCTCTGTATAAGTATATATACAACATGGATTACGTCAATCTGCTCCGAAAGTACTGTTGGAAATTATAATCAGGAAAATTATTTCCAAATCTCATAATGAGCCCCGCCCATGATTAGTTCCCTCTTTGTAAATAGCGTTTCTCATACCGGTATTACTTCCGTACTTCTTCATTGGCAATGAATATGATGATAAATTGAAAAAGAATCCAATTTTAAGGCAAACACACTTAACAAAACGAGACGCATAAGATGGTGATGAGAATAACAGCATAGAAACGTATATTGCAAAGTATGATGACCCACGACAAACTAAATGAAACACGGGTATAAACACTATCATCATTACGAAAACTAAAACAGTTCTAAAAACAACTTATAAGAGCACGAATTTGTTCTTCTGAAACTAATTAGATTTTTATATATACAACTTCAACGACCCAGAATAAATTTCCGAGTGTTGTAGGTCAGCGATAGTTTTACCAATGTCAATAAAGAATAACTAGTAAACTTATGAACTGTAGAGCACGATAGATACTTAAACTGCAGCCTCACTAAGGAATATTATATTATCTTCCTTCATATATTAGCTGTGCATGAGTCCCAACTTTTCTGGAATTCTCTTAAATTTGAAATAATTATTTTTAATTCTGCGGAAACTGTATTTACTTTTAGAATATGCAGTTTCATTGAAATCTTTAGTCTGTAGCAGTCTAGTTTTAATGATATAGAACAAAAGATATTGAAAGTTAAAGTCTTGCAAAATCTGAATTGCATTAACTTCTATGTTTCTCTTATTACGAGTCTTTGATACTGGTATATTTTTTAGTTTTAGTCAATAACTTCATCTCTTATTTATGATAAATGCAATACCTACTAAATTATAAAGGGTGAATAAATTTTATAACATAATGGTTTATCGTAAGTTACGTTTATATAATATGTAGATTGATATGTACACTTGTTTACTCTACTTTTATCTAATTTAAACATTCATTTAAAGCACTGTGTCGTAAGTCTTAACAGTATTGCTATTTTTCAAACTATTATTTATCGTCGGATGATTTATGAAACAATATTTATCTTTACAATGAAAATTTAAGTTTTAGGTAGGAGATTAATAAGGGGTTTAACCCTTTTATTATGATTTCAAGACAATTACGAGGTGTAAAGCTTGTTGCAAACTTAATGAGATTTCCAAGATTACCAACGTGCAACAGTAGATAAAAGATATACTTATTTATGGTTATTTAAGGTCTTGGGAATCCGTATAATTGAGTTGTTGTAGCTTGTTAAAATTAAGTAATGATTTAGCAACAGTAACGAAGTTTATTGAACAATTAAAATTTTGAATGCAAATGTAGTATATTACAAGCTGAACAATTAAGTTTGTGTATTGCACATGAAACAATTAAGATTGCATGAGGTAACTGATAATGTTAAACACAGAATAAAACACTTTTCTACAGTGAAAAACAAGAAAACTACCCTACGGGCTTACAAATAGCTTTCGCCTGGAAACAGGCGATCTTTTACAATATCATTAAATAAATAAGAAGCAAGTCCAGCACTCTGGAACATTCTTTAGTAACAATCCGTTGTCCCAGTAAAACTCGGTGACTAACTGAAAGCATACTATAACAACGTACTAAAAGTAGGCAAAAACAGAATAAAGCCAAACCTAGGTCACCATAGCCCCACTTTCAATTTCTAAAGGTATTTAGAAATATTTCCCCATGGGAACTTCTTACCTACAACCTGCCACTTTGCGAACTCAGAAGGAAGAGAAAAAGTGTTTGCGTTGATCCAAAGTAATAACCCCCCGAGCATTTAGACAAGATACTTGGTAATCAATTGTATTAAGTCTCAGGTGACACCATTACGCTCACGTGACCAGAAAATGGACATGAAAACATTGACTGGCGGAAACTTCCCGAGTGCCAAAAGCATATATTATGAATGCTCGATAGCTTGGTTTGACATAAACACAAGTGTAACAGGAATTTTACTCGGAAACTTTGGACAGCATGTGGAAACTATTTTCTATCGAAAAGATGGAGCTTCCCCTCATTTTGCATTGGTATGAAAAAATGCTTCAACCGACGATTTCCCAACAGATTGACAGGTAGATGTTCACCATGAATATGACCATCACGTTCACCGGGTTTGACACCTCAAACTTTTGGTTTGGGCGTTTATCAAGTGACAAACACAAAACCAATGTTAGATATTTTCATGACTAGAAATGTATTAGAACAGCTATTGTTACGATTACAGGCGACATACTTACAAGCTTCTTTTGCGCTGAATTCAAATAATGAACACAATGCTTTGAACTTTTTAATTAATATGAGAAGTACATATATACTATCATATCTACATGCCATATAAATTTAATTAATACTACCCATTATTCCGTGAAAATGATTCAAATTTTTATTTCCATGTTGTATATTTAAATTTTCATTTATTATTAATTTTATATTACAATATTTACAAGGAATGTCATTACTTGTGTTTTTATGTGAATATTCATTTCATTACCGTTCTATGTTGGTTCGTTTAATTTGTTACTCTTTTCATTTACAAAAAATTCAAATTTTAATATATAAAAATGTTTGTATATGCTTATATATTTATTTCTTCTGAAGAAGGTATAAAAATGCTAGACACAATACATTGTTTTCGAGCATTTATTGCAAAGTTCAAAAAATGGGGTCATTGTAGATCGGATTTCACCGCCTTTCTTCGGTTTTGAAATCAGCCATCTTAGTAAAGAAAAGCATCGGTTGTCAAACGCTGATGTTTTTCTTCCTCTGCATATTGAATTGCGGGGAAAGGACGGTGTGCAGTAGTGGCTCCCACAACTGGTCCAGAATGTAAGATGAGGGAGGAGAATATGAGAAACAACCTGGTTATATGTCTGTGTGGGTGCCTTGCGTTGCCGGAGAGTCGTAAAACTACGTGCAGTATCAAGATGCACATAGAAATGTGGGGAGAAATTCAAATTCCTGAAACTTATACGTAACACATGAAGGACGTTGGGTGCAAGAGCGGTATATCACTGAATATAACGTTTGCAATGCTATGTTTAGGCATCTCAACCTTGCATATTGCAGAACAGGTATCGAAACGACGATGTGCATTTCTTTCCTTGGGAAGGACTGACGCAGAAAAAAAGAAGATAATTCTGATGACCTCAGGAATTAGTAAAAAATATTATTACCCACAGACATATTTTGCAAAACTAATTATATAGCGAATGTTAAAAAAACTATCAAATTCAATGGACGTAGGGTTAATGTTATTTTAATTTTTTTGTTTAGCACTAAAGCAGTTCACAAATTACACTACATATTTTTAAAAACTACTTAATGCATCAATCCCTTTGTAAGATAGTAGAATGTTTCTAGCATGTATAGCTAGTGTTACATGCCACACTGTGTGCCAATACTTACAGAAAAGAGGCTATTGGTATTTTCCTTCCTCAGAGAACAGAAGAGGGAGGAAAAAAACTGTCGGATTAAAGATTATTCTTTTTACAAGTAAAAGTTTTAGAATATGATTATTTTAATCTAATTTTGTTATCTATATAGCAGATGGGGGCCTATAATTTTCCGGCCTGAAGGCTATGAATAATTGTTGCGATATTAGTGCTACACGTTTCAGGATACTGTTACTGTTTCATGTTACTGATTTCATTTCCGAATACACCATTCATTTTTTTGGAGAATTTTATGTTAAAATTGAATGCAGAGCAACGATTACATTTTTAACTAAAAAGGACTTTTATGCAATGGTTTTAGACAATGCCTTTACTCTGGGCATGAAAAAAACACCCCCTCTATATTCTACTTCAAAACTATTTCGTTTGGGCGAATACAGCCTTGAAGATGATTCACGTAGAGTAGGCCGATGAATGCATTGACTGATACAGAAAGCTGCAAGGTTGCGATTATCTAAAACAATTGTGTTTCATATCCTTCACCGACATTGTCAAGTGCATAATTTCAGTGCAAGACGGAGACACCGAATTCTTTCAGCAGTTCAAATGCTACTGCGCAAGGAATGTTGTCAGAAGGCCGCTCATAAAGTTCTACAAACAGCCCTACTAAAATAATTATGTATAATATGTGTATATACTAGACATGAAAAACCATACGAAAAAATTGCTTTCGGTTAAGGTATCCGCAGAATCTTTTAACTTATAATGGCCTTACTTGAAAATAATTTGAGATACACTGCTTTAAGGGGTTATTGTACAGGAAGAGGAATCTTACATTGATTCTCATTGATTCCGATATTTAACTCAGCTCCCTCCGGTCTAAATTGAACGCATTTGTAATAATAGAAAAAGAAAGATAGGGAAATTAATTATGGTACTCCTTGATGGAGAATAGTCAATTCATTTACACATTTATATGCAAATATGCAACTAAATGGCCTGTTGCATATCCTTTATATACATATGAGAATCCATAAGCAATTATTCCCTCATTCAGATACGCAATTGGAGTTTATATACACTACTTGAAATCAGCTGACTTTCAGCTGGACGTACGATTCCCTGTAAGACTAGACTTAAATTTCAACTGACGTAGACACTAACTGCTTTATTGCATTCTTGTACGTAGCACATGCTAAATTTTCTACTATGTAGGTATATGCATTTAGGGACGAGATTAAGATATATCCTAGAACACAGAATATTTACGAGTAGTTATGTGTAAAAGATTTAGTGTTAAATTTTCAGGAATAACATTTATATCGGAGTGTACAGTTTTCAGATTCGAACAAGATTCGAAGCCAGGATTTTTTCAATGGCAAGAAGCCGAATTCCCCTTCCAAAATACGGGTTTTAAAAGAGGAACAATTTGATGAAATAGAGCTATCGATTAGAAACTCCTTCTTGAAAGTCTTTCATGCGACTGGCCCTGCACGTTAAGTGTATTTGTCAACAGTGCGTATAAAGACACTCAGCTGCTGTACTTTTATCTATATAAAATAAGTGCCATACCTGAAAAGAAATCCGTGGAATTCGAAAAAAAAACAGTAGGGTTCTATCACTATTTAATCGATCATGTACACGTAGGACATCTTGGCGTTAATCTAAATTTTTTCACAAATAAAAATAAATTTCAATCTTTAAAGGCACACGAACTCGCAAAACAATAGGTACTGAGACAGTGCCTATCCTAGTCGAGTGATTGAAATTGCTCTTTATTACCGAAATTTAGGTGTGGTGAACTATTGTTCGAGCAGAATTATTGAACACATATTTTATGAATATATTCTTATTGCTCAATAGTACAAAAAAAAGAGAGGTCCGTTTTTTGCTAATTTTACACCTGCACAAGAGTCTGAATATTTTATGCAAGACAACGCGACTTCACACATAGTTAAGGAAAATCTCGTAGCATTGCATGGTGTGTAGGTTGAAGAAAATGGAGAGGTTAGAATTATTATTTCAGATACATTAGATCCCTAGATTTAAATCTATGTGTTTTCTATTTATAGAGAAAACTGGAGAACGGAGTGTATATCAATAGTTTGTGAAATCTGGTGGCGCTGAAACAAAATATCTGGCGGGCAGTTTAAAATAATCGGAAGGATGAATTCAGGTAATTTTAAAGGGATTCATGTATGTCTCACGCGAAAGGCAGGCCCTTTGAGCATCTACTATGATGGCTAGTACAGTATTAATTACAATTTACAAACAATAACTAACGAAATAAATATAAAAAATGCATGCTATGAGTTTCCGACTGCACGACATCATTTCCCTCGGCAAGTGGCGAGACCATTTCGCAGTAACTTCCCGTCGGTAAAGTCAGTTTCCTATTGCGTAGCGGAATGAAAACTGTTTATATATAATGATTTACAGGTTGAATCATCCGCCCCTATATATCGTATCTAGGCAACTGGCAAATTACAATCTTATGTGAAACTATCACCATTTTTGTCAAGCGGTAGTTATATTTCTTGTAATATATTTATTCATTTATATGCTTAGCCTACACTAATGAATTAACATTCACGAATCAGGAAAAACGGGAAAGCATAATACGATAGCTTTATGCAGATTTTAAAGTGGAATGATGCAGAAATATATATATATATATATATATATATATATATATATATATTCTTGTTCTCAACGAAACAATGTATATTAACATTATTTCAATTTCATTTTTGCACCCGCATTTTTTGGAATGATGCTTAATTTTACAAAATATATATTTAATCTAGATTCTCGAGGATCACAGATCACTTCTTGGCCCTGAACCCATAGTTTGAGAGTTGCTCTAAAGCGCTAATTAATAAGAACCCGTAGCTATTCCAGAGCAATTATTTAGATAATGAAAATATGCAAATTGCAGAAACCAAGACGTTTGTTCCAGTAAAATTGCTCTAAAGTATATTTCATAAGCAAAACCGCACCTATAAAGATCTAAATTTTTTTTTCATACTAAACCTTTATTCTATTTTTACCATTCTTAGGCTGTTTCTCTCATTAAGTCTATAAGCATTCAGAAACTGTCAGTATTTGACAAATTTCTTAATAAACATACTTAAACGACAAATGGCTTGCGTTCATTATCTAACTATCGATTATCGTAATGCGACTTTTCAAGTTGTCTTCTGCCTCAATATCTCCCAATGGGGTGATTCGGTAGACGTTTTAGAAAGAGGAAAAAATCGCTTTTAGCAATTGTTCAGGATAACAAATACTTTGTTCCACAGCCAAAATGTTTTAGCTACTGAGGTTTTGCCTGAAACGAAAGACATTTTTCTGTTTTAGTAATAACACAGAAAATTCACATATTTAAATTACTACCAATTGCTATTATCAGAAATTAACAGCGCAGAGCAAAACTAAACTCTTTAACAGTACATGGTGCAATCGCAACCCCTCCTTCAAAATCAAATATCGCATAAGGGAAAATGTTTAAAGACATTTGAGTGACTTTTGTAGGGGAGGTATATTATTACACATTTGCTCCTGTAAGCAACTTTTTCTTACGCTTTCTCATATACAATGTGCTAAGCTCGAAAATTAAAGGGGGATAAACGTGCTTTGGTGGAAACCATAACTCAGTTATTCAATGACATATTCGCTAAATAAAAATAAAAAACTTTCAAAGAAAAGTTATATGTTTAACTCTCTATTTTTGTTCAAGGTGAAAAAAATAGATAACAGCGTCATGTGTTTTTAGACAATTTGTTTCCCGCTATTTCTTCCTGTGTATTTTAATAACAATAAGATTTTTTTTAAAAATGCCATTTGGCCTTTGTTCTACAAGAAGAAACTAATAATGGTAGCTTCCAAATTATACAAATAACTTTTGGCATTTCTTTGTAACTGCTGTTCATACAACAACGGTTACAGGTATCACTTTTGCAGCAAGTAGGCGCACTCGCCTCTTTTCACTCGCTGCATTATGCAGACGGAGTGACATCAGAGACAGCGATATTCAGAGTAGACCTCCTTACAACACATGTTCAGCAAGCCACATTTCCAATTCGAACCAAACCCAATATTGCGATGATTCGATTTTTCGACGCTTTTCATGTCGCCAAAATACATGTGTTTTGCTGCGGTGATTGAGTAACATGTGAAGTAGCGAGCAGAATATAACATTGCCCTTCCTAGGCGTTAGGGGAGGGCAGGACATCTACATGTCGTTGTTTTCTGTCTACCTTTTATTACCTTTGTCTAAATTATTTAGGCGAACATTTGCTTTTTTATTTTGGCTACGCCATGTCGCCCTTATTGCCTCCCCCCTGTTTTAAGTTTTTAACGTTTAATTTCAATTGCTGTACGGGATGATCGGAGTCTGTCGGCGCCGTTAGCTACCTAAAATTGTCTTCCCTCTTTGACGAGGCCTAGTCCAAACTAAGTGATTCAAGCGGGAAATCAAACATGAAATATCCACTTGAATGTAGTGTTTGAGCCATGGAAGTGTTCTTATTGTATAATTGATAAAAGAACCATAATGAAATGCATACATGAAACATATGTTGAACTTTTTATAAAATTATTATTTACACAGCTCTAAATAATAAATATACATATCATTCTGACTATCTAGAAGGCTATATGATGCTTTTTGCACAAATGTGGCATTTGAGATGACTCTCTTCATGGTACAATAATAGTCGCCAATACCTCTTTATTCATCTCAGAAATTTACTGAAGAAAGTACTCGCCATTCTCATCGTTGGTGTATACAAAATTTTCTGGGAAAATGTTTAGGTGAAGTCTTAAAGACATATAGCATACAATAGCAACACCATGTACTATATGCATTGTTATATACAAGAAAACGACATTTAGTACATTAGAATGATTATTAGAGTACTTTGTTTCCAGTTATCAAAGTGTTCGTTATCCATGACAGGTAATCTCATTTGTGGCCCTATACAAATTCTGTTCTTCAGTTTTGCAACATTAACTTTTACACAAGTTTTCGTAAGTACCAGTTTTTATAGGAGGAATGTAATTTCAGGACGCATTAAAAAGATATTTGTCAAGGAATAACAGACTCGGTTTGGGCCTTGTTTTTTAATGTGTGAAACTTATATTTCAATTGTCCCATCCATACAAGAAACAACAGAATTTACGTGCCTAAGTTTGTAAACTAAGCCACAAAGTATAAGTATTAGCTATCTCTCTTTCATATCATAAACATGCTGTATAGGTATTGATAGAAACTCATTGCCATTAAGCCAAAGTACAGCTTTTAAACTAACTTTTGATGAGTCTATGAACAATCGCCACTCATTTGGCTGGTGTTAATATTCAACAGTCTCCATAAATGAAGGGGGGGGGGAAACATTATAATAAAACAATAAAAATAAACAGAAAATTAGTTTATGAAATCAATATGGCAATCACAGCAAATGCATCTTTATGGAGAAGCTTCAATCATTTGAGCCTGCAACTTCAAATTTTCGATTGTTGCCTAGATAAGTTTAAATCAGAATCGGAGTTATCATGAAGTTCATGAAATCTGCACACTTTGGTACAGGGGTTCATCATGTTATGCGATTTAAACCCCCTTTTTAGCACACTGAACTTTTCTATCACTTGTATAAAATAAACACTTTGCACCCTACAAAATACTTGACCTAAAGAGAATCAAATACTTTGCTAATATGCAATTACCATTGTTGACTCTTTGCTTACATAAGAATGCAATGTCTAATGATGAAACACATGCCTGAACATGAATAAACTTGCATTAGCCTTGGTATTCTGGCATTCAGCATAACAAAAGATCTCATTTATATAAATATATATATATATAAACTTAAGTAATAGTTAAACAAACGTCGGGACATAAAGAACACTAAAATTTGAGAAAATAAAAGTGACTCACAACACTGATGGGGGTATTTAAAATATTAGAACCCGAATTTAAAGTACACTTTATATTGTTTTATAAAACATGTTATTGACGTTATCTTTTTATATCTATTACTATTGTCCTTTAAAAAATTATACAAGTTTATCATATTCTCCGTTTACTCCTATCAGAGGACACTATAATCGATCCAGCATATTTCTTTTTCTACAGAATTGCTGATAAAACTACCAGGCCTACTACCTGCTACTACCTGACTTCTTTCCGTATAAGTTATAACTTTATTGAATGCCCGACGGTATCAATATCCTTCCCCTTTTCGTATGAGGAGACAGAATTCGCAGGGGAGATGATTTTCCTAACGCATGATATCTTTTCACATGTTTGACACGTGTGGGAATGAAAGCTCCACACGATTTACATAAATGTAATAATAATTCTATAACCGCGGTGCTGCCTGCTCTGCTTTGCCAAGGGAACAACCTGCGACGCTTCCGATGGAACGAGGCAAAGCGAAGACTTAATTTGGACGTCAGATGTTGTCATAATAAAACATCGCGTCGGGCCGGCGTACGACAAGGATTAAAGAGGGCGGCGGAGGATGGAGGGTGGAGAAAAAAGGCGAGGAAGTAGAAGGAGCACGTGACAAGACGAAAATTTGTGAAGACGTAACTTGGCGGCAGTGGAGAATGACTCCATTTGTCAGGGGAGAAAAGAGGACGAAAAAAATGAAGGAAAAAAAAAGAATGGAAAGTAAGGAAGGGAGAAAACACGGAAGGAGAAAGTTGAAAAAGGGGAGTGGCGAAGGGAGAAAAAAGCTTAAGAAGATTAAATGAGAGTTTGACAGTTTGTGTGAGCGTTGTTTGGTAACAGCAAATTATCGATTCTGCTTAAGCCACCGTGAAGAAGTAAGTGTTTGTTATCACTTTGCAGAGGGGAGAGAAAGTCAGTGCTTCAAAGCACATGGCCTACCTCAGTTTTGTCAGTAAATGCGCAACAGTCCTAGCAATTCTAAGATGCATACGCAAAATAGAGAGTATTAAAAATAAGTACGAAGCTCTTCCCCAATACAGGAGCTTAAATTAATAGTTTCGAGGATGATATGCTCCGGAAATTTGCACTTTACTTTCACCACTTTTTATTTGAATAAAAGCTTGCTCGATTTTTAAAATTACTCTCTTAATACTTTTTATTACTGTGGGACAAAAATGATGTGTGTTGCATGGAGTGCTGGTGAAAAACTATGTATTGCTGTTGTGTTTAATAGCCAAAATATTGTACAAGGAATTAGATGCACAGAATGGCTAACATAAACTGTTGTAAGCAATGGATCAATAAAATTAAATGCTGACTTTTTATAAACTTCTCGGAGAAAGAAATCTACCTACATTAGCAACACTTCAGCGGGCCCCAATAGGCGACTTTCTGGAGATGACTGCTTCAGAAATTTAAATACAATAAAGCTACAATATTTATTCCGATTGTCCTCAACAAAATAAGCAACTTTTATTTAAATAATTTTTAATAAAATTAAATTTTGAGAAGTTAATAGGTTGTTTGAAACTAGACATTGAATAAATATAAATGATAATAAATAATTATTTTTCAGCATACTTTTATTATTAACTTAAAATAATGTCCATTAATTTAGCTTTTTCAGGCTCTCTCTAACGTATTCACAAATAGGAAATAGCTAATAGTGCCAGAAGCTTCACAAATCTGTTTCTTCTGTTCTCTATGGTTGTAGGTGCTGTAGACATGCCAATTTGCTTTACGTATTGCCGTGCAAAGTAATCACCAATGTATCATCTTGCTCATACCACATTTCTGTTCGTACATTGAGAGATGCATTTTCCAAAAGTACAGGCAATTCACAATTGGCAAAAGGACAGTATGTCTCCTTTACAACTGTGCTTTCAATGAGCACCTATGATAACGTCACCGAGGTTGCCACAACATATTAGTGACCAACAATGTTGAAAAGGCACAGATATCATCTATCTTGAATTTCCAGGTTCCCAATAATGCATATCAGGGTATGCAAATTTACAGTGTTAGAAAAAAACTGCCTCATCGGAAAATAATACGAGGATAGATCCATAAGTTTCCAGCCTAACCCTTTTCTAGGTTTGATAAAGACAAAAACTATATTTCACTTTTCACTAAGGTTATCCTTTATAGCAATACACTTCTCACATCTTTGAATTAACATTTCAATCCCCCACAAAAATAATCAGAAGCCTTGTGTGCAAAATGAGCAGCATCCATTACTTGTTCGTCACACTTAAATTTCTTTCCTCGAAAGTCCTTCTTGAGTTTTGAGAAGAGGAAATAATCTCTGGGAGCTAGATCTGGGCTATAGAGTGGATGATCGATCTCCTTTAAGCTACATTTCTTCATAGCTTCCTTTGCAATAAGAGCTGTGTGCACAGGCACGTTGTCATGAAGAAGGCGCACACCACCACTCAGCTTTCCTCGCCTTTTCTCTTTGATAAAAGCACGTAGTCTGTGCAGTAGCCGAGCATAGTATTGTGGTGTTCCTCTCCTTGAAGTCAATGAGGAGTATTCCTTCACAGTCCCAAAAGATTTTGGCCATGCTCTTCTTGGTTGACACTGTGTCCCTGGCCTTTAGAGGTGGTGCTTCGCCAGGTTTAACCACTCCATTGATTCTCATTTGGGCAAGGGATCATAGTAGAGGGCTATAAGTTTCATCTCTTGTAACAATGGTTTGCAGAACTTCTCTCTCGTTGCAACGGCAGAGCTCCAAAAATGCCTGACTCATTGTTGCTTTTGAACTGAGGAAAGAAGTCTAGGCACCCATCTTGCACTAACCTTATTGATGTTTAAATGTTCATGAATAATTCGAAGGATGAGCCGCCGGTATTCTGCAAGGCTGCCAGACAATAAAACATACTCCAGGTATACATCAGCGCATCAGGGAGTTCATGTGACGGCGAGTCGGTGTATATATTCGTGCTAACGGAGAACATTTTAAACATTTCATATGGTTTTCTGTTACCCACAATTCTGTTTTTTGAGTATTTTGCTCTTTGGTAGAAAAAGGGATGTAACAAGGAAATAAAACAATTTCGAACCCATGTTCATGTTATATTTTTATCCTATATCTGTTTTTTGAGTATTTTGCTCTTTGGTAGAAAAAGGGATGTAACAAGGAAATAAAACAATTTCGAACCCATGTTTATGTTATATTTTTATCCTATATATGTGAGGAATGTTTCCCCAAGTTTTTACCTGTCGTTTTGCTACACTTTATATATACGAGTGTTATTCAGTATCTATTAAATATTATAAATTTTACTTATATATATTACTTCCTTTGTGATTTCATCATCCATTAAATTGTGCTGTTTTTTACTTTTGAATTTAGATATGGTAAAATTATTCATGTGTATCCTTTTCATTCGTTTGTCGTTTCTTGGTATGTTAAACTTTTTTTGAAAGGCCTTTTGACTCAAAAATATCAAATGTCAAATTATATGAAAATAGATAATGAATATAAGTAAAATAATAGTGAAACGCTAATGTTTCACATATTAACGAAAACAGAAAAACGCCACACCTGGGAATCGCGTGCTGGAACAGAGTTGTTTCGCTTTACACGTTTAACCTATAAAGCCAGCAATCCATGACCATACCTAGAACCCACGAGTAACTTCATTTAGACAGTTCTTGCATGTTCCCATGTGGTCTAGTGGCTAGGATACCTGGCTTTCACCCAGGAGGCCCGGGTTCGATTCCCGGCATGGGAATTTTTTTTTCTTTTAACCCTTCATATTTAAACTTAAGGAAAAGTAATTGGCTTGACCCAGGAATGGATTCAAAGCAATTCTAACATAAATGAAAACATATATCAGCATTGTTTTGCTGCATACATTCCTGAAAGTACTATATAAAGTAATACGGCCTACGTTGCAAAATTTCCTATTAGTTTCTTTTAAACCGATGGAAATCTTCTTGCCTTTTTAGCTTTGTGCCCCTATTTTAGACAATTTTGGCTAAATGTACAATTATTTATTAGTAGATAGATATAAATGCTGTGAATTTTAAACCCCTGTTATACAATCGTTTCATTTCGATCAAAAACAGACTTTGCTTCTCAGTCAAGTCAAATTTTGCAGTGTTGCACAAGAGCAGGGTAACATTTTGGTGTATTTGTTTTATTTTCCCCTAAATATGTTCATTTATTTGATACAAAATATAATAAAGACAGGTAGCCAACTATGAGCAATGCCTCAAAATTAAAACGTCTTTTTATCATAATTACTGCACAACTATCACAACTATATAATACACGTGTCCTTTTCTCTGCTTTCTCCTACTTCTTGCGTCTCCGTATATATATATTGTCATATAGTAAGTTTTTATTTATTGTGTTCCTCTGTACTATTTATTTATTTAACTATTTCCTCTGCTTTGCTATTTGCTTTTTAAATGTTGTAGAACATTTCCTGTTTGCATTTTTCCATTTGTTTTTTTCAGTTGTAAGCATTTTTTAATAGTGTTTAACGCCCGTTTTTACTACTGAGACATCACAGGCGGTAGACACGGATGATACGTGAGAAAAAATGATAAATTGGGAAAGGATTTTTTTAAGAAAGGAAACGTTCCAGGCTTAAGTTTAGGGTACCTCCCCGACATTTGGTATTTATGAGGACTGAGGAAAACCTGAGAAAAACCTCAGTCAGGAGGACAGTCCTGCTGGGATTCGAACCCCAGACCTACCGCTCACGTGTCCGCACCTTAACGACCTAAGCATTTCTGAGAAAATAAACGCGTAAAATTTGTTTCCTTATATGGCTTACCCCAACTTTGATAATCTTTTTAAAAAAGCTTATATGTAGCACTCTTAGGTAAAACAGGACATTACGGATATATATCAAACATTTTCACACATAAAGTGTTAAGTTCATATGTGGAGAATATGCTTATACGCAACCCCTTCTTAATGTTGTCCAAACTAAATGTGCTTTCTTTTTTATTTAGTTAGCAATGAGCTGGCGTTCCTGTTAAAACCTTCAGTCACTAATAGAGGTAATTACTTTTGCGCCAACGCCATTTTGTCTTAATGAATTTGGGGAGGGGGTTAAAGTATGCATTTTATGTTTATTCCTTGATTTTGTTCCTCAAAACAAAAAGGTGAGTATTTAGAATTGAAACTTCAAGCAATAAAACTTTGAAAGACTTTGAAGTTTTTAAATATGAAGCAATTAAGTCAAAATAGAGTAAAGCAACTGAACTCTTAGGTTGTCAATTTCATCTGTCAGGCCTGATAGAGTACTGGCCTAGTAGTTTCCAACTAATAAATAGTTCAGTCTCTTTTTGTGAATATATCTTACAAGGTCAAATTTCCTCCTACACGCGGAACGAATGAAAAGTTGAAACCACTCACAGTGTCAGTGCCTGCGAGACATTTCATAGCAAATCCAATAGCTTATTTCACAGCACACGCCCTGACACCATGTATAAAACCATTATAGTATTAAATGATAATCACGAACTTTCTTAAAAGAAATGGAACGTAAATGACAAGTAAAAAGAGAATTACAGATAGAAAACTACACAAAAGAGCACAGTTAAAATACAAGTTCCACCTCGATTTTGTAAATCACCTCTTTTATTTAAACAAACCCTTCCAATGACAGCCTTTAGTTATAAACATGTTTGATTAAAATTTCCAGTTTTTGTACTCCTAAAATATTAGTGTTAAGAATACACGTATTAATTATACCAGACAAAAATTTAATTACTTATCGTCAATCTGCAGCCTGAAAAAGTGTCCTGAGGTTTTCATGTGTCTAACATTTAAACAAAAATATTCTAGAATTATATTTTACTAAGTGGCGCTACAACAAATGATGCTACAACTCTAGGAGGCAAGTGGCGCAAGCCTGACACTACTACCTTAAGATTTGTTATTCCAGAGACCTCT
The DNA here is from genome assembly GCA_030762175.1 of Metallyticus violacea. NCBI lineage: Eukaryota > Metazoa > Arthropoda > Insecta > Mantodea > Metallyticidae > Metallyticus > Metallyticus violacea. The sequence continues at coordinate 122,985,237 of CM060835.1, forward strand.
CAATCGAATGAGTTCTGGGGACCGCAGCCTAGTTTCCAGCATTTACCTCAAAATGTAGGAAAAACCATTGGAAAAATCCTGCAACTTGTGGAAATTGCAAGGTGATGATAAATTGACCATTATATTGAGATTTAACAAAGAGAAACCTTCCATTTTTCATAGAAATATAAATAAATTAAAATAATAACAGCAACAAATATTTAAAAATCGTTATTGCTTTCAGTATACTTTGAAGAGTAATTTTTATTATTTTTGATATGGATAAAAAAATGAAGTGAGAAAATTTAGTTCCAGAAATGTAGTTTTTAGTACATGGAATTTTAACACTTTTCAAATCTAATCAGCATCACTTCTTTTTCAATATTTAAATAATTTCTGGGGCTAATGCAATGCCAGCATGCTGCACCATCTTCACATATTACGTTTTTATTTACCGTTGCCCTTCTGAAACGTACAAGGAGAGTTAACAAGTTATCTCTGCAGACGAGGAGAAGGTAACATTTCACAACGAGACGGCGAAATAAAAACCATCTCACAAGAACATGCACTTCCCATTCAATGCAAATGAGGCAAGGAACCGCGTCTTGTTTACACACACACATACACACATTGAGTTCTAGAAATGTTAGGGTTCAAGAAAACCCACAACACCTTAAGTGCTGCTCAAGATGGATAGAAACCAGTTGCTTCTGGGTAAATGCACAACATAAAGAATATGCTCTAGAACAGAATGTTCTTCATAGGTAAAATAAGTCAGGGAGTATTTAAACATTGTATGTGTGTTCTCTGCATTTGAATATGCAATCCCTTCAACTTTTATAACACCTCGAGTCATGAGCAAGCGGCTTTAAAAGGTAAGCCACCTGCAAAGTGTTATGTATGGATGATGAGCTCTTCGCTCCCTTGGTGACTAATCTCTGTAATTAATCATGAGTGTAGTGTGTCGTTGATCTGTCAAGTTGGAGGGCTAAGTGTGCTGAATTAAAGCAGGACTGCATTACCGGGTGTTAATAAACACCGCCATCTTTTAGAGATTGTAGAGAGATCTTAGGCAAGCAATTTGAGTTATGGAATCTGCGGCCAACGAAGAAAAATGATGCAGTTATGTAGTCATTAAAAGTTAGGGAAGTCTTATGAAAGATAAAAAACGAAATGGAAATGGTCATTTGATACATATGTAATTTAGATCAATTTTAGATGATAAAGAAGACCTGTATGATTATGAAAAATCGTTTATTAATTATTGCGTTTGGGACATTGGAAATTGCTCTAGGAAGTGAATACGTGTGGCATTGGAGTTGGCATTTAAGAAATAAGAGAATTAGTTGTTTGTAGAGAAAGCTGATAAAACAATAGTACAGATAGAATAATTGAAATATTTTATTTTAGTCCCCTGGAATTCCAGTAGGCTATTGCTGATGAACCTGGGACCGGGGTCTGATGCAATCTAGGTGGAAATTTTGTATTTTTTTAATTATTTAGAATATAGACAAAGGATTAGTATAAAATCAGCAATAGATTTAAATTTTTTGTAATCGCAAGGAGGTATACGTAAAATTGCCTGGGCCAGATAGGTGGAGACCCCTTGTATTTTTTTCTTAGCACTTTCAATAAATTTCAATTTCAATGTATGTAAAGATATAGTTGTTATTCTAAATTGAGGATATATTGTTGTGAAAATGTGTAAATTTAATTGCGGAATAAATTCATTCATTAAAAGTTGAAGTAAGTTGCTGATAAGTCAGTGTTAAATCGAAATGCGGTAAAATATTCCTTAGAATATCTTCCGAGGAAATTCCGAACTGACGTTTCCAAGGCATTTATTATTATTATTATTATTATTATTATTATTATTATTATTATTATTATTATTATATTTATTGAAGAATTCTGGTCTGATGAAACAGCCTACTTGCCGTAAATCTACAACACGGGATCAACTACTTTACTTCCCATAAGAGAGAAGTCATACTTAGAACGTTCGTCCCATAAAAATCCATCGATTTTGGCTGGATTTTATAATTTCAGACTAAATGTATGACAGTACGACAAGGAACAAAGGTTAACTGATTCATTGGGTATGTAGTTTAGTCTAGAAGGAACCAACATTCGTAAGGCCTAATAGATAAGGCGACATTCTGTGGTTTCGAGGACTGGGAATCGTGTTCTGCGAAGTTGGTTGTTTATTTCTAAGATTTGTATGCTTATACATCAGATGTAAAATAATATATGAAACTTGATAGCAATTATTCACTTTTACTTGATACCAGTATCAACCGCCTGCGGCAGAGACATGCCCCACTTCCTTCCGTGAGATCATTTCGAATGTAAATTTCAATAACCAGTTGTGTACTGTTCATTTAAAGACTTAGTGCCGTAAATTTAAAATTTGGACGAGCAGAAAGCTTCCCTATATCAGATTGCTTGCCTAACACCTCTACAATATTTGAAATTGTTGCGGTGTGGCTCATTTATATTTGTCAGATTGTTTTTGATTGATTCATTTATGGACGCTCTTTAACATCTCAGGTCATCAGCGTCCTATTCAACTCAGGGCGTGAAACGGCCGACAAATTTTGCTCAGAAGCCTCTCTTTCAGGCTTGAGGTTCTTTTTTGTGCCGTAAATGTACGATACGGGACCCACGGCTTTACTTCCCTTCCGAAGTAAGCCATACTTAGGATTTTTACGCCCGAAAAAAATCCATCGGTCCTGGCCGGGTTTGAACCCGCGATCGTATTTGTCAGATGTCATCATTAACTTGGTGGATGACTGATGTCGTCAAGGCACGGACTCGTCAGCGGGAGATCTGGGGCTCGATGTACACTAAAACTGTCCTCCCTGTCTCAGTTTTTTTTCAGCCCTTATAAATGGCAAATGCCGGAAAGGTGTCTTAGACTTAGGCGTGGAACGCATCCTTCGTTAAAAGAAAGTTTTTTCCCTGTATAATTTCATTTCATCTCTGTATCATCAGTGTTCACCACCTATGCTGCCTCAGTAGTTTGAACGGGCATTAAACACTATACAAAAATGACCCCTTCATTATTTGAACCTTTCGACCCGTTCCGACTCCTTTATAAGTCTTGCCACATAAAATTATTACAGTGTCCTAGACATGGCTAGTGAGACAGAACTATTTCTGTATATAAATTAACTCCTATATAGCTGGTAGTTCAACTAGAAGCCAGGTCTTAAGTACTCGCAGCATTACTGGCCTCTTTAAGAATGCATATCTATCTCACAGAAACGCGCGAGTAGAAACAAATGAGAGGTCCGCGGTCCCGTGCTTGGAGGACACAATAGCCCAGTTAGAGCGTCGGCACAGAAGGCTGAAGATCCATGGTTCAAGCGCCGGCGGTCGTGACCCGAAATATTCATGTTTGATTCTTCCGTTCCAATGAATATCCTGCACACGACTAGTGTGAAATAACTCTATACACAAGATATCCCCACTGTTCTATAGCCTCTTGAATTATACGATATTATTACTTTTGTACATCTTTCTTGTGACATCCGTATGGCATGCATTCTGTAGTCACTTCTATGTCTGTGGAACCTGTAATTCATTTCTAATTCATTCCTTTCTTCTACAATAAAATAATGTATATCCGTAAGAACGTAAATTTTTTTCTCTACCCATATAATCCGTTTTTGCTTTAGTTTGTCACTATCCAACTTTCAGTTCTGTATAATAATAATAATAATAATAATAATAATAATAATGCTATTACTTTATAAATTTTTATCTTTGTTTCTTTGTTTACTTCGTTCTTTAATGCACGTAAAATAATTCCCCAAAATGGTCTAAATTTGTTAAGTTTAATTTCTACGTCTTGACATCATGCAATTTCATAGTTCAAGTTTTTAAACTATTAACTTATTCTGTTGTTTTAATTTGAACTATGCCTTTTATTTTATTTTTTTACTTACCCTGAAAGCTAATGCTTTAGTTAATATCTAATTTATGAATGGCTTCTTCATTCTTCTTGAACTCATTGGTGTTCTCGTCTACTATATGAAATTGGAAACAAAATATTAATTGATGTGATTGCCAAATTTCACTTGAGAATTAGCCTCATGTGTGGCCCTTACAGTTTATGATTCTACTGAAAGCTCTAATGCAATGTAGGGCTACTTTGGAAAATATGAACAATTTAATATTGAAAGAAAGTAGATTATTCAGTATAACGATGCCTTGGTCCCCTCGGAACCTCATGTATAACATAGTTTCTTTCAGAATGAAATGATCTACCTCTTCCACTTACCTTAATTTCGTCCATAGTCTAAAATCTAATTTTAAAGGTTGGAGGCGTAAAATTGCAAGAAGCTCTAAAGTTGACCTAACAGAGCTAAATGATGTTTTGCCAAAGAGCACTGCACAGATGTGAAAAAGAGGCAGTTATGGTCACTAAGAATGTGGTGGTCAGTCCCCTCATTGCAGATAGAATAGCTCTATAGGAAATATGCTGTTCGCGCATGCGTATTAGGGTTTCCTATGTTGACTGCTAACAATAAGTTTTCTCAGTGTTACGTTATGAGCTCTAGAACTAGTCAAAGAACTGAACACTTTTCCGTCAAACTTTGTAAGCTGTTGGAATGATGCATTCATTACTCTTTCCTCTACCCGTTTAACTAAATTGTTCAAGAAATGAAACGCTCTAGATGTGTTTAATATATTAATCAATTCTTCTTGTTTATCGACTTATACATTCTCCAGAGATGAAAATAACAAAATTTATACCATTCATTTGCATGGCATACCTACATAGAGTACACTTTCTAAAAGTGTGAAAGTGTGTTTACAAACAGGGTACAAAAATGTATGCACACTTTCACAGTGAATATCTATTTAATATACTTAAAAATTGAATAAAAAACAACAGTAATGTGTAATATGATGTTCTGCAAATGATGAGTAATATAATGCGACTTGCATACATTATGACAGCGTTGCTACGTGACAGGTAAATCAACAATAAAAATGAGGTCAAGATTATTGTATGATGTTTTGTAAACACATGATACTCACATTATGTTATGCTAGCGTTGCTACAACAAAATAGAGCCAAAATTATCGTTGTAAAGCGGAAAGCAATTTTGAAGTGGTATTGGAAAACCGAGAATGTTGTTGAAGTTCAAAGGTAATGGAGACTGGTGTACAGAAGAGAACCGCCAAAGAGAGTAACAATTGCATGCTTTCGAGACAAATTTGAGACTCATGGTAGCGTATGCGATGTTCACAAGGGCAGATCTGGGAGACCTCGCTCAGCAACAAGCCCCGCGCACTGGATCCAAGGCACTATGCTAGGCACTATCCGGGCACTTGATAGGACGAAGAGCTCCAAGAGTTTCCACCGATAACTCTGTTGGACTTCTACCTATGGGGAACTCTTAAGGATGTTGTATACCGTAGAAAACCAGCTACACTGACAGCACTTCGGGAAGAAATTGAAACGGCATGTGCTGCAATCTCTGAGGACACTTTCGCAAACGTTGTTCAATCAGTAGTTCAACGTACTCAGAAGTGTATCGTTGCCAATGGTGGTCATTTTGAGCAACTGTTGTAACTGTAAAAGTCTAAGATGATTAGTACTCATCGTTTTCTGTTTGTGAGAATTCAGTTTTGTTATGTTAACACAATTTTTTCTTTGCTTGAAGTGTGTATACATTTTTGGCACCCTCTGTATACCTTAAAATTGCCATTTTTATTACTCTTTTTTGGTTAAACCTCTTCCAGTCAGTGGCCTGAAAAAGATTTCTATTTTGAAACAAACATTGAAATATTTGCATTCCTGACTAGGTTAGTAAATATCCTGATTTTCATAACCGTTCTATTGGATTGTTCCCTATTTACTCTCTGATATGTATCTAGTTCAGATTTTTTATGACAGACTTCATTATGTTTGTTATAACAGAAAACTGTATGTTGGATCTTAAAAGAACTTAAATGTTAGCATACAAAAACGAACTTATTGCTCGGTTCGGTAGGATTCGTAATCTGTGTAGGTCTTTCAAGTGCACAATTGATGCTGAGTTTTTCACGTAAATGGGTAGACCACACACAAACATTCTCCAATTTGGTTTGTTGTTAATTATCTCTGGTGATGCTCAAAATGAGTGGTAACGGTTGCAAAATGGAATATAAGAGAAGTTTAACAATATCTTCTGCCATTACACCCTCGAGTGTGATAGGAGGTCATCGGTTAGGATTAGATAAACAGTTCTTTTTAATGTAAATAGGAAAACTCGAGATTAGCATTTATGGTCTTGAAGCTTAGAAATTTAATGGTATTATAGTCTATTTGGGGACATAATCTGTTATGTAACTGACATTCATATTGAACTTTACTCAGTTGTTGCCCGGGGACACCAGAATGAGGTTATGGAGTCACTGCAATTCACCAGCATTCACCTAGAGCTCCACAAGGTATCCAACCTTGATACAAAACTAACCTACAGAAATTGAAAGCACAGAGTAGAGTATCCAGCCTGGATCCTTCGTAATACAGTAAGATACCCTGACCATTAGACGCCGAAGGTGGTCGGTAAAGGATACTAATTAAATAATTGCTAAAAGCTAAGCAATAACTAATCGACGTCGTTCTGGCTAAAATTTATTGCTTTGAGATATTAACACTATTGTATTAAGGAAAGAGAGCTTTATAGTCTAACAGAATTCATGAAGTGGAGATTTTTATGAACAAATACATTGTATTCTATTCTCATTGCATCTTATTGTCAAGTAGAAGTCACTAAGATGTTTATATCTCAAAAATATAATCTTCAACTTCTGCCAGGACGTAATGTATATTTCGCATATGCTTCAAATTAACCTTACTGGTCTTCTGGGATACATATAGTATTTTAAATGTGCCATTTCCGTTAATGGAGGACATACTCGTATCTCGCACATTTTATGCATTTTATGTATTTTCCTTTGTGCTGTGGGTATTTCGGGGAGACATAAAGACACTCAATAAACTAAAACATTTTCTTTTACCCTTACAATAATTTAAAACTCAAGAAATTTTATGTATATGGCTACATCTTTATTAAATCTTCACTTTTTACAATTATTGTTCTGTACTTCTGTACTTTAATATGTTGCAAAAATAACAGTTTTACCACAGTATATACAATAGGAACAGCTTGTGTCGGTACCTTTGATGTTCCTAAATCCGGCTTCGACTTGACTCAATGAATCCATTTGATGTGGCGGCATATTTTGTAAAATATACTGAGATTCCAGTATTTGTCACTGAAATAAAAGACAATTATGTAGAACACCGCGTTAATTAAGGCGGGTAAATGGTGTTTTTAAATCTGGTTTTCGGTTTTTGAATGTTTATTAGTAGTTTTTGAATGGCGATCAAGCATTACTATTATTTCTTAAATTCCTACTTTATGTTTACCTCAGAAAACATACAAAACTTTTTGAAGAAAAGCGTTCTAATATAAAGGATCTAGCGAACGTAGCTTCTTAAATATGTAATTGCCGTAAATGATAGATCTCGGGAAAGTGTATATTGTGTTTACCGTGCTTAACAGCAACGTTATTATATGAAACCCACTATGCGAAAATCAAGTGAGGGAAGCAGAAAAGAATATCATAAAGGAAAACAAGTGGTGTCCTGCAAAATTATTATATAAAATGAGTAATTACCCAAGAACAAATTTCACTGCACAAATACGGCTGGATTTGTTAATTTTTCTGCACAAATACCGCTGGATTTGTTAATTTTTCTGCATTCATTTTCTTGGTAACATTTTACCATAAGAACAACCCAAATTATCGTAAAATAATAATAAGAAAAATAATATAAAGAAGAAGAAGAAATAAGAAAGGGTCAGGCAGTTTGCTTTAGTATTAGTATTAATTACAGTTCTGCGGAATATTTTCAATGTTTTTAAGATTTCCCAGGAGTGAAAAAGCATGAATTTGAAATTTAGTTCAGAGGAATTCAACTTATGTATTATTAACGGAAGCTGTGCAAGTGTACAACCACAAAAATACCGCAGGCTTCTTTATTTTGCAAGAGCGTATCGCCAAACGCCATCAATCCAGTGACTTAAACGTTAGCGGTGATATTAAATATTTCGGAAAGCTTGCATTTTGCAATGCTTATTTTTAGGGATATGATGGAATACATATGCCTAATTGCTGTTTAATTTATTCAAAAATAGCAATAAATGTTCTCGGTTTGCATTCAATTATGCCTTTCCTTTATTATGCAGAGCCATTTGTAGGAGATTACAGGTAGTAAAGGTGACAGGTGATATGCGCACTCCGAATTCGATCTCATGAAATATCCCAGCCGTCCCTAATTGTATATACTGCTATTTTACTGAAAAAATGGCGTGCATAAAGGCAATCTCTTTGCACAAATATGGAAATGAAGTAAAGGATAGGCAATAACCTATGTGATTCAAACTATAAACAAATATCAAATAACGGTGCTAATGTCTATAAATCTGGAAGACCTTAGCAAATCTCACGACAAGACAAAACAGAACATTTATTAAAACATTCTAAAACCGAGCGGAGTGGTTTAGGCGAGTACCTGAGACTTGTATTTGGAAATTACCGGTTAAATATCCTTGCGATCGTCCACCCTGATGTTCGGTTTTTCTTTGTTTTCCCTGGTCACTTAGGTGAATGCTGGAATCCAGCTTTACTTCCACGAATTTTCCGCCTTCCCATTTCGTATTATTTCATTCCGTGGTTCTGAAAGTTCTAGGAGAGGTGAGCTGTGTGCGGTGTGATGGTGGCTTGCTCTTTGAAAAGGTCTGCTATGGAAGCAGCCCTTCTTTATAGGCAAGAACTGCTTGAAAAGGTGGAAGCATGGCTGACTTCAGATTTCTCTGGAAACATCCCATCTGTATCCGCGCCTCATCACCCCTGGAACCTGGCCCCTCGGTATTTCTTCAACTCATCCCTTCCTAACACTCCTAAAACCAAGATCGCGGGTTCGAACCCAGCCAGGACCGATGGATTTTGCGGGGCGTAAAAATCCTAAGTATGGCTTCCTTTGGAAGGGAAGTAAAGCCGTGGGTCCCGTGTCGTACATTTACGGCACGAAAAAGAACCTCAAGCCTGAAAGAGAGGCCCCTGAGCAAAATTTGTCGGCCGTTTCACGCCCTGAGTTGAATGGGACGCTGATGACCTGAGCTGTTAAAGAGCGTCCATAAATAAATCATTAAAAAAAAAAATCCCTTCCTAACAGATCCACCACTGAAGGCGTAAGCACAAACAGCCAGCCCTTGAGCAAGGTTAAAGTGACAGATATGTCTTTTCCGTCCCTATCTATCCAATTCAAATATTCTCTAACAAGCAATCTGTGTATGATTTGAGTATGTGTATGAACAAAACTTTTGATACAGAATTCAGTATTTTAATCCCAAAGTGACTTTAACCTCTGAGACGATGTTTCATTTCACGTTGCCTAAACCGCCAATCGGTAATCGCCTTAAGAAAGAAGTGTCTTTAATGACGAAAGAACAGGATACATGTGTTATATTTTCTGTCCAAACTCAGTCTGAGTTTATCAGACCTGAAAATTAGAACGCAAAGAACGAACACTTATATATTTCGTTTGCATGCATGACATCTTATTGTGTAACCAACTACGCCTTGTGGGATTCAGCCTGTAGATAGTAATTTCGCTTGCATACTCTGAAATCATGAAAAATGTTGCCTAACAATCAGTAACGTGATTAACGGATAGCTTCTTCTTGTTTCAACAAAATAATGCCCTCGCAACAAATTGAGAGTCATCACAACTGGGTTCCAGTAGCATTGTGTCGAGTTGCTGCCTCCTATACCCTAAACCCTATAGACTCCATAGAGAAGCATTGGGACTTTATGGTGGTTGAGGCGAAATTTATGAGCTGCCGCTCCAAATTAAATTAGAGTTATTATATTAATTAATGTTATATAACATCCTTATTATATCATGAGTGTAGTATCACTTCTATCTTCTATAATTTTATTGAAATGTTGTGTATGATGTGATTTTTTTACCAGATTGAAAACACTCCCTGTTCTTGACCCGAAAACGGGAACAGAGAAACTTATTGCCCATTGTAAACATTATTTGTAAAGATGGCCCAACCGTACCTTAATCACAAAAATTCCAGCTAAGAAGTAAGGGCTAGTCGGCGCAATTATAAGTCAGCGGAAAAATCATCGGAGAGATAAAGAAGAAAAACATCAACCTCTGAGAATCCAATTATTCAAAATACTTCCATAAATCTTCCCTCTGCCCATTACATATTAACTATTTTTTTATTTCTTTGCTAATACCGCTGCATGGCTAAACTACAGATGGCAATGAAATTCTGGCGCGCCGTTACCAAGAATCATGCCGGCCATTGATTGACAGTACGCTGTACCACGTTGATTGGTTTTTCAGGATAACTAGCAGTAAATATGTGTTTGATATTTTCTTCTGGGTATAAGGAAAATAAAATCTTTGCTTATAGTCTCTATACTTTTGTATAGCATTAGGCTTATCGTATCTGGACATAATAAGTTCGCAAATTTCAGCAAATCTACCAGTACTACAAATGTCACCCTCTAGTAACATCTGATGTATTACAAACGTATAACTTTCATAAACTGTAATAAAAAAAGAATAAGAATAAAAATTAATTCAATAATCATTATAAAAACACCTCAAATTTAAAGGGCAATAAAAATCTCTCCCAGAAAATGAGCATATCACACACATTTAGACATCGATTAAAGACAGCGTACTAGTTGCACTCAATAAAACATGTAAAAAATATAAGAACACATTTTAGATATAACCAAATATTTACTTTTTCGGGTCTGAAATAAAAAAAAAAAAAAAAAAGAAGAAGAAAACAGATGCTGAATTTTTCTTTTTTAATTCTAAGAACACGTTTTCTGTTTGCACCAGCCATGTTACATAAAAGATTAGTAGAAAAAGAAAAGGGGGGAGGAAAGCGTGCATGATGCAGTGATCGCTCTCAAAGAATCTGAGATTGCAAGCTCTATTTTTGCAATTTTCGGCTGCTATTCCTCAGATACCGACAGTGTTAACTATAGGATGAGGAGAGTTCATTTTGAGACTATCTGAAAATAAATCTGATAATTAAACTCGTTTACACTTTTTCAATGTAATCTCCCTTGTCTTGCACATACTTAGTCCGCTTGCCTCAGTGACTTGATATCATCCGAATAGAAGGACTTATTTACTTTCCCTTTCATGATATCATTGGGAAGCCTTTGCTCGCGTAGGAATTTCTTCCGGTTTGAAAGCGATATAATGACCGGGAATCAAGTCTGGACTTTACAGTGAATGGTTAAGCACCTTGCGCAAGTAGCAAGTAGTAGTAGAATCGATAAATACGAAATCGCCAGTATTTATAACACGACCTCTGTCACTTCCAGTCTTTATATTATGAAGGTTGCTCAAATGAAACTAAAAGTTTTGCCATAGCGTCGTTGTTTAACTTCACAGAGCTCTGTGGTTGCTCTAGTGGGTGACGTTGCATATAAGAAAGCAGACTGGTATAGTCTGACGGTGCAAAGTGTTTTTTATATATGCAGAAGCAAATTTGAACTGAATAAGGTTCGCTACAGGGATTCGTCCAAATGGATCCAGCAAACTATTATTCAAATTGTGAAGGCATAAGGTGCTAAAGTAGTGGAAATATATCGTCGTATAAGCTATGGGTAAGGGAATATGTATCTGTCACGCAGCACGGTGTTCAGATAGTGTGGTGAATTTCGTGACGGACGTGTGCGCACTGAGGACATCCCTAGACCTGATCAAGTTCACTTAACCATTACCGAGGGCCATGTAAATAACCACCCGAGAGATTGTATATATTGTAATTAACAACGGGAACTGTTCAAACAATTCTACATCTATGGCTGAGGTATCGCAAGTGGGTCCCCAAGTATATATCTGAGGGAGAGAAGGTTCGATGAATGGGTGCTTGTATGGAGTATCTGCTGCGTTACCAAGCAGGAGTGAGTTCGTTTCTTTGAGGGTGGTTTCGAAGTCAACTACAGACTTCTTCGGTCAGGGTATCTATAGCCTTGTGAGGCGCCGGGACACTTGCTTGAACAGACAAGGTGACTATGTGTAGTGAAAATATCAGCTATATCAATCTTCCTCTCAACATTCCAATCGATAAACCATTACAGGAGAGAAAAAATAAAGAATCTCAGTTTCATCTAGGCAAACCATATAGAATCCAAACGACATGAAGCAGTTTATACTGAAATGTAAACTCAAGTCTTAGAGTTTATCTTTTAAATAATATAAAATAGTAGTTGCTAATTTTTTCAAGATTGCCGAAGTCATAACATGAACTCGAGAACGGAAAATAGGTGGGTCAAATCCTAGTTAGACCATCTTCCTTTCGTTTCCAAAATTCCTTTTCCAATTTAGCATTTCATCAGCATCAATCGCCAGTAATATCATAAAATGAAAAATTGTCGTTAAGTACTATTCAAAATAGTGCCAGATGAATCACCATAAAACCATTGACTGCTTTCAACCCTTTCAATTGAAGAAAGGACTTTCTACAATACTGTCGTAATTTACTATTTACTGAAATGTAAGAAAAATAATACATTAAACAGATATCATATTAATATTGAACTAACTAGTAATTTACAGTTTATTTATTCTCATACTCGACAAGTTCTTCATATAGTTGCAATAACCACTAGCAGTAAATCATTCAGACAAACTGGTAATTTTACATATTTAAACAACGCTGAGCAGCATTTGTATAGTTCGCTCATTCCCCCCCCCCCTGGAGGCCACAAAATTACAAAACAGTTCTGGTAGAATTGCGATGTAGGTATTGTGTCTAGCAGTCATTCCCTATGATTGACACAGTTATTATGGCCCATCCCTACCGAAATATAAATATAATATAACATGTAAGTTGCTAGTCTAATTATCATAATATTACGTATAGTTATTAGTAATGTAGATATCATGTAAATAATAATAATAATAATAATAATAATAATAATAATAGGGCATGATGCTAGCATGTGAATTAAATGTCGACAAAGGAAAAAGTTCTTTGGTGTTTTCTACTATGGCAACTTGGAAAGCCAAGGGGACCGTAAAATTCTTTACAATAATCCCGAGAGTCGAGTGTAATGCTACGTTTAAACGTACTACCGTTGCAGGGTTAATAAATTCAAAGACTTTTAAAACCATTAGGGCTTTGAACCCAAGAGGCCATTATACTGCTAGCGTTTAAACTAGCCAATGTCAACAAAATGTTTTAAACTTTCAAAAATAGCGAATGGCACTGTGGCAGGTGAACTTATACCAGTCAATAGTAAATATATATTTGAACTTTTAAAGATCGGCGCGAAAATTGAACTGCCTTTCTGACACCTTTGGAGCCATTGAGCCAACGAATTACTTGATTTTAATTTAATATACTTGGAGATCTGCTGGGACAAATAGTTAGCAGTACTTATTCTAGACGCGGCGAAAAGTAGTTCCAAGATCTACACCCCGCACGCATCTAAGTTCCAGACGCAGTGAGACGCAGTTCAGTTACTTAGTTCACACTGAACACACGCACTATAAGTGCAATGTTGCTGAGGTACACACTTTACAGAATCACTCAGACGCAGATAAAAAGTTTTACAGTGGCGAGAGGCACTTGCTATTCCGATTTCGACGCAGGTACTCAGTTGTAAGATATACACAGCGACATATGCAGTACTTATTTTCACTTCTAAGTTCCGCTCTTCTAAGTTTGTGTTTCATGTAGCTGAATCTATCGTACGCAAAACACCAGAGGACGCGAAAGAATTTGAACATAATAAAGTACCTATATATATTGTCGCATCGCGTGCTTATTTACACTATTGAATTCCTCTTTCAGTCTTGTCGAGTACGAATCAACAAAACAGCAAATTCACCCTTAAAATTGTTGTCATTGAAGCATGGGCAACAATTCCAAAGGGACCGATAATCAATCTACAAAACTGCTTCAAAACTGGTATGACATCGCGGTGCCACTCTACATCAACAACAAATCGTTTCAAGATTGCACTAAACCGGAGCCAACTAAATCGCTTCCTGGGCTACCGGAATAAAGACCCTGTTCCTTCTCTTGGGTGTTTCTTCGCCAATGTTTCCCCTTTCAATTTCATTAGCAAGGACAATGCACAAGTTATCTGATTGAAATGATATATGTTTATGCCTCATTTCAGTTTTCATAGTACTTTTTTTTAGACAAGCTTGTTTGCTTCTTTATTACCATGTGATTGACAGTGTTCAGGAATCCATTAAAGAGTCACTGTTGTATTTTAATTGGGAAGCTAGATAACATTTTAGAAATCCTTGGAGTTATCAAATAAAAATGAGTTACTGCGCATACACACATAGAACTCAAGGCGCGACAAAAGTTGATAATACTAATGCTTACACTACATCTGTGAGAAATCCGTTGTTCATATTTGTACATTCGTAGTTTGTTTAATGCACTCAAAGTGTTCTTAGCTTTACGTGTACATAGAAGTCTGGCATCAGAAATGAAGGTGATTAAAAAGAAGTAGGCTAGTGTAGATAATGTTTTATGCTGAAAGTGCTGAATTTCATTGACGCATGCTATAGTGTACGTTTATGTGTGCTGGAGTGGCATAAGGGGTTCCGATATGTACGCGTGTCACTGCAAGACGATGCACTTCCAGGACAAGCTCTCACAGCATTATTCCTGAAGTTTCTGTGCAGGTTGGTGTTCTTATCAAGTAAAACCGTCGGATTGAAATGGAAGTAACTCGTGTTTTGGTGGGGATAAGCCATTATCAAAGATCTTGAAATGTATAGAAAACTGTGCGCAGTGAGTCCCACATCTACTGGCGAAGTTTCACAGAACGGTTTTATCTCTGGGTCAGTAGCAGGTTGAAGAGTGTGTGTTTCTGACTGATATCATCCGTGATTTTGAGGCCAAGAGCAAACGACCATAGTAAACACGTGAACTTTCCCCCGCCGAAAAAGTCCAAAACCTTACGCTCAAATTCGAAAAATCATCATGTTCTACTTTGCTAAAATAAATAAAATAAAATAAAACCTGAAATACTCCATCCCGGCACCTTGTTGCCTATACTCGGACTTATAGTTCATATTTTTAATGTATTATTTATTAAAAATTATTTCATTATACATAATACATTTTACACACCGTAATCTATAAAAAAAAAAAAGAAAATATAATATAATAATAAACTAAATAGAACACAGAACCAAATAATTCTTTAAGTAATTTAATAATTTACATGCTACTAGAAACCAGTAGTTACCAATAACTGGTAACCAGCTAACTATAAGAACTAAATTGACGTCGGAAACTGAACGGTCAGGGTGCTGGTAACCAGTACCTACCTTTCCCTAGCTATTTAAGAGAATTTAATTCCTATTTTACTTTTACTTTTAGTTCCATATGCTGTATTCACTTCTTATTTAAATCATTATTTCTCTTTAGGTTTTAATGTTTATGTGTTCTTAAACTTATAATATTAATACATGCTTTGAACTCTACCTTTCCTAACTTAGTTCATTTAATATATTGAGCATTCATTTTAAGTATGTTGCTATTCAGTCACTGCTACACCACCAAAACTTTTTGTATATAATCCTTACTTGCTACTCTTCAAACGCTTCACCTTTGACTGCCAGGGTTCTATTTGTCAGTTTTTTTTTTCGAGCAGGGGGCCACAGTTAATGTAAAGTACTTGAAGACTGCATAAACTGAGACTCGCCATAAATTGCTGAAATGCATTATCCTTCTCCATGATAACGCCGGTCATCACACTTCCCAACTTAGGAGTCATTGGGGCTTTGACTAGAAAACAGTTCAACATCTTACTTATAGACCTGCTCTTTCCCCATGTAATTTTCATATTTTGGTTTCCTGAAAAGGGACATTCGTGAACGTCGGTTTGAAACGGACGACTGGGTACCATCAGCAACTTAAGAGCTGCTACAAGAATGGAGCATACTGTTTTATCTCCCATTGGGAATAATGCATTAACGTTTAATGTGTAATATAAAAGTACTAAGCAACTATCACTTTCTTTAGACCAGTACTGGTTATTTTTAAATCCTTGTGTTTTCATTATTTAGTTATTTTTGTACACTACAACACTCGCAATTTCTGGTACATTGCAGGCTATCGAAACACATCCGTTGATCTAAGTTAATTGTGTCTATTGTGCACAACGTAGTGTTTAAGATGACTGTAAAGAAGAATGGGTGCCAAACTATGAATAAAACTTAGGATTAGGGTGAGCAAAGGCGAGATGAACATAAGACGAAACAGAATGGGGTGTGGATATAAAAAAAATTGAGTGCAAAGCACCTTCTACCTTGCATGTGGAAGCGTGTAGATAGAAAACGAGCCAGAGCAGAGAGCGATGAATAAGAATGGGAAGGGAGAAAGAGAAAGAGGATGCAATTAGCATATTAATTTGCTGCTCGGTTCAACAACGTGCTGCCTCCTGGAGATAAAACATGCACTCAAACTCCGTGATGCATTAAGTCAGTCCATTATCTTTTCTGACTTTTCCACTTTTTTCCCCTTAATTTTCTCTCCAGCCTCCTCCCAAAGCCTCCCTTTCGTATTCATATACCTTCTACACTGTCTCCATCGTTCCATCTTTTATTTTTTTCCATAAACTAGAAAGAAATTACGCTAACTGTATTTACCATCGTTCCAATTAATCAAGAACAAAAGAAAATGAACTGGGGAGTGAAGAGGAGAGGAGGAAATTAAATTCAAGCTTATAGAGCCGTTCCCCTGGGTAGACTTTGCAGCAAAAGTTCCTCTCTTTTGTTTGGTTTTCATGAAATCTTTATTATCAGTTGGTGTGGCAACACCTCTTCGTAGCATGAGCACTTCAAGTCCATACTACTGAAATATATGTTTATTTAGCACGTTTCATTTTTTCCTGCATATGATTTCAAACTAAGTTCCACCCTTTGCCCTCTTTCTAAGGATGAAGCTCAAGTTGGGCTCTTGGTGTATATTTCCTCCTTCATCTTCTCAAGTTCATTTCAATCATTGCATTTGTCTCCTGTCCTGTTCGTTTGTAGCATCCCCTGTTACCTCCACAAGAAGCTCTGTATGCCGGGTTTGTGGTATATTTACATTCCTTCGTTTATAATTAGACCTGAAATTGCAAAAATACTAAGGAGTGTTATGTACTAATACATTTCAGACCATATCCATGGATGGCTTATTCTTCATGAATTTCTATTATATTCCATATATATTACTGAAATGTTTCATATTTTTGTTTTATATGTACACAACTTTCACAGATACGATGGTAGGTCCATAAGTTTACGACCTAACCCTTTTCTAGGTATGATAAAGACAAATGCAGTTACTATTTATTGCAATACACTTCTCACATCTTTGAATTAACATTTCAATCCCCCCCACCCAAAATGGTCAAGTCTTATGTACAAAATGGACATAAACAGCATCCATCACTTACATGTCACACTTAAACTTCATTCCTCGAAGATCATTCTCGAGTTTTGAGAAGAGGAAATGGTCACTGGGAGCTAGATCAGAGCTGTAGGGTAGATGGTCAATCTCCTTGAAGCCACATTTCTTCACAGCTTCCTTTACAACAAGAGCTGTGTACAAAGGCGCGATTTCGTCAGAAGGCGCACACCACTACTCAGCTCTCCTCGTCTTTTCTCTTTGATGGAAGCACGTAGTCTGTGCAGTAGGCCCGCATAGTACTCCTCATTTACTGTGGCGTTCCTCTCCTTGAAGTCAATGAAGAGTATTCCTTCACAGTCCCAAAAGATTGTGGCCATGGTCTTCTTAGTTGACTGAGTGACCATGGCCTTTAGAGGCGGTGATTCGCCAGGTTTACGCCACGCCACTCCATTAATTATCTTTTGGAAAAGAGATCATAGTACAGGACCATAGTTTCATCTCCTGTAACGAGTTTGCAGATTTTCTCTCTGGTTGCCAGGGCAGAGCTCCAAAAATACCTGACAACAGTTGACTCGTTGCTGCTTTTGGACTGAGGAAAGAAGTCTAGGCACCCATCTTGCACTAACCTTATTCATGTTTAACTGTTCATGAATAATTCGAAGGACTCCTGTTTAGAAAGGCCCAACCTTGCTGCTATTTCTGTAATTTTGAGCCGCCGGTCGTCCATAATTTCTTCTTCCACAAGAGCTTTGCTTTCAGGAGTGAGTACCTCCAAGGGCCGACCTGCATGCTCTTCGTATTCAATGCTTTCCAGACCCGTTCGAAAAGTTTGGTCCATTCTTTTAATGTAGAATATGAGGGGGACGCTTGCCCATATACACTGACCAATCGCTGTTTAATTTCATTTGGAGTAAGCTCTTCTTTTGTGAAGAACTTAATAACAGCTCGAAACTCCATTTTGAACATGTTACAATGTTCTACACATAGCCTTTTTTATGCAATTATATCTGAACAACTGAACACAGTGAAACGGAAGTAACAGTTGCAATTATTCACTTAACAGATAAGATATGACACTAAGTAAGGATTTTGTGAAGGCGATAAGCCTTATTGGCGAGGTCGGCAACTTATGAACTTAACTTGTACATCATAGGTATTTAAAATGTCTCACTTATTCAATAACGTTATATTCAATATTTTTTTTCAATCTTAAACTACATATTCATAATTTATTTATAGGTGTTTTAATTACAGTGTTTTTATTTATCTAATGTAAACATTACGCCTTCTTCACTTTTTGTGTAATAACTCGAGCACCAACACATAAAATTCATTTGTTTTTGCAGTATAAATTCCGGAGATAAAATGTTACATCTGGATATTTGTGCATTTTCTCTTCTACATCTCTCTTGATTATAAAAATAGCATTTGTACAAACCAACTAATTGTAAACCCTACATAGTGGTTATTTATTCTGCAATAATATTCAGTATTCTATTTAAGATAATTCTGTACAACTGATTTTTAAAAATGCATTTCCAATCATTACAAATGTTTTTTCTAGTGCCTTTCTTAAATTGCGCTGTCACTTTGTATAAAACCATTCTTTGGTCCAATGTTTAACCTAGCTGCTTACCAATGTTTCATACCTTTCATTGGTTTTGGTATCTACTTCTGCGATTTCCATGAGCTCTCTCGTTCGTTTATCTTGGGTACATTTACGTGTCATGATTCTCAGTTGTTACTGTTCGATGCGTCTTGTTTAATACAATAGCATATAGATTTTATTTTAACGCTGTGTCTAAGATCTTTATGCTTTTGAGTCAAAATTGGTGAGTTATATTCTATATATCCCTGTAATTGCAACCAGAACTGTGTCCTATATTTCTGGCATTCCTATATTCCTCTCGGTTATCTGCTGTTGTATTTTAAAGGCACATCTTTCTTGTTTTATTGTTACTTCATTTTGTTTAGCTCTTAATACTTTTATTTTCTATAAGGCGGCGTTTGAAAACTGCCTAATTCCTTCTTAAATCACCGGCTTTTTCTTTTTTCACCTTGCCGTTATATTACGAAATAATGGTTGGATCCTATGGCATGTTCATTTTCTATAGTTATATTATTAACTGTCCAGCAGCTATCATATTTCCTTTATTATAAGCGCTTAAACATCTATACTATCTTTCATCCAATGCATCCATATTCTTATCTTCTCCTTATGGAATAAAGTACTTTCAGTTGTTCAATGAATCCTGCAGGTGTTGTATTTCTCTGCACTTTGGCTTCTATTCCATTTTTCGCATGACCTGGTCACATTAGAATTTACAGTTTTCTATTTGTGTCACCTACAATAAATATCTTACAATTTGTGTTAATTTCATAGAAAAAATAATCATAAGCTATAAAGTCTATTGATTTCCTCCTTATTTTCTTCTTCTAGAGTAAGTAAGTCTATATTACTAAAAGAGATAGAGACGTTTCTTAAACTCTAGATGAAAATCCCATCAATTTCATATACACCTTACCCATCATTCTCACGTTTTATCAATGAACTGCAATTCTTTTCATCATTCTCAAATTCTGGCCTATTGAACAATAAAACATAGAATTCTTCACTTTTGGTGTGGTTTTTTATTTCCAAGATTTTTAATTTTTCATTCTACACTATTCTACAGAGTAATAGTAATTTTACTGGGATCAA
Organism: Metallyticus violacea; assembly: GCA_030762175.1. Taxonomy (NCBI): domain Eukaryota; kingdom Metazoa; phylum Arthropoda; class Insecta; order Mantodea; family Metallyticidae; genus Metallyticus; species Metallyticus violacea. The sequence continues at coordinate 123,005,406 of CM060835.1, forward strand.
GATTTTGTTTGGGGCGGTTAGATGAAAGATATAAACATAATTTTTCTCGTCACTTTAAAATAAAATGTGTTAATTAAGAATTAGAGTTGTTTCATAACATCGATCCTAAGTTGGGTGTTGTTTTCACACTAACAGAATGTACATGTGTAATCAAGCATTTGAAAGCGAAGTCAGAAAATCTCTAACTCACAGCAGGGATTCTATCCACTTGATATTGTTTTCACACAAGTGTAGAGAACATATACGAGTTAGAAGGTCACGATTCTCCGATTTATGTGCTAATACGTTAACCATATTGATCTCCGTAAATCTGATATTCTATAATATATGTCCACACTATGCATCTTAAGCTTATTAAACCTTACTGGCTAGTGTACTGCCAGATGCAGTTAATGTTTTTTTAATATTTATCCCAATTTTCTAAATATCTGCTGGATACTTTTTAAATTATTCTGTAGATATGCATTAGGTAATACTTTAATTTTTAACAAACTGATGTCAATTAAAAAAAATGGATGTTCCACATTTCAATACTTTGCGACTTAGTTTTAATTTATAAAGTCATAATTGCGCTGAAACAACCATGTCCAATGTCCTCAATTGCATTTCATCCTTGCCTACTATGAGAGAAAATATATTAAGGGTAGGATACATCAGGAAATAAGAAAACTGTATCTTGAGACAGTTAATGGATGAACAGATCAAAATTTTACAAATGAAAGAAAGCAGCTTTTACAAATAAAAACAAATGATTTCTTTAGTTTCCTCCTTTCCTCCTCTCCTTCACTTTCACGGTTACTCCATTTGTGATCTCAACTATCTGATCATCTCCTTACAGTTTTCCAGACCTGTTGTATACAATGCTTGTTAACAGGCGTGCTAGTTTCGCGTTTCTGTTTTCGATCATTGTTAAATTTACCTTTATTTATTTCAAATTTAGTGGAAAGTTTAAGGACATTAACTTTCCGATATTTTTCAGACATTTTCATTCTACGAATATGTTCTTTTATTTATACGATAAATATAATTTCTGACATTTATGTGTTACATTACAGCACAGATGTATTTATCTCTTTTGCATATATGTGCATTAGTGATGCTTTCCCCCGCGACGCTAGTTTTTATTTTCTATGATGGAGTCCCCACTAGTTTGACGAATTTTAGAGGACGTAACAAGCCTGCTTGCTTACTTGCTGACTATCGCAGTCGTAACGCAGCTGTTCCCGGGTGTGTGTATTGTTCGTTTCTTAATTCGAAGGTATACATAAAATGTATTAGATCTCGCGCGTTTATATAATAGCTCAGCGTGTCTTTGTGTACGATTCATGTGTTAACTCTCACAGGACCAGTTTTTTTTTTACATACAGTTATTTTGTTACTTTATGATACCATTCTAACCCCTTTATTTAGAGAATTAACCGACCGGGAGCGTAAGCATATATTTTTTCAACAGGAGTTTGCCGTTGCTCACATGGTTAATAGTTCCATGATAGGAATTTCACAATGTGTTTCCGTAAGACAGAGTTAGTAGGAATGTATGTTCCTCTCGGTCCCCCATTTAATAGCCTGCGATTATTATCTCTGGAGTAAATTAAAATATGCCTAGTACAAGACGAGTCCTCACACCACATAAGAACTCACAGTTAACAGAAATTCCAAAAAATTGTGGTGAAAATGAAGGCGGGCAGTTTCAACTTTACTTGATAATTTGGCAAGTAATGAGCCTCTTAAATTGTTTGTGTATTGTTGGATATTTGACTTGTTTTATTGTTTTATCCGCCCGCTAATTACCGAGATCCGGCAACGAGCGGCACGCCGCCCATAAAAAAAAACACTCCGGAGGAAAACAAAACTGATCGCTTGGTATAATAACTATTTGTAACATCTTACTAGAGTCCTTCTTTAACTTTATTACTTAGTGCTTGTCTGTCATAGTAATACCAACATTACTAAATCAAATATCACTAAAACAGAATAATATTATTTAAAGATTGTTACATTAAATATAATTGAAGACCACGGGTGAAACATTATAATTCACAGATTAAAAAGAAATAATAAGCTATGAATGTCATCTAACCGAAGTTAGTTTTACATAAATAAAATGCAAAGAAAGCATTTAAAACATTTGAGTTACAAAAATAGTTTCTAGTGGTCCTAAAACAATTGTTCTTTGTAAATGTACCATATTAATAATTTATTTTTAACTAAGAAGAACAAAACTTAAATGATTAACAACCTGCTTACAACTTATATAAGCTCATAAGCATTACAGCTGTAATCAGATTTTTTTGCCTAAATGTACATAACAAAGAGAAAATAAAAAGAATGTTAGAATATATATTTATATTTAATGCTATATTCAATTCTCTTTGAAACCCCTCTTTTCATCAATACTTTCGCAATATTTGTATTTACGGACAATGAACTTAAAGTCATTTGGTTTTGAACTTAAAAAAGCCAATATCTCAAGTCAATGTTTTGTGGCTTAGAATGTTCTTTGTCTGCGGTCTCAGATGTTTTTATTCTTCTCTTAAAAACAAATAACCATTTGTTAATGGAAAATTCGCTTTAGTCTAATTCCAATTTCTTCTCCATAACTCCTTATATCCGTATAATCATATTTTGCCATCTTTCTTCTTTTAACGTCTTCAGATTGTAATTTTACTGCGCTTTTGGGGGTCTTTACAATAATTCAGTACCACAAAATGCCTAAATATTTCAATTTAGTTCTTTTCAACAGTGAAAAGTGTTTTTGGTTCTTCAACAGAAGCTATGGAGAGCAGTTAACTTAAAGAGTTATACATTTAATTATTTCTTATTTCAACATTTATCTAATGCTGGTATATTTCTTAAAACTTTTAGAGGAAACAGCATCAGCTAACAGCCGAAGAAGCCACACGTGCATGACGTCACACCACCTGCTGGATGAGGCTATGCGAGCAGATTAACCTCCGTCTCTCACCCTGGCTGCCAAATGAGAAAATAATAAAAATGACCGGGTATTAATCTCCTTCACCTGTGTTATGAGGGTGTTCGGCAATCACATCATCCAGACCAAGTCACCTCATTAAAGTTGAGGGAGAAAAAACTTGAGGGGGTATTGTGACCTTCTAAGAGCAACAGCGGCACATTGCGCAAGCCGTAAAAACTGAGTTTAGTTCAAGACAGCTGAAGTACGGACGTTCAGAGTTGAACTAAGCAAATCGCCAAGGCTTAACAAGGGGATATGGTCAAGTATACACCAGCAAAAGAAGAAGCAGAAGTAATTAGGCATAGCGAGAAGAGAAAGGGAACGTTTATCATTGAGATAATAACTTAAGTATTTTATAATATCATTTGGAAAATAGAAAGGTTAGAGAATTTGAGCGAAATAGCTCTTGCACACTTGCTAGGAGTTGGAGAGAAGGTTAGTCAGAGTGATGTGTTGATAACATTCAACTGTTTATATTTTTCTTTTGTTAACGCAGAGAGACCGACTTTTAAGTATTTGAGGATATAATGATACACATGCAGTGCGTAATGTTTTACTTGCAGATAAAGCCCTCTCCCCCCATACATCGCTAACCATCTCTCCAGCTCCCACCAGTACTATAAATTGGTAAATAATAAATGTATTAGCCATTTAAGACATTATGTTTATTAAATAGTTAGGATATCGAAAAACTGTCTATGCCTTGTATGTATTTCTTGTGCACCTAATTAATATTCTTTAAAAGAAATTTGTTAACAAAATATTCTTAACATGCCTACAGAAATGAATGATGAATGCTATTTTCATTCTGATCAAGGTTAAATTGGGAGATATGTTCGAAGTATTGTGGAATATAACCTGCATAATAAACACGATGTTTCTGTAATAAATGAGAATTAATTACATAGTTACACAATCTATGTTCAAGTATTGTACTTCCAAGAGGATGAAATACAGAAAATGAATATAAAGCTTTTTGAAAAGAGATGCGTTGTGATTAAAATTTAAAAAAAATGCGTGCTTTGTATTCAATGTGGAAATCTCAAGACCTGTAATCTCAAATACGGAGAAAAGCTGTTAACTATCCTCTTTTAAACAGCACTTGCTGATTCTGCACTTCTTACTAAGGTCAAGGACTGGCAGAACTCAGTCCTGAATGGTACGCTGCACTCCAGCGCATGAGTATGTCATCTGCCACCAAAATTATATTTCTAAAAAATTGTTTACATAGCTCTTACTAAAAATAATTATTTTAAGACAAAACACTATAACTAGAGACTGCATTTCGTAATACTTAACGCTATAATATTTCTATAATACTCCAGTGTTACCAACTTTGGTTTAATGCGCAATGTGATGATTGCTAATCTATTTAAATGCAAACATATTATATTTTATTAGTATTACATTTATTTTTCTTTTTAATTCCTCAGAGAAGATTTTAAATGAAGCCATAGTGCTATTAGTGATATTACATAATTTTTCCCCCAACTTTTATTTGCTTTTTGGCAACCTCGAGACTAAATCAGACTATAAGAAAATAGCTCATTCCATCCTGCGTATATCCATATTATATTTTCTTTCAGTGCGAGAAAATTACACTTTTTAAACAGCAATTTATTATCCGAATATATTAAGAAAATATAATAGTAATTAATTTCGAACATTATCCTGCCAAAATACGTTAAAAACCACCCTTACCACCCTTACAATATTGGTAATATTATTTAGAGATGCAGATGACGTTTCTTGCATGTCCTGCTGGTGAGAAATACGCGAAATTTAGCGTTAAAACAAGAAACTTTTCGGAATGTCTGAAAGTAAAAGTAAAACGCCACTTTTAGCACGTGTATCATAAATAAATCTTATGTTTTTTTCATATTAACTTGCTGCAGGACTGTTAGAAACAAACAACCAGCGCCGTTTGCGATTGGATGTTCCATGTCCAAACGTCACCTTTGTCGTGTAAATTATTCTAATCAATAAAATATATTGCACACTTCAGCAGTTTTAAATGGCATCTATGGCAAGATAGCTAACGGTGACTTTGTTAAGTTTCTGTTGGTTCATATGCCGCTTTTGTCGGCTGCAGAAGGAAGCCGAGATGATCGACACAGTGTTCGTTAGCGGTTCGGTTGGGCTGCATCCCATGTGGTGCTGCCCCCTGGTGGGACCAGACTGATGGACCAAAGAGGGAGTAAGGTGATCGCTTGCTGACGCTCATGTTTCCTACACATCACACACATTTGTAACCAGAGGGACTTTGTGGTCAGACTCTTCACAGGATTTCATTTCACAAGGGGCATCAATCGGGCGGGTTTAATGAGAAGGGCTCGCTCATTACCGCTACCCGACATTGAAGTCATTGGAACCTAACAAAATAGGCTAGCAGTATACACGAGTTTTAAAAATTGCACTTTTTTGTGGTTATTTCATACGTTGTTGTTGTTACAGTTGATATATTAAACGGCTTCTAGGTCTAGTGAATCGGCTCTTTTCATGAATTGCTCTTGATAGAAACACACAATACTGCCTTCACGTCGACTCTCTATATGCAAATATTCAAGAAGAATGCTTTAGGTAATAGGCTAGGCAGTTACGATAAAATGCGTCGCTACATGACTCCGTGGGAATATGTTTCTCTAGAGCTCTCTGCTATTTCTTTTATCTTTGGTCTTCTAAGTTCTTAGAATACACCCAATCCGATATCCCACTACAGAGATCGGAAAATTTTTTGGCCTAAATGAAATAATATTATTTTATTTTTCAGCATAATCTCCTAAAGGTAAATATATTTATTCTGCGATACTCTAATATCATTATTCCGTCTCTAAAATTTTTTTTTTCTGGAAGGTGTGCAAAATACTCCTCTACAGCTTCAATAGCCTGGAGAAAAACGCTGAGGCAAGGAAGACCTGATTCACCAATCTGCGAAGTGAGGGGACTGTCGTATTCAGAGACTTTTCCACGTGCAGCATTTTCGAAGGAGCCGCTTGATTCCAGAAAGCAGAACTAACTAAAGTCTGTGTTATACTTTGTCAACTTTCTAAATAATACAACCCAGTTAATAACTTAATCGCCTGGGCAATGTGTTGCCAAAATATTCCGCCCTTTGTATAGGCCCATGGCATAATTGGTGGAACCAATCCCTGTATATTGTTACTTTCAGAGTTATAACATGGTCCCCATACTCTTGTCTATTGTTTCCTTCCTTGTCAGGCTTCGTTTTTTAAAAGTTTTTCTTCGATTTTAATTTAATAGCTACGAATACAGTTCATACAGTTTGTGACTTGATCTCTGGAGAGAACTCCTTCAGAGCAAGCTGTATTGGTTAGCATTAGTGCATCAGTGCATAAATAGGGCACTTTAGTGCTACTATAGAGCACAGCAGAAGATTTTAGTTACACATATTCCATCATTATGTGTGTGTGCGTGCGTGCAGAGGGTGCCAAAATGTATACATACTTCAAGTAAAGAAAAAAATGTGTTAACATAACAAAACTGAATTAACACAAACAGAAAACGATTAGCACTAATCATCTAACACTTTTACAGTTACAACAGTTGCTCAAAATGTCCACCATCGGCGTCGATACACTTCTGAGTACGTTGAACTACTGATTGAGCAACGTTTGCGAAAATGTCCTCAGCTATTGCAGCACATGCTGTTTCAATTTCTTCCCGAAGTGCTGCCATGTAACTAGTTTTCTACGGTGTACAACATCCTTAAGAGTTCCCCATAGGTAGAAGTCCAACGGAGTTAAGATCCGGAGAACGGTTCTGTTCTGTACACATGTCTCCATTACCTTTGAATTTCAACAACATTCTCGGTTTTCCAATACCACTTCAAAATTACTTTCCGTTGTTCAAACGATAATCTGGGCTCCATTTTGTTGTAGCAACGCTAGCATAATGCAATGTGAGTAACATCTGTTTACAGAATATCATACGATAATCTTGACTTCATTTGTTCATTGTTGATTTACCTGTCACGTAGCAACGCTATTATAATGTATGTGATCTGTATACAGAACATCATGCTACACATTACTGTTGTTTTTCGCCCAACTTTGAAACATATTAAATAGATATCTATTGTGTATACATTTTTGACGCCCTCGGTATACATGTATATAACGACTCGTTTTTCTTCTTAAAAGAGCAAACTTGTGTACTATAAGACTTGATATAGTATAATTAAGTGAAATAGAAAGTGGTGAAGGTAAGGTGACCCTAAAACTTGGCCCCCTATTTACTGGAAATTTACCTTTTGATTTTTTATACTGCTTTTTTTTTATTTATTGTTTCTTTGACTACATTGATTTTCTCGCGACGTCTGTAGATTGGGCATGAATACTGTAGGTATACGTCTGTAGTCATAAATGCAATGAAATGAAATTTAGATGGCGCAAATGAGGTCGGAGTTGTTGGTGCCTTAATGCTATCTGGCATTCAGCTTCTCAGCTTCTTAGGGTAAGGAAAAATTACGAAAAAAAAAAAAACCTTACCCAGATAGCTTGAACTGACTGGGATTCAAACCCATGACCTCCGATTTAGTAGATGCAAACCTCTACCGCTAGACCACGTAAGCGATTGTTACACGAAACAAAAGATTATTCAGCTGGGACCCGAAATTCATGATATCTTAAAGGACAAATGCCAAAGCTAAACAAATCATTCTACCAGCATGACTCATGAAAAGTTTGGATAGTATAAGACATTGTCTTCAAATAAACATGTAACTTTGAACATTAATGAAATCTTAAAGACTCCTGTGAAAAAAAATCTTATAAAACAAAATGTATGCTAATAAATTAATAAATTGAATATCCTCGTTTTTTCCCTCTATTTTCCCTTTATGGTACACGACACTTGAGACAGGGTGTGTGTGTGTACAGTAAAGTTATTTGACTTATGGCCCCCTGAGGTCGCTGCTTACTGGAAACATACAGCCGTCGCAACCTAAAAATGTAGATGAGAGTAATTTGTACTAAAACCATAAAACGATTTGTATTTAAATTGCCAATTAAGCACTAACCTGTGTTGTAAGATATATTGAAAATGATGCCCCTCAGCGGCAATACATTGCTGGCATCTGTGTAGGAAATCCCTGTATTTCACCTAACTTTTCTTCCTTAATAACACGGTGGTTCCTAACACCTTTCTTATCATTGAGAGATGCTGTCTCTCGATTGCAAGGATATTTTGTGGCGAATTGCCTTATTACTTTCTTACTTGAATAAAGTCCGTTATTCAAAACTACATATATTTATTAAGTGGTGTAACTAACGAAGGACAGGATTTACTCAAAATGAAAGCATCGAGTAATACACCAATGCAAAAGCACTCACTCGCTGGCAAAACCTCCCTCAAACTAACTAGTTACAAGCTTCATGAGTACATGCATTGATGTTTTTGTTTCTTCCGCACTGTGCCAGTCCGTAACTGAAATAACCTATATATATTGTTAGATTGTGTTAGGTTTGTATTACACTCATGATGTGCACCAAATTAAAAAAAAAAAAACACTTTGAGCAACTTAAACTTTATAGTAAAAGTTATTACAACAATTATATTTCCCTAAATAAGTGTATTTTTAAAGCTATTAAAACGAACACATCGAGATTATACTCAAGTTAGTAAGCGTAGGAGCGGGAAAGGCGGTTGCTAAGAGTGACATATTACCAGCCGTTCAAAAGATAAGATGCTGTTCATTCATTTACTGTGTCCGTGCTGATCTAAGGCCGTGACTGCCAAATTTACTCCATTCGCGAGAACTAGTGGAATGATACTTTTATTAGAATGTGCCGAGAGAAACCCCTCACTGAAGCATTTCAGAACCGTCGTCCTGAATGACTCACTTGGTGAATGAAGGGAGGATAAATGAGGCTAAATCGTGTCCAAGAAATATAGCTGCAGTAGCTAACCCCGGCACGACAAGCTATTAATATTCTGGCAGTAATATCAGGAGTACCAAGTGAATAAACAGATTGCAAACAAAGATGCAAGATGCCAAACTTTCTCAAGTTTCGGGATGCAAAGTTCTTCATTGGCTTTTCTTTGGGATCGTGCCTCGAATGAAGAAACTGAATTTGAAATATAATTAGGGTATTAGCCTGTCTTATGCTTCATTTAATGAATATAATTTGATGTTAAAGCAATGTCTGGATATCTTGATATAACGAAGATACACTTTCTCAAAAAGGACATGTGTGAGAAACAGAAAGTCATTAGATGATTAGCAACACATAAAATATTCAGCAAAGATAATGAAATAGTTAAATTAGCTAAGCTGAAAGAGAACAGAGGTTCAGCAGAGCGTCGATTTTCGAACTAATTGGACTAGGAATAACAAGAGGGCATAACATTTAAGGTTTCTATAACATAATGGCCATTAATAAAGCATATTTGCTTCCCTAATACATTTTCTTTTTTCCAGATCCATCCTCGAAGTCAAGTTAGGACGTAAATAGTATAATTTTATTTCATTTGATATCAGAGAATGTGGATTTTCCTATGTTATGTATTTACAATGTCAAATTCAATAAATGTTAAAAATTACTGGTTATTGTAAATATTTTCTTTGTTACTTGGTAAACATAGGAAACAAAAATAAATAATTGTACAGTTTTCTACTTTTGCTATAAATTGTTCACATTACCTGCAAGTGTGCACATTTACCAAGGAAGTATGGTAAATGTTGGCAGATCATATCGAATCAGTTTATCGTCTAAATATTGATTGTTTCATTGCTTCTGTGTTTGTATGTGTTGCCAAAAATGGCACCACTGTGGAATAACTACTTTGATGAAAGCATTACACTATTATCTGTGTCATAGGGCTGTCACTTTGGACACGTTGATGGTATATGGCGCCTTCCACAAGTGAAGCTCTTTGTGGTAGATAAGAAGACAATTATATTGAAGAAATGTAAGAGGTGTTTTCTCTGGTATAGAACTATTTACAAACTAAAGCATTGTTCCATTATTTTTATCTAACCCTATGTTTGTAATCGAGTACAATTAGAGTTTATTAAAGCCTGGCGTACATAATAGGGTTTACATGTAGAATTATTCATCCAATAAAGTATTATTTGTATACCTATCTTAGTGTGCAGCTTCTTTCCCATACAAAGATGGCGTGAAGATAACGACATATTTTGTGCTAAGGGTGAATGATACTGATAACGGAAGAAAGATTACGAAGCGCTTTTAAAGTCAATTGAGAATTATAGATGAAACAAAAGAAATCAAAGATTCTTTATTACAAATAAGGAACAAATGGGATGAAATAAAAGAAGGTAGAAGAGTTTATGAAATCTTCCCATAAAACAAAGATTACAGTTCAAACATATTCAACCCAGTAAGGACTTGCACATTACGTAACAGGACACGGTCCATATTGTTCATATTTGCTAATATTTAAATTAGAAGTAAACAACATATGTACGGTTTGTACGTGATCGATATACCGGAACATGTTTCATTAGAATGCCCTAAATATTAGTCAATTGTAGCTGAGGAAATACGACTACTTGCAGGAAATATATTTGTGACATCATGGGAGTTTAAGATTATTTTAGAGTATTGAGGGATTTAATAAATAAAACAAGAAATGGCAGAAGAGTATATAAACAATAAAAATCAAGTGAGAGAGAAAATCTGTCAAAAACAGCATATTACCCTAGAAGATCCCAGAGAAAGGCAAGAAAGAACATACACAAGAAGAGTTGGTTCAAAAACAAGAAGATGATGATAAATTCCAAATTGAATCAGAAGAAGCGAGCAGAATTGATGGAAGAAGAGAATAATGGTAGTCATTGGGCGGAAAGGAAGCAGCCGGGAAAAGAAGAAGACCAAGAACAAAACGAAGAAAATGTAAGAAATATATGGAAAAATAGAAGAGGAAGAAAGAAGAAGCACAGAAGTAAAAAGCACCAACGACCAATTCAAATCTATAATGAAGGCACAGTTAAAATTTGATAAGTAGAAGAAGATGAAAGAAAAAGAGTCGAGAAGGAAACTGCACTGTCAATACATTATGGTCCAGTATAGCTGCTGCAACAACCTCATTGATGTACAGGTCTTGATGCCTGGAATTCAGGTGTGAAGCAGCCCGGATACCGAGCGTCAGCACAGATGAAGATTTTAAATAGTAAACTATAAATAAATAAATTAATAAATAAATTAATAAATATAAATATAAATTGTAAACGAATTAATTGTAACAGTTAAGACATGTAAAAAATACGGTGTTTGAAATATATATGAAATGTAAATGTAAAAAAATTATTATTACTAGGTATCAGTTAGCAATTGAAGGTTTAATTATACATTACAGTTAAAATACTCGTAGTGCTGGTTTCCAGTATCGCTTTAGTTTTTTAAGTTTTGGTTTTGTATAGTTATAGTATTAGTGCTGTAGATTTTATAATCTGTAAAATTTAAATTGTAATGTTTAATATATATATATATATATATATATATATAGTGCGCAGTATGTATCTATTGATACTCAGTTTTGGAGCTACTGGTATAAATTTTACCTGCTGAGAGCCTTTCACACTGTACTTCAAAACTTTTATGTTAAACATGTTCTAACAAATGATTTGTGATGGTTTTTTTACTACTGTGGCACCACAGGCGGCATTTGTGATGTGCACTTTGAATCATATTAATAGACAATATTTTATATTTATCTTTAGATCAGGAACAATCATCTCAACAGCATAAAGGAATAGGAACTTTCATAATTGGCAAGAGAACATTTATTGGAAAGTCTGGTGATGTTTTTTTTTTTTTTTTTTTTTTTTAATTTTATTCAATGGGCGCTCTTTAACATCTCAGGTCATCAGCGTCTCATTCAATTCAGGGCGTGAAATGGCCAACAAATTTTGCTCAGCGGCCTCTTCTTTCAGGCTTGAGGTTCTTTTTCGTGCCGTAAATGTACGACACGGGACCCACAGCTTTACTTCCCTTCCGAAGGAAGCCATACTTAGGATTTTTATCCACTAAAAATCCATCGATCCTGGCTGGATTTGAACCCGCGATCTTGGGTTTAGTAGGCAAGTATGGTTACCTCTACATCACCAGACCTGACAAAGTCTGGTGGTGCAAAGTTAATTATAATTGATGTTATTTCCCAATGTTTTATCACCAGCACCACCACCTCCACTATTAAAGAAGATGATGTTGATATTACCATTAAGCGTACAATCCGCTTCACTATTTTCTCCGTTTCCTCACCAAGTCCATACTTGAAATCACAACTTCTGCAATGACATCATAATATAGTATGTATGTGTGCGTGTGTGTGTGTTAGGAGGCCGGCATGCGCAGGCGCAGTGTTGATGCGTGAAAGGAAAGAGAGAAGTGGTCTGGCACTCAGCGGAATCTGCTTTCTTATGGAATGGCAGTAAATCAAGCCATCAGGATCTTTTATATGCCAGCCTTTTTTTTTTTTTTTTTTTTTTTATCTTACGATGACCGTCTGTTGCAGGACGTCCCCCTACTCTTTTCACATATTTTCTTGTACGAACGATCGTCCCTTCACTAAGTCACTGATTTAATGCTTCCACCAGAAGATAAGGAAGAAGTTCAGATCCCTACTGTAAACGTCACCTCCATACTCTTTATTGCCAACCGAAAATGAAAAAGCCGCCTTGAAGGAAATCGCTTCTCGCTAAGCAGGTTCCTCGGATTTTCATTTCCAATTATTCTCGATAATCAGTTAGTATCAAGGTCATTATTTGTAAATCATATTAGCTCTAAGTTAGCTTTTAGTGTTTAATTATGTTTCTCAGCTAATAAATAAAATGTTGCATAGATGTAAAAATAAAATATGCCTCGAGCGACAAACGCCACAACAATGCATCCAAAATTTTCAGACTCTTACCACTATCGTAAAAATGCTGTGTTTGTCGCCTTGCTCTTGTAATTACGTGATATAGACAGCTCTGCAGGGACTGCTTTGGAAGAGATCTAAATAAATTATATGGTAACAAGCCATTTTAACGATTGAGTTGTTAACAACTTATTCTTTGCTATCTGTTTCTCAGAGTGCTTGAAGAAGAAAGGGAAAATAAATCAGTTTATGTGATATATTAACTATCACAAGTAATATCACGAGAGGGTCTGAGATTACGATCAATTTATCTGGAGTGATATTTATTAGAATTATTTCATGAATAAGATACGAATTTAAACATAATTCCTTAAACTTGGTTTGCACTTACATTTTCAAGCAATCTTGCGACAGAAGAATGCCGATTGTCAGTAATACCAATAGAGAAGAGCAAAATACAGGTTTAGGACTATGAATACAATAACGCTGTATTCGCTCTAAGGTTAGCAAAAATAAGCAAACGTTCTACAAAATACGGCATCTTTAACAACCGGTTGGGCCTAAATGACATGGCTGTAGGAGGCAGAACATCTGTTAGTTTTAAAGACTCTGACACTAAACATTAATGAGCATAAAAAAATAAATAAATAAATAAAAAACATAAAAGTTACAGTTTTTCAAACTTGGATATTTTCTTCCCTTTTCTCATTTGAGGCATTAAATCCAGACTGGCGACTGTTGTAGTTCTGAAATGACAAGCTGACTTAGGAAACTGAAGGGGTTAGACAACGCTCGAAGAGGTGATTTTAATATATCACATCTTTCATCCAAGAACCCTATTCTTTTTACCTTTGCACAAAGAGAGTGTCCGCATTTGACACCCGTGAAAATGTGCTGGAACATCACTGACGGTATTCACATCAGTGCTGTAAAGATGTTGACTAGAGGCATGTCTAACACGGGAATAAATCACTCGAGAAATTTCACAGTACCACAGCGGAAAACTTCACAAAAGAGTATCATATAAAAAGGAATATAACATTCCTTTTATGGATTGTCAAGTTCGTTATTTTCGATTAATTCACCACACCAGCTCCTTTTCGTGGCCTTCATGGTCTATCTGAAAATATTAACATTAGAAAGAAAAGGCATTTAAATATCGCAATGCAATGAAAGAACTCCCCATATGCTACATGGCTTAAATTACAATTCAAGACACTTGGTTTGCGAAATACATAAGTTCAAACTCTACTAAGAGGTTTGCTTTTTTTCAATCTTTTTTTAACTACTTTAATCTAGAGTATAATAGTAGTATATTACTCAGTGATAGTGTAATGATAATTTTTAACATAAGAGTATGAAATAAACTTTGACAAATATACGAGGGATATCATGGCAACTATTTTTTTTACTCGCGAACAAAGGACAACACGAAAAATCTAAGATATACGATTGAAAGTATATGGCATTTACTGCCAAGTGGTGTAACCAACGGAAGGCTGTATGTAGGCAGCCCTTGTAGAGAAACAGCAATACAAAGGTAACCGGATGGGTCTTCGGTGTTTAGCAACCTTTGAAGTAGTCTCCAAGATATCGATGGTTGTCTACCAGCGATGGGGAAGGCGCTGAATACCATCTACTGTATGAGAGTTGCTAACGTGAGACAAATCGCGTCGAAATGCTGTCAACATTTGTAATCAAATATTTTCCAAGCTTCACTTTGGGGATGGGATCACAATCACAGGGACTGAGATCAGGCGAATATGGCGGTAGAACTCCCCATTCCCACCGCTGTAAGATAATTGACACTGTCGGCGTGTGAGCTGTTGCGTTATCCTGGGAAATAATACTGTTGTTCAAAGTTGTGACTATTTGGTGCGTACGGCGCGCAATTGTGACTCAAAAAGACCTATAATATTGGATATCCACCGCTGTCCATCAAACAATGGACGACATAAAAGGACACCTTGACTGTCATACACCAGAATGACATGCCTTTTGTTGGTGAAGGAGTTTGGCTAAATTGTATTTGCGCCATGATCCAGATTGACACAATTTACTGGACTGTCGCTTGATGTCGGATTCATACACCCTTGCCCAAATTTCATTAATTTGCAATGATGTGATTCAACATGGCATCACCCCCTTCCTGCAATCTCACCAGATTGATGTTTCGTAGCGCTCGATTCACTTCTGTATCTCATTTAATTTATCTGACATCCACTTTGCACACGTTTCCCGAATGTTTAAATCATCTCCAAAAAATACAGTGCACTATTTTGGCATGAATTCTTGTTTGCTTTTTTAATTCCACAAGTATCCAGGGCCTATCATTGCGCAAGAACTGTTCTACCACCATCATCCGTACATCCTTGTCCGAGGACACAGGACACCCACTGCACAGCAGATCGGCAGGCGACATTCTGCTCCGTTTGAAGACTTCTGTCCATTTCTCACTGGGCAAGCACGCGCATCCATCGTTTCTTGTAGCTCTGTGCGTCATTTTCATACATTCCCGCAGCGGAGAAACGTTATTTACACGTACACACGTTGTAAACTCTTCGTGACCTTCGTTCCTGATCACTGTAGCACACCAATTGAATTTTGGGGCAACTCTATTCACATATGGTATCTGGTGTCTTCATTCAAAAGTACATTCCATACACTTTCAATCATACATCTTAGATTTTTTATGTTGTCCTTTATTCGCAAGAAAAAAAATACTGCCAAGACTTATGACTTATCCCTCGTATTAATAGCCATTATGTGAGATTTGTAAACTTTTTTTTCCACTACCAGATAACTAGTAGGTAAAAACTATAATTTATTTAGAAATGTTTCATTATTGTGATATTGACGATCCGAAATAGTGTGAAGCAAAACATTGCAAGAGATTATGTGCATTCTTTGACAAAAATTAGTTATTCTTGAACGCAAAATTCTTCTAAGTCCTACTCATATAGCACGCGGTTCACAAGGTATGCAGCAAGATGCTGACTAAAGATGCTGACTAGTGTGTGTGTGTGTCCCGTTAACTGTGTAGCAGAGTATGCAGTGATGCCGTAGTTAAAAGCTTAGTTTCGCCTCCCGGCATTATGTTATTTTTAATAAATCTGTGTAACATATTGTGACAAATTAGTATCATAATATTATTTCCCACGCACACCAATCTTTTCGTTGGCATTCAACATATTACAATATGTCGCTCAGTATTTGTTTGATTTAAATGCAATAAATTGTACACGCATACCTTGCATATGCAAGAACGACAAAAGATGGCTTATGGGCACGAATTCAATAAGCCTGGGATGTAGTAATCTCTCGTTCACACTATTGTAGAAATCAGTAGTCATCTGAGTTCCGGTGATTGAGGGCAGTTGCACATGCTGAGGGTTCATTGCCCAATATTAATTTGTGTTTATTTCTGTGTGTTTTCACTTTAAAAGACAATACTTTCTGTTCATGTATTTATTTGGTTAGTGATGGGTTCATTGCCCAATATTAATTTGTGTTTATTTCTGTGTGTTTTCACTTTAAAAGACAATAATTTCTGTTCATGTATTTATTTGGTTAGTGATGACGTTTTTATGTGTGCCTAGGTAACGCTATAAAACACAAATGATACTTTAAAATATAATATGATATTAAGGCAACGTGACGTTCTGCGTATACATACCTTTATAAATCCAATAAAAAATAAAACAAAAATGTTTTATAGGATTTGAACCCTAGCGCCTATGCAGAAGATCAATGACTTCAAAAAACTTGGCCACCGCTATTCTCTTTCCAAATGCTTATGATTGTATCCAGTAATTTTTACAGACAAAGCGCTCACGCTGCATACGCGTTGTGAATAAAGCGTTTAAGAGGTTTCCGAAGTTCTCTATCAACACGTTGAATCTGGGGATGATCCTTTTTTTTTTGTAACAGAGTGTACCTATGCCTAGCTGGCGTAACTATGGAGAAAACAAATGCAATCCCAATTTCCTTTTTACTCATTTGCAGGATTTCAATTAATAATCGACTTAAAATGTTTGATTTGCGATATTAATGATTTGTAATAAGTTCAACACCTCCTGAAATACTGGAAGAAGCTAAATTGTCAGTAATTATTTATAATATCAAAAATGAATGAAGATTTATGAAAATGTAAGAATATTAAAATAAAAGTGCTGATAATTTACTTTGAATCTTCAACATTGGGGGCAAATTATTCAATATTAAAGTCTACACTAAACAACAAACATGCAGTTTATATTAAAAAAAAAATCTGTATCGAAATGAATCTCAGTCCCACATTATTTTAAATTATAATATGGGAGTATGAAAATTTACATCCAAAACTAATGATTTTTGGGCTAAGATAAAGGTTAAAAACAGTTATTTCATATAACTAATATGCTTAAACTTAAGTAGTTAGCTTATACTGAACGGTTAATGCTTAGAATGGGCATAAGATCTACATTTTATTAAACTCTCTTTGTTAATCACTCCACCAATGGACTATAGTATGATAGGACACGTATGACTTTCATAGGGAACTTAACGAACGAGCGAAATCAAATTCGTCCTACTTTGAATCCAGCTTTACCAATAATGCATTAACATTATAATCGCCACAATCGTAAACGTCGTTAACAACCGGAAAGCCTTTGAATGTATCAGCTGTTTACTTGCATAGCAATAGCAGTCTAACAGCACGGAAAATATTTTATCATCAGTCAATAGCAGTTTAGCAGTTTAAAATTCAACAGTCGACAAACTCCACTTGCAATGGTATCAAATGAAAGCTTACCTACAGTTGCGAGAGAGTTTATCAGTATCATTGTTTAGGTATCTTTGACCTACCGAGGATAACGGGGAGTTGGACTATTTTTGTTACTACAATGAATCTTAATAAAATTGAAAGCGAGCTGTGGGGTAGCATTAAAGTATTAGCAGGTGTGTGGATGAAACTGAATAAGGTGAAAGGCAAATACTTATAAACTTTATATCAACATATAATCGTTCTCTTCAGAATGCATTTTTGTTACTAGAAAGATAATGTACTCCTTTTCTTTAACTCCTACGCTATGTCAGAGTGTGCTAGTTTGTGACATAATATTCTTTTTTTTTCGTTTAGATAACTTTTCCAAGAAGTTTCATCTCTCCACTTTCATATCTATTCATTGTTTCTGTTAGTATCGAAAGTGGTCCCTCTGTCTATATCTCCCGGAGGTAAGCGATAAATACTGAAAGAATTAGTTATTAAACTATCCGTAATTTACAGATCTTTTCTGCTCCACATCATATATCTTAAGGTGTATCGGGTAATTTAATAACAATTATATTACCACTTACCATTTAGAGGAAAAAAATTGCGTATTGTGCTCTATATTATAATCCTTTAGGTATTTGCACTTATTTGTTAATCAACAAATTTCTATGTTAATAAAGCACACAAAGAGAAATTAAATTCCTTGAAATATAATTGGGCTATATAAATAAAATAAACAGTGAAAGCATCTTGACGTAAATCAACTTTAAATTATAGGTTTTAGTTTGAATAAACATCTAGAAAAGAGATAGGTTTCAGATCACAAAAATCAAATGAAATATTTCTATGTTAGATAATGGAGGCTTTTGTGAACAATATTCTAAATTATTAAGATCAATTTTATTTATTTTTTTAAATGGTGTTTAACGCCTGTTTTACTACTGAGGCATCATAGGTGGTGGATACTGATGATTTATGAGATGAAATAATATATTGGGAAAGGATTTTTTTTTTAAGGAAGGAAACTTCCAGGTCTAAGTTTAGGGTACCGCCCCGGCATTTGCCATTTATGAGGACTGAGAAAAATCTGGAAAAATCTCAGTCAGGGTCAACGGTTCTGGCGGGTTTCGAACCCCAGACTTCCCGCATACGAGTCCGCGCCTTAACCTTGGTCACCCGTGGCGGTCAATTTTAATCAGATGAGATAATAATGATTGTACAAACATGTGCATATTAACCGTATGGATATGTAGATATATGCCCCATAATATTCTCTTGATTATTATATCTATACTTCTCCGCATACGCAAGGATGTTTTACACTCTACATGGGTCTTGTCGTGTTGAAAATACACGTATACCGCAAATTATGTTTGAGGAACGAGATTCTCCCCCACCTTTTGACATTGCCCAATTCCCCCCAGATAGAGCTGCTATTGTAATTGTAGTAGGGACAGTTGTACTGGTTAGGCCGATATAAATGGCTGTGACACATGTATTTAGAACATTACCAGTAGCTAGTTGCTAGGTATTTCAATGTGAGTGGCATGTTGGTAATCGCTCTGCTTGATTTATACACAGCAGTTTGTTATGTTAGCCAGAGACAGAGTTTAGCCTTGCTGCAGAGACTGGGGGGGTGGAAAAGGGAAGGGATGACAAATGTACCCTAAATATTCTAATAAACCATAACGGAACACAAGTCTCTGCATGTCCTGTTCGTACCAACACGTCATGTGCTATAATTAAGGCTGTAAACAGAACCCGGGACAATGCTATAGCTAAGTATTAACAAGTACAACATATATAAGCACCGATGTTTTAAGTGTTCCTTTTATTTTATTACCATATAATTGAAATACAGTCTTCCAAAACGTAACAATGCAGTTCTTAATCAAAAAACGCAGCCCTATAAGAAGACAGAGCAAGTTTTGTAATACTATTCAAATATGAAATCAAAAAAATATCAATAAAACACATGCCCTCTTAAGCAAATTCAGGAAGATCGAGTCTACCATAAACATCCGGCTGTAGTCAATATTCAAATGTTATCTTAAACGTATAAACAGCATAGGAGAAAAGAATATTAATTTATTTCTTTACTCGCTGCTGGGTTTGGTTTTTCATTTTCATACTTTTCCGTTCTTCCATTTCATATAATTTCATTCCATTTTTTTCTGTTACAGGATCGAATATGCCAGGGTGAGTTGGGATGGTACGATGTGCTTTAGTGTACATCTTGGAAATGTTTCTACCCCGGCGCCTAGTAGTGGTAGTGGTAGTGGTAGTGGTAGTGGTGGTGGTGGTGGTAGTGGTAGTGGTAGTAGTAGTAGCAGTAGTAGTAGTAGTAGTAGTAGTAGTAGTAGTAGTAGTAGTAGTAGTAGTAGTAGTAGTAGTAGTAGTAGTAGTAGTAGTAGTAATAGTAGTAGTGGACGTTTTATTGTATGTTTTAGAATACTTCAAATAAATACAACTGGCGCATGGGCCTTACGGTCGTACATGCTAATATCGACCTTGGAAGTCGGTCCTGGTTGTGTAATGGTAACCATACTTGCTTCGTAAACCGAAGTTCGCGGGTTCAAACCCGGCCAAGATCGATGGATTTTTTCGGGGCGTAAAATCTTAAGTATGGCTACCTTCGGAGGGGAAGTAAAGCCGTGGGTCCCGTGTCGTACATTTACGGCACGATAAAGAACCTGAAGCCTGAAAGAAGAAGCCTCTGAGCAAAATTTATCGGCCGTTTCACGCCCTGAGTTGAATGGGTCGCTGATGACCTGAGATGTTAAAAAGCGTCCGTAAATAAAACAAATAAAAAAATCGTCCTTTTAATAATCAAAATGGCCATACATACATACATACATACATACATACATACATACATACATACATACATACATACATACATACAAATACTTCGATATATTTACGTTTTCTATTAATAATTTTATATACAAATAGATAAACATGAATGGAGCCCTTATTCTTGAGCCCCCCCTTTCATTTACTCACACCTCCACTCCAACTCCCCCCTCTTCATTATGGCCATTAACCCCCTTTGTTGGGTCTTCTCTAGAAATGTTCCCAAATTGTGTGACTGTCTTGCATGCACCAAAACTTCCCGGCATATGTTCAAATTTCTGTTGGAATTCGGCAATCCTGAGGGACTCGAATTGCTTGAAAGGGGGGCTCTAGCGGCGCAGGGATGTTCTAGGTACCTGGAAACATGTTAGACATCTGTTAACTCCCGTGCCTCATGAACATTGGATTCTGGCTGCCCTGTGTCCCCCTTATCTTATCCCTTCCTCGAGAGCAGAGACAAACTGCCCAGCCCTTAATCGAGACTGCAGTTCAGAAATATCTTCCTGTGATCTCAACAATCCCGTGTAGGAAGATTTTGTTCCTCAAAATTCTGACTTTCTTCACTATCTAAAGAGAATTGAAGGGTAATATATTCATTTAAATTATGTAATTAGAGTCATACCAATTCTCTTCAAACGCCTTATATCAAAATCGATAATTGGGAACATTGGTTATAATGCATAAGATGGAACATTTTGAAAAAAAATATTGTGTATAGAAATAAACAATACACAATTACACTGGTCAACAAACTTTCACAAGAACAAGATAAAATGTATTTTTCATGTTGAATTGTAATATGCTTTGGAATATTTTCCAAAAGCATTTTTTATTCTTTGTGCATGACACATGTTTAAATTTATAAAACTAATATTTAACTAACTCTCAATGATAAATATATATATTTCAATCTGGATTATTTAACTTTTTGTAAATGATGCAATATACCTATTGTGCTTTCGAGCGAGTGCGCTTTAACTTGAGTCACTAGGATGACCGCAAACGTGTAGACATGGTGAACTGAATTATCGAACATAATATTATGACGTGTGGGGGCTTAATTAATACATATTATTGATAATGCAGGGAGTTAACGTAGTTTAAGTGTACATATTGTCGGACATATAGACCGCGAGGTAGATTCGTTGTTCCATCTGACGGCTGAATGTTTGAACGTGTGGAAAGTTAGCTCCGCGCATGCGCAGAATGTAAATGTGTTGTGTGTAAACGGTTTCTTGCTGAGTCGAGGTAGCTCGTTGAAGCTGAACGACGTGCGCCATACATTTAGCGGCGGTTAGTAAGGTAGCGTTATCTTAATTGACTTACAATGTAATATAGGATTAGTGGTTATTTAACACCCTGGTTTTGTGATTTTTTAGTGATTCTGATTTTGTAAGTAGAGACGTTTATGATATATACGGTTACAAGAAGGTAAGCTCGTCCCATGTCCAGCCATTGTCTAGATTGAATTGTCAAAATGAGGAATAAGCGAGTGCTCTAAGTGGGCTGTAACAATATGTCAGCGTCATACTGTATGGCTGCAAGATGGTTTAATTAACCAATTTTGGTTTTTCTCACGTCAGTGACATAAGTCCCTTTTATCAACGTATTCCTAATGCCATGTTCCAGCTACATATTTTCAGAAATATTCAAGCCTTCTTCACACCTTGGCAGATATGTCTAATCTGGTCTTCATATTCTCCAGGCTTTCACTTCTGTTATAGTCACTGGATAATTATTCCGCCAGTCCTCCAGCAGCCAGTACCAATGAATTACGGATATGTTTATAAGCAGTGTGTCACATTCCCTAGGAAAACGTCCAAAGCCTCTTTGACGCCACCAGGGCTGTATTTTTTGAAACAGGTAATATTATTGTAATAGTCTGAAACTTCGAGCACAAATATGTCATTATGGGTAATATGTGGCATAAACGCTATTTTGTTTGCATGAATTCTATCTAGTGTAGCAGTTTTTATAAACATTAGCGTGAGTGCAGCGTGAGTTATACGAAGGTCATATCATAACAAGTTTTTTCTTGTGTTGCACGTAGATAGTCGCAATTTACTGTTCCAAGAGAAGCATTATTTGTCTTTTTGCCACTCTAGTTCAGTTAGCAGTAAAGAGCTCGGTATAATCCACGTTCTTGTGTTATAGGACACTGAGCACCAGGTTTTTAATTATATTGTGTTACTGAACTAAATTTTGTTACAATATATTGTAATGAAATATTACAACAAGAGAGAAAAAATAAAAGCGTACTCTAATAATCCCCATACTATAGAGGAAGTTATAGAAAACATAAAAGTAACATTGGAAGAAAAGTTGTTGCGAATGAATGCAAATTTCATTAAAATGTGAATAAAGATGGACACTATTCTTATGTATAAGAAAAAATGAAACTCATCAGGAAATAAAACTAATATTGTATAAATGATATTATTGATCAAAGTTGTGCGATTAGAAATTCAAAGGGAACTAACCCATCGACAGAGCCGGCGTCTGAGACGACGTTAACCCAGAGCGACTGATTAAATTAGCGGGTGTAGACCAAAAATAACTCTTGTATGTACTCTAATAATTTCATTTGCAAGAATATATGAACGTATTCGTCATTATAGAGAACTTAAGTGCAAATATGTGAAAAAGTTTAAGTTATACCTTTTCCATTTACAGATATACAGTTTAAGGATTTCGGACTGTAAAATGTTAACAATTTTTATTTGTAGAAGAATGTGCTTACTTATATTAGGGTTTTATTTCCTTTAAATTTTTTCATTCCCTAAAAAGAGCTGTTTGTAGACATTTGTTGCACCTTTGGGTGTTATTTTTACGCCATTCAGAAAGTTTTTCCTTTCCAGGAAAGAAATTCTTAATTTTCTTTTGAAGGACTCTTTCATTAAATTAATTTTATTTAATATTACTTGTATCTCATTACTGTTTGATATATCATTATTGGTATCAGCGAGATAGTACTCACTAAGGTTCAAAGGGATTTTGCAACTTAACTTTCTTATCTCGTAGTTTGTTACATGCTTTTATTCTGTGTATAGTTATTGGAATGGTAGGCTGATTTATAAATCGACCCAAGGAAGAAATATGGTGTACATACACCTGAAATTGTCACATGAGTACATAAAGGGTTCGGTCACTATAACCTTAAAAAACTTCAATATAATTGGAAGGTATAACTAGGAATTAGAGACATGGCTATTCAGGCTAGTCAGAGGAATGTGCTGACAACGTAACTATGAATATTCTGCTTTCGTTAGCGCAATGAGAACGGGCCGGTTCTTTTTCGTAATGTTTTACTTGGCAGATAAAGCCCTCTCTCCCCGCATACGTCGTCACTCATCCATCCAGCTCATAGCAGTAACTAAATTACTGAATGCCATGTGCACACAAGTTAAGCACAGTATATTTTATATGACAATATAATAGAACATTGTTTATGTATTTAGTTATGGGGCTAATACTGTCTCCCGAATTCCACATAAAAATGAGATCAAAATGTAGATATATAAACATGTAAAGAATTCGTTTCTGAGAGAATCATCATTTTATTCACCGCCATGGGTGACCGAGGTCGTTACGGCGCGGACTCGTGAGTGGGAGATCTGGGGTTCGAATCCCGCCAGGGCCGTCCTTCCTTACTGAGGTTTTTTTCAGGTTTTCCTCAGTATTCATAAATGGCAAATGCCGGAGAGGTACTCTAAACTTAGGCCTGAAACGTTTCCTTCCTTAAAATATCCTTTCCCAATATATCATTTCATCTCATGTACCGCCTGTGGTGTCTCAGTAATAAAAACGGGCGTTAAACATTATTAAAAAAAAAGAACTTTTTATCCAGCAAGAATTCAAAACCAGACAGCCTATTGAGACGGATATGTTTTTATCTTCCAGACACCCATAACTTTTTACTTAATCCAAATAGTGGCTTCATATTCATTCAAAGGAAAGCGCTGTTTCCAAATCTTTTATCTGAGTATCTAAAACCTCTAAATATTCTCGAATTCAGAGTCCAGGTTCGCCGTACGGTATGCAACATTTTATTCAGTTGCATTGCACTAGATTTATTTTAAGAAATATGTAAGTAATGTGATGAAATTATTCATGACAATTCCAATCTTAAAACGTGTAGTTTCATTATTTTTCATTATTTTTTAGGATTAGCTAACAAGAAAAGCACGACCGCATTCCGAAATAATTTATCCATGTTATTGAGCGTTCAGCAGCACAGATTGTCAGCAGTAATTCCAATTCCAATGTTGGCAGCATCGAGCACGTTAGGGTTGTAAGACCATGAACCCTATGAGACTTTCTGGAGGGGACCTTATCGAGAAGGTCATGCCCTGTTTCTCCCTTCTTCGTTGGACCACCATGAGATTCCTACCAATTAATACCACAACAAAAGAATATATATCACCGGGAGAGAGGGGGACAGAAGTGCAATATGCACGCACCAATCACAATCAAGTCACAGCCAGCCATATTACTTGACTCTTATTGTGAGATGTCACAGTTCAGCCCAGTAATAAATACGGAATATCTGGGCGAGTAATATATGCAGATTGAAGCCATGGAAATTAATCTGACCCATACACGTACTTAACAGCTGGAATCACGTAGGCATAACAAACATTGCAACATTGATGACGCTTCTCTCAAGTTATTGGTGTCTGCCAAAGAGAATTGCGGCAAATGTGTGATAAATGAAGATCATGCATTTGTGCTGCTTGTAAACACGACATTTTGAGTTAAAGTTCCTTACAATCACAATGAAACTTAAACGTAATGTAAACTTAAACGTAAAAGCTAAATGCTATGTATTGTAATGGAACCATTCACAATGAATCACATAAACATAGAAATAAAAACTTAGAAGCTTGCAAGGTCCAAGGTTTTGCGTCAATGTCTAACTTAAACTTAAGAAATCAGCCAATCAGAACACAGCTGTTCTGTTTGTAGAGCCCTGTGGCAGAATTTATCCTTACACGGAGCACGGAAATCAAATGCAACTTGCTGCTTGCTGCTGCAAGTCCCAAGCGACGGCGGAGAGAGCCGAAGGTAGTGATTTCCACGGATATAGCTTAGATAGTAAGACTTTCAAGCGAATAGTACCACGCACAGAATGCGCTTTAAATTTATGTTTATATTTTTTTTTGCAATCAAGGAAGATTTGTTACCATTACAATGATTTACCCTAACCTATTAATTATATTTACGAAAAACCGCGGGTGCACCAGTTTCTAGTTTCTAGGATTTACCCGAGGTTAACGTTAGGTTATGTTATATATGAATTCATTGCGCATTCCAATAAGAAAATATTTTCCACCATTACATTATTTTACTTATCTAACAATCCCCTATCAATTTATATTTAAAAGTTACGGAGGATAATGCATATGTTTAACAAAAATAATATGTTTCAAATGAACCTGCCCATTCCGCTCAAAAGAGCATCCATATACAAGAATATTAATGAACTATACCGCAATAATTTCAAAGTTTGTAGAGAAGTCTTAAAACAAATACTTTGATATAGAAAATTCATGTCTGTCTATTTGAATTTGTAAGTTATGGTATTAAGTTTCTAAAGAACTAGTACGCCACTGATGGAACTTCCACACAAAGTGTGCCATAAAACGGACAAAGTTGCGAAGCATGCCCCTTTGGCTCAGTCTGCATGATACTTCCCTCGCATATAAACTGATAATTGTTGTCTGATTTTAGTTCGTAGATAATATTATTTACTATTATACCTCATTATAAAAAAAAATTGATCAAACGATCTCGGACAGCGCAGTCAGGTGGGTAGCTCCCTATAGACTAAGCTACGTTATACGTCGTTCAGTGCCGCACTGTCATATGATTAGTGCAAAATTTTGGAGATTTTTATAGCACTAAATCTTGAAAACGATGATGACGATTAAGAATATAACTTTCCTCGCTTGAGAATCAGGTTTGCAGTTATTCGTAGGCAAATTTTTACCCATTTCGCTTTAACACTGAGTTATCCCTTTATATAAATTTAATTATCATCATATAACTTTTTAAAGTGTTTTTTCCTACCGGACCATAGTTTTTAATTTTCTTGTGTAAGGCAACTATATAATCCCCGAATACACTGCTGTATAATACATAATGCTGTAGTCTTCATTAGATTTGCATGTAATACTGTTTAATAGAATAGGTGGTAGATTATTTTAACACATATTTATCTTTGATAGTTATTACGATAATTTTAAACTTGCTTACCTTGACTTTCAATCCACACTTTTTCAGCAAAAAGAAAGCTGAATCCTAGTTAATATTAATATTATTTGTAAGCCTCTATATGCTTCCCTGTATTCCTTGGCAGGTAAATTAGAACTTCGTACCAGTTGAAAAAGAAGATGGAAAACATTTTAAAATATTTTAATACAATGGATGAAATTACATTCCTGCAAAGCATTATGGGTTGGGTACATTTTAGGTTTATAATATCGCAGCATTCAGCTGTTTGAAGCATGATTCTGTTCTTGGAATATACTGATGCTGTTTTTATTTTTAACGTATTCATGCCCCAACTATAATTAACATTGTTCCATAATTCTTTTACCCAGCACGTTCTTATCAATTTAAAACAGAATATAGTACAGATGACTATCTGTATAAAATTTATATTATTCAGACTGAGGTTTTAAAATTTATATAGGCACAGGTTAAAAAATGCAAAACAGCATTAAAACCCCCGCGATATAATGAAAAGTGACCTTCATTTTTCCGCGTCACTGCATCTCGGCAATTGCGACTTGAACGTCGCATAATTAACAATGTCTCACAGAGTGTGTTCCTCTTTCATAAATACTACCAAACAGGTTGTTTTAAAGCCTGCTAAACAGCACTTTGGACTGAATATGGGGAAAGACGTGTAGCATCAAATTGTTACATCCAAAAAGTTATTAAAAGGTTAGAAACAAAGGAAAGCCTCCTCATTCAGCGTTCAAGAGAACGGAAATTGTCTGATGAACAATAAAATAATAATGCAAAGGAGCGATTATTGGCGTTACTACCAAAATCAGTACTAAGAGTTTCCAACAGACTCATTTCTCACATTCCATGTGTCAAAGATGAGGATGAAAAAAACCATGCATTACCGCGAGTCGTGATTTCAAGAATTTAATGTGACGAACCAAACGTTTTCTGTTCACTTAGATCTTCCGAAATAGCTCCTCCCGACTTGTTTCTTTGGGATCTATTGAAGGGAAATGTATAAAATGGAACAACTCAAAGAAGCTATACAACAAGAGGCTGACATGGCCCCTTTGAGAGAATTATTCCAGAATTTGGAGAAACGCACACATGTGTTCTTAGATGTAGAAGAAGATTTTCAGTGTAAAGTATGAGCAGGTTTGTTTTGCATCGTTGAAAGTATGTGCACATACATTATCAAGTCATTTTTGTAGCCTCTAGCCAGAGAATCAGCTTGAAAAAATATAAAAAGTTTTGGCATCAGCTGAAATGCAGCATTGCTACAAGCTGAGAAGTGCAAAGAAAACGTAGACAACATATTGATGCACGCTGTTGAAACAAGTTTCAATGGTTATTGGGATCAGTTTATAGGGCAAACACAGGAGAGTTTTATTTATTCAAAACTTCTAAGAAAATCTTTCCTATTAGCTCACAGAGAGTGAACATAAGATAAACTTTTAATTCTACTGACACTTTGTCAAGATCTGAACTTATGCTTCCTGGAGTGAGGCCTCTGTCAGGAAAGTCACCATCTGTTTAATAACAAAAACTATTTTCATGACATTAAATTATTTCAAAACCTTTTCCCGAAACTTCCTTCACATTTTACTTTACAATAATATTTACATAGATAATTAACTATTAGTTGTTAGTACTTTTTGAAGCCCATTTCAAAAGCATTTAACTATTTTTATATTTGCGATATATGGTCGCTATTATCTTCAACAGTTGAAGAAATATTGGAAGGGATAATAAATAGTATGAAATATCAAGTTGGTTTAGCTCACCTCCCTCAATTTGGAATTGTGTATAAATTACCTTAGTTAGATCCATAGGAAATGGCCGAAACACCAACTCAACGACGCAAAAACTTCTTGAAAGTTCCGTAACGTCATAAATGGAATCTTTCTCGTTAATGTTGAAAAAATAAAATAATGTGTACCGTGATGAAGACCATCACCCATCAATGAAACAATTACTGATAGAATGGGATGTTTTGAAGCATACAATAATAAACAGAAAAATATACTCTTTCAATTTCACGATGTTCTAATATATTTTGCAAGATTAATGTAGAAAAGATTCATGATAATGCCTCAACAACGCTAAAGACCAATCGGATAACGAAGTGTTTGAATGAATAATAAATATTTCTGTGTATTCTAATGAATGGGAAATGTCTATCAGAAGTACTTCTCTTCCATGTCACAAATTGGAAGAGAAAGATTACAAGTTATTGTTTGAACTTTGAAGAGCAGCGTTCTGCTTATATATTGATTTGAATTAAGTAAATGTCACAGCTATATGAAAAACGACCTAGCATATTCCTTACGATCTTACACAGTTATTTCAGTTTCTTTATCACTTTTCAAAACAATATCTTGCAGATTATCATAACCTGTCACGTTTCTGTCTTAATCAACGGCAAGAGCCGTAAATAACAACGTATATTGGTTTCTAGCTTAGGAGCTGACAAATCTAACCAAAACAGTCAATATGAGACATGAAGACGGGCAACCGAGGTCATTTGGAATCTCGAACGGTCCCTCACGTAGCTTATCGATTATACGAGGGTAAGTCCATAAGTTTCCGGCCTCGCCGATAAGGTTTATCGCATTCACAAAACCCTTATCTGGTGTCATACCTTATCTGTTAAGTAAATAATTGCAGCCTTAACTTCCGCGCCGTTGTGTTCAATTGTTCAGATACAGTTATATAAGGAGCCTATGTGTAGAAGATTGTGACATGTTCAAAATGGAGTTTCCAGCTGTTATTAAGTTCTTCACAAAAGAAGAACTTACTCCAAATGAAATTAAACAGCGATTGGACGGTGTATATGGGGAAGCAACCCCCCGCATATTCTTCTGTAAAAGAATGAGCCAAACTTTTTCGAATGGGTCGAGAAAGCATTGAAGACGAAGAGCGTGCAGGTCAGCCCTTGGAGGTGTTCACTCCTGAAAACATCGCTCTTGTGGAAGCAGAAATTATGAAAGATCGGTGGCTCAAAGTTGCAGAAATAGCAGCAAGGTTGGGCCTTTCTAAAACAAGAGACCTTCGAGTTATTCATGAACATTTAAATATGAATAAGGTTAGTGCAAGATGGGAGCCTAAACTTCTTTTCTTAGTCCAAAAGCAGCAATGTGTCATCTGTTGTCAGGCATCTTTGGAGCTCTGCCATGGTATCGAGAGAGAAATTCTGCAAACCACCGTTACAAGAGATGAAACTATGGTCCTTTACAATGATCCCTTGTCAAAAAGAGAGTCAATGGAGTGATGGAAACCTGACGAATCACCGCTCTACGGGCCAAGGTCACTCAGTCAACCAAGAAGATCATGCTCACAATTTTTTGGGGCAGTACTACTTAGGTGATATCCGTCGTCTCTGTTAAAATTATGTGATGTTATATTTCTAATGCTCCCTCTTGGTTAGACTGAAAATGATTTGTGTTTTTGCAACCACCTCTGTTTTATCAAAATGTATGCCATAGCATTCATTTAGTGCATGCTCTGCTATAGTAGATAATTCAGGCTGATTAAGGTGAAGGTATCGCTGATGTCCCTTCAATCGTTTTTAATCGATATTTCGGTCATGCATATGTAAACTTTGCTACACTCACATGGTATTTTATAAATTATGTTTAGAGAGTGTCTAGGGTCTTTTGCACTACCAAACATTTGCCCTAATTTATCAATTAGTGTGAAGAAATATCGTATGCCTTTTTTCTTTAAGACATGTGCAATAAGCACAGTAACTTCTTCATGTATGTTAGAAAACCCTTGGATTTTTGCTTGATTAGGAGTTTGATGTCGATTACCTAGGACGGATGGCTCTGTCAATATTTTGGTTATTATATCCATTGGCCTTAAAACATCGCGAAGATGGTTTAGCTAATGTTTAAGATGTTCTGGTTCTGTATTGGTTCTAGCTCTGTGTGTTAAAGTCCTGATTGCGGTTCTTTTTGGTGCAGAATGGTAATTTGATTTAGCGTTGATATCTCTTTCCGTATTTATGGGTTTTATACAAACTTGATGACCAAGTGTTTCTAATGATTTCTCCCGAACTAAATTATCTAGAAAAGGAAATGCCATCACTTTTTTTTTCGATAATGAATTTAATATTTTCGTGGAGACTGTTTAAGTGTTCTAAAAAGGATGTAATTTATAATATCCATGTGTCCATATAACAAAAGTGTCGTCCACATATTTGACTTAATCAACCAGAACGGTCTGCGATAGCGGAGCCATAATTGAATGCAATGGCACACGCTTTAAAAAACAGAGATGGTTGCAAAAACAAAATGCTTTTTCCAATTTAGCCAGGAGGAAAGCATACCATTTTAACATAGAGGGATGATATCATTTAAGTAGCACATGGAAACCAGTTCTTAAAAACAAAACACTACCCCCCCTCTCCACGTAATATTGATCGACCTTCTAAATCCAGAAAGGGATGGATCGATACTGACGTCTTTTCAGCTGTCAGTTGTTAATTGCCCACTGATGATGCTAGCCGTTGTAGTTGGTGAAAGCGGTTGTAGCATATTAAATCACCGACCATGGCAAAACAGCACGGAAGATTTAACTGTTTTAATTATAACACCGGCAGTGAAAGCCTATGATACTTCTGTATCATAAGATTAACATGATTTGAAGAAATTCTGAAAATGTCACTAGTTTTCATGCACATGTTGGTAGCTAAAACGTTCCACATGAGAGGTGTTTGTGAACGGTGGGTTCCAATATGCTGATTACCGAACAAAAAGACGTTCGCATGCAATTGAAGATTACGTTACAAGAAGATGCGGACTTTCTTTCAAAGGTTATCATTCTTGATGGGACTTGGCTATATCTATTTGATCCTTAGTGCAAATAGCAAAGTCATATGTGAAAGTGTACATCGCCACCACACACCCACAAAAAAAAAAAAAAAAAAAAAAAACAAGCATACAAAATTGTTTATTT
Organism: Metallyticus violacea; assembly: GCA_030762175.1. Classification (NCBI taxonomy): domain Eukaryota; kingdom Metazoa; phylum Arthropoda; class Insecta; order Mantodea; family Metallyticidae; genus Metallyticus; species Metallyticus violacea. The sequence continues at coordinate 123,037,028 of CM060835.1, forward strand.
CTACTGAGAACGTTATGGCCATCTCATTTTTCGATATTCAAAAATAGTTCGATCAGCATGCCGTACATGCATACACAACTGTAACTGAGCAATAATTTACAGAGACCCAAATTCTGCAATGCCATATCACACGCAAAAGGACACATTTCCGTGCAACAACCTGGAGGCTCACATCGCAAATGTTGTTGAATAGCTCCCCCCCCCCCCCCCCCAAATGAACGTGAGATGTGTCCCTTACATTATCTACAGTGTAGATTTAGCCCTGTGAATCTTTTTTCTTTCCCCCAAATTGAAGAAACATCTTCATGAGAGGCATTTTCCTTCATAAGAAGCAGTGGTGAGGATTGCGGAGGCGATTCTGAAGGACCTGTCAAAAATGGTTTGCAGCACGACTTTGAAGATTGGCAGAAAAGGTGGGATGGATGTATTGTATCCAATGAGGACCATAGAAAGGTCCTAAAAAGTATATCGGTGAGTATAAATAAAGGTTTATTGAACAACTCTTGTAGTACTTGCTTTCTTTTCGCAACAATTAACATTTAAAACGCATTTTTTTTGTGTTTCATTTTTTTTAACCTCTTAAGAGATTTATTTTTCTTTTCGTATCGTATATCGATCGATCGTAATATTACATGCCCGAGTGATCGGATTGTAAATCTGTTCCATTCATGGACATAATATAGTCACTGCAATGTGATGTCAGGAATTCTTTCTTTGAATTCTGGTACATATCAAAGTTTTAAGAATTTAAGGAATTGGGTAAATTTTGTTTCGAATAAGGGCATGTAGCATGACATTTACATCCACTCACACTTTTGCGAATGTGTATTTTACTTAACATTGCTGCTGTGTTCATAAGCGAGGGGAGAAAAAGTTCGTGGCTCTAAAGGCAACTAATACAATTATATATATATATATATATATATATAATACTACAGCTTCGTTTTCAGAATACTTTTAAATAGCTCTAACTACAGTTTTAATGCTGTATTTCTAGTTCGCAGGGCTTGACTAACTATCCAGGATACCCACCATAGGTATCAATCATAGGGAGTACTTTCGAAGTTTTAATTAGACACAAGTTAATGGAACTGCTATTTATTTATAAACTGCGAAGACAAGGAATGGAGCCTTTGCTACCGTTATTGCTTTTCACAAAAGTGTGCGCCGTATAAAATACAAGCAATCAAAGATATCCCATCCTCATTTTGTTTTCTGCCGCATGTGGACCAAGCAGGTTGCCGGTAGCACACGGTGCAGCTGCACACACGCAGCCCACCGCGCGATCGATAAAGTACTGGAAGTGCTTACGTTTTTCACAGAACATTAAATTTCTCTTCCCGAGTCGGTGGGCTGCAAGACATGCATTTTAGTAACCTTCTAGGGATTAAATTTTAGTAATATTGTAGCACGACTGACCCCGGCTTGTTGCGCTAACTTTTTAAGAGGTTTTAGCGATGATTTTCAAATCACCAAGTTTTTTCCTCTATTAACACATTACGCCCGAATCTTATTTCTTATACCTTACAGTGATCATGTTGTTTTGAATTTGAGTACTATTTTACGAACTGTAAATATGTCAGGTGGATGAACCCCAGTAAAACAATAATTATTGAAATTCTGCACTATATGAACAGCTGAGTTGTTTCTTAAAAAGCTATAGTAAATGAAAATGGGTTGTTCTTTATTACATCTCTGAACCTTGGCAAACAGAGAAATGAAACTGAAATATAACAACTCGTCACTGTTCCAAACCTAAACAAACACTAATCGGTATCAGCGGCAGTTCGCGTCATTGACTGTCGGTGTGTGCAGCTGCGATTTGCCAGCTTCGGAATCGGCGCGCGAACGGGGAAAAATAAAACGAATAATCGATTTTTTAAATGCCAAAGCATTGCATTTGTTTCTATACAGAAAAAATACAATTCATTCTGCATGACCACAGCATGAGGCTTATAAAAGTCACCTTTTCCAAGAGAGAATGATTACAAAGACCCAGCCAAATAGTTTAGCTAACTCAGTGCTGAAATCCACTGCAGTGGTCAAGATACGGCTACCAATAAAACATTTAGATGCTATCAAAATTAATTGCTATCAACAGTTAATCTGTTATAAAATAATATTCGGTGGTTTTAATCCCTTACCAAGTACTGTAGCGAAAATATAAGACTTGCCAAAGAGTGTGGTCTTTTGCCACAATCTCGAAACTGATGCATTTGCATTTTGAAAAACCTAAATTACCGAGGATGTTCTGTCAAAATTTATCTACGAATAAATTCGTAACATTCCGTTCATTTGCTATAACTACAAATACTATGAGTTTTGTTTTCATTCCTGGTTCACCCATTTCAATATGAGAAGGGTCAGTTAATTTTATAGTTACGTCAATAGCCATCAAGAATTGAGGTGAATCAGAGTATTAGTAACGAGAATTTTCCGGTGGCACTCGACTCTTGGTATGCGAGATTACCACTCATCCGGCTAAATTGTCACCCATGTTCTCTGCTGACAGGACATCAATGGAGCATAGCGGGCAGTGTTGTACAACCCCAGTAAAACGTTCCATCGCGGTAGGGGAAGGATAACGCCCGGTTCTAATTACAGTTATTGCCTTGCAAATGGCTATTTTCATTACCCAGCGAGGGCCCCACAGCTATCATTACGATTAGGTCGGAAATTTATGGACACTGGTCCACACCGCCGCTACCGTGGATGCTATAGAGATCTGCCGGCCCACACGCTGGAGTGATGGCTTTCTAAACATTTCCCTCCTGTCTCCTAAATGAGATGTCTCTAGTAAATTAAATTAGTGCTGGAAGAGGAAGCTTTTAGGCACTGCAGGTGTTGCGTCTCACTTATAGCATTACCACGACTTTTTTTAAAAAAACCGTCGTAAAAATTAAAGGCTAACACTTAGTTTAGCAAATGCTTTTTAGTGTAACGTGTGTATTGATCAGAAATCATCAATGTATATAGGTAAGTGTCAACTACGCTAAAATTAAATAGCTTGATTGTCATTATTTGATCTACCTATATTATTTAAATAAATACATTTTAAGCTAGAACTTTTTTGAAAACTACTGCTCTAAAATAATAATTACTTCATAATTTCCATAATACGTGCATTTTAAAGTACAGCATTAGGCAAAAAAAAAAATAAATAAATAAATCAGAAGCATTCTCTAACGCTGAGTTCACAATACACGTTTTAATACTGCCTTCAGTTCATATTGAACTTTATGCTAGTATAAAGTAGGAAATGCTTTATTCGGACAAGTACGTTTCTAGCTATAAGAACTACTTAGGTTAGAATACTCGTTATGCTTGAATGTTTATTTGTTATTTTTTGCAAGTAAAGTTAATGTTTAATATACTATATATTTTAATGGGCAACATCTATGCTGAAACAGTAGATTAATCATCTTAGCTTTCATAATATATATCATTAGAACATGAAAAACTAACAGTATTAATTTAATATTATTGCTTATTTATTTTAATAACAAGATTAGTTTAATATTTTGTGTGTGTTTGTGTATATGTAAAGTTTTAAATTCAAACAAATTTTGTGTTTGGAAGTTATATTATCATGTGTATACTAACGTTATTTTTAATTGCAAAAAATAAAAATAAAAAATATGCATCCATAGGATTGGAACTTCCCTAGTATTGCTAGATACCTGCTTTAACCACTGAACTATCAGAGTACGTTTGTCAAGGAGAACTAGATAGAATTGAGCCTAGAGAACGTAAGATAAATTAACTCGTCGAGAATATACTCATTTTTTTCCGGGTGTTTGTAAACCAGCGGAAGTAGGTAGGGTTTCCGAAGAAATGAAATTTATCAAGTAGCTCAGGAACCCTATGGAGAATATTGACTGAGTCACTTAACAATATTGAGATATTTATATAATCAAAGCTTTCAGTTCCAAAATAGAATTAGCTAGAAGTTTTGTGTTATAATGCAAATACATGGCGCATTGGGCCAGAATTTATTTCAAATACCATTTCTGCCTTCTATTTAGCTCTTAGGCTGTCACAGTTAGTTTGACATTTTTATTTTCCGCAATAATAATTACAGTATGATGAATGGCTATTAGAGTGTTTATCCCTCAAACTTTTTTCGAAATGAACCGTCTGAATTTATTGCAAGAAATTTTAGCTTGTTGCTTTACTCTTTAAAACGTTTGAATTTACTATTAAATAAAATCTTTACTTATTTGAGACTGTTTATCGGTGATTAAAAAGAAGGGAGGAAAAAGTATTTATGAAAACGTGCTTAGATGCTATTTCCAAATGACATGGATTTGCGTGACTAAAACGAGCTATAAATTAATTGATAACTTGGTATTTCACTTATTACGCATTATAAGAAAGAGACAAAACAAAAATATAGGGGAAAATATGTAGGTATAAATATTTACAAGTAGAAAGGAGGTTGAAAAATAGGGAGCTCAAGAATAGGAACAAATCATTTTAACTCCGAAGCTACAAGTGTTTATGGCTGGTCCGTTGGAATTAAAACATAATAGTTTACCTCAAACAAATCATGTATTAAATACGCAACATTATATCAAATTAATTTGTTGTCCAAGTACAACAATAGTTCATTAAAATGACCTGTTGTAGTTCTCAAAATTCCTTACTGTACACCGAGGCCTGACTTATTCAAATGGAGCATCTATACTCTTCATTTGCACTTGGCGCCGTTTGTGGTTAGATTGAAGTCTAGCCAATTTACTTATGACTGCGCTTCCGTCAACGACATTGTTTTAAATGTTACTCGCAATGAACAAACGCCACCTCGCAACGTAGCTCTAACATTGATTCATAATTACGCCTGTTGTTCCATTGAAGCATCTGAGACCATTCATTCCCATTCTCAAAATAATTTTATCAAGTTCCCTTTCTATTCGTAAATTCCTTGTACATATTTTTTTCCACGTCTATAGGCAGACGGGTTTCAATTTCAAAGAGTATCAATCCTAATATATGATACTTTAGCTGACTTAAGAACTATTAAATAAATCAGGCCTGTTTGAAAGTATTTCAATTCCAAGTAGGAATACTTTCCATTCTTAATCGGACTATTGTAAACCTTTTCTGTTTGCGAAATTATGTTTTCCCACGCTGGATTTGCACATAGAACAGTCTGAAATTTTCTTTTAATTTCAGATTTTTTTCAGAGTTTAAACACAATTTATTTTCCGAAAACCATGTATAGGTCAACATTTATTATTAATCTTAAAGGTTTAGATGTCCTAAGAAATGTTTAAAATTATTCAAAAATAATTCTGAAATCACAGAACCATCTTCTCTAATTTACCTATAGCCATATAAGGACTTTTCAAATGAAAAAGCATCCGCTAAAAACACTCCAAAGTTCTTTTCATACTGATTTTAAAAAGTTATCTCCAAAGCGTATTTTAGAATTACTTTCGATCAAGAAAATCACAATGTATACCACCAGAGCTGAGTGTTTGCTGTCAGTCAAGAGAGGAAGGCCCCTTTAATCATCAATTCAAAATATATATATATATTCATTGTAAATCATTGCCCATTTTGAAAAATGGAATTTAATTAAAGGTATTATTAATAAATTAGAGTATAATGATATGTCTTATTTATAACTGAGTTATTTTGTTAAGCTAGCAAACACTTAATAACACTTACAATAGGTGTTATATTAAGAGAAATTTTAATCTACATTATGTATTAAAAATAATGTTTCTAACATGCATGATTTTAGAATCCATGAAATAAGGATTTTAATATATTCTTAGTCATACAGTGTATTTAATTGCAATGAAATTTCTGCATTTTGCAATAATAAGTGTTAATTGTACATATATAATATCTAGTTGAATATTTAATTTTTTTCCGCTCAGAAATGGGTGATGAGAATGGAAACCGAATGGACTTAAGTCGCTTATCATCCAATTAAATTTGTTGGTGAGGTATGACTCTGAAGTTTAAGGACTGGTAATTTCAATCGATCAAGCGTTGCCTATAGAGTTTGATTTTCTATATGTAGAGCAAATGTACTGGGCCACGTAAGCTGATTTAGTTATGAGTCATCACAATTTATAATATCAAAGAATATCTCAAACATCTAGTGCCATATATTCAGAATTTTAAATACATCTTATGAAGACTACAGGGTGTTCAAAATGATATTTAAAAGTTTTATTACTTGGAAACGGAAAGAGATAGAAATATGTGATTTTTTGCACTATGCTCAGACACACTTGAAGTTTCATGCAATTATGTAAATACTAATCCACAAGCAGATGGAGTTGTTTTTACTGAGCAGATATAACACACCTGTCCAGCGGAATTTCCTAACAATGTACAGGGGCACACCACTCTGACAGCATGGTATAGGAAGTTTAAGGATGCAGAGGAACAAGAACAGTCTAGGTTGTACAAGCATAAGCGATGCAGTTGTGACACATGAGCATGTACTCGGAGTTTCAAAAAAACAGTTCGTCGTGCTATACACATACCACAATGAAGTTCATTAAAAATCACTCAGTCTTTGTTGCAGTTAATAAAATGTTTATGCAGTATGGAAGTAGAAATTTAATACAGTATTGCCCTTGTAAAAGTTAAACATTGAAACGGAGCTATACAAGTGACATGTAAGACATAATGTCCTCCTAGAAACTGTATCATCCAAGATGTATGTGTTGGACATTAGGGAGGGGGGAATGGAACAGCGTACACTGAAACGGCCAATGGACACAAAACAGTAATGTAGATATAAATGTTTGTGACTTTAGAAGGTCATGGTACATAATAAGTCAGAGCTAACATTAATAAAGTAATTATTAATCAATGAGAATCAATCATTTGCTAAATAACAATTATATAAAAGAAATCTAAAGAAAGATTGATCAGTTGTCATATATATATCTAAATCTAAAAGAAAGATTGATCAGTTGTCATATATATATATATATATATATATATATATATATATAAACATAAAGATTAGATAGAATTCAACCATGTTACCGAGCGGGGTGGCGCTTGGAACTTGCATTTTGGAGGTCCCGGTTTCAAATCTCTTGGAGCCGGTAGTCTTGACCTTGGTTTTTTTAGTGATTTCCATGATCCCTCAGACGAATGCAGGAGAGAATATTTTGTTTTAATGACTGTTGTGCTTTCTCATTTCATATCATTTCATTTGGCTGGTTTCTTTACAGGGTCGAAACAGTCATGCGCGGTGCCACGGTGGCTTGCGTTTGGAAAGGGTTTTACCCTGGTGTCTGGTACAGAAGTGACTGTAATGATACATGATCAAAGTGTCCATAGCACAAATGCAAGAATAGAATAATTTTTGAGTTCCGATTTTTATAATAGACGATTTTATTCTAGATATTTTATTATTATTATTATTATTATTATTATTAATTCAAGGAACGGAAAGCGAATAAATTTCTTTCGTCTACTTTTCGGGCTTAACACTTACCACTTTTGGTATAATTACCAGCTCATCATCAAAAGATGCATTGCCCAATAATGACACATAAACTAAAACTACATTCATAAGAACATTTAAGAGAGTAGGTTCATAAGTTTTCGGCCTCGCCAATAAGGATTATCGTCTTCACAAAACCCTTATCTGATGTCATACCTTATCTGTTAAGTACATAATTAAAGCCGTAACTTTCACTCCGCCATATTCAGTTGTTCAGATATATTTGCATAAAAAAGGTTATGTGTAAAAGATTGTGACATGTTCAAAATGGAGCATCAAGCTGTTATTAAGTTCTTAACAAAAAAAAAATACTTACTCGAAATGAAATTAAACAGCGATTGGACGGTGTATATGGGGAAGCTCATACTCTACCGTAAAAGAATGGGCCAAACTTTTTCGAATGGGTCGAGAAAACATTGAAGACGAAGATCGTGCAAGTGGGCCCTTGGAGATGCTCTCTCCTGAAAACATCAGTCGCTCTTGTGGAAAGAGAAATTATGGAAGACCGGCGGCTCAAAGTTACATAACTAGCAGCAAGGCTGGGCCTTTCTAAAACAATTCCTTCGAGTTATTCATGAACATTCAAACATGAATAAGGTTAGTGCAAGATGAGTACCTAGACTTCTTCCCTCAGTCCAAAAGCAGTAAAGAATCATCTGTTGTCAGATTTATTTGCAGCTTGCCGTAGCAACGAGAGAGAAGTTCTGCAAACCATTGTTACAGGAGATGAAACTATGGTCCCCTACTATGGCCCCTTGTCCAAAAGAGAATCAATGGAGTGGCGTAAACTTAGCGAAGCACCACCTCTAAAGGCCAAGGTCACTCATTGACTGAAGAGGAGTATTGAAGAGAAATACTCTTCATTGACTTCAAGGAGAAGAGTACCACAGTAAATGGGGAGTGCTATACTGGCCTACTGCACAGACTACGTGCTTCCATCAAAGAGAAAAGGCGAGGAAAGCTGAGTGGTAGTGTGCACCTTCTTCACGACAACGCGCCTGTGCACACAGCTCTTGTTGCAAAGGAAGCTGTGAAGAAATGTGGCTTTAAGGACATCGACCATCCACCCTATGGCCCAGATCTAGCTCCCAGTGATTATTTTGTCTTCTCAAAATTCAAGAAGGACCTGCGAGGAAGGAAATTTAAGTGTGACGAGGAAGTGATGGATGCTGTTTAAGCCCATTTTGCAGGCAAAACTTCTGGCTATTTTGGTGGGGAGGGTTGAAATGTTAATTCGAAGATATGAGAAGTGTATTGCAATAAAGAGTGACTATATTGAAAAGTGAAATATAGTTTTTGTCTTTATCATACTTAGAAAATGGTAGGCCGGAAACTTATGGACTTACTCTTTTATATATAATACACCAAATCCAGTAATTGCCTGAAAACTGTTTTAAGGGTTCTTGCACAGTATCTATATGCACTTGACGCGGAACCGAATTAGGGACGCCTGAGGAGACACTAGAATGACATAATTATCTGTAAACTGAGCTTCATTAGCAATCCTTTTTCCGACTGCCGAGAGAGGGAAGGCTATGAATAATACTTGCATGATACTTGAAATTAAAATTATAAATCTCTTCCTCTCTGGAAAGCCGCGTTGCCGCTGGAGCGCAACCCTTAAGAAGTGGAAGACAATCTCTTATCCGTTTGTTGGCAGCATTAATAATACTGCCGCCCCACCCTTCATCAACCCTTTTCTAGGCGCCTCCTCGGAAACTCTTCTTGCTCGTGGCGACGGTCTTTCATATAGGATATCTTGTGCTCGTTATCTTCTTAATTATGAGCTAACTTAATTTTCTTCAGCCTGTCGCCTTGTTTGTACAGTTTTGTAAAGCTTAGTTATACCGGTGGTGGAACCTTCCTCCCTGCTCTCTAGATTTGTAGCGAGTTCATATTTCACATTGATCTCCTTCCCTCTTCCTTTCACCTCCCTTCCTCTCTCTATATCTTCTTCGTCTTATATTACTTCTCTCTTTTAAGACAGCTTCTTAGCTTCCTATGTTTCTTAGCTCCTTCCCCAGTCTTTTCTGTAAAGTGGTATTCAAGAATACTCAACAATAATGCCCTCCAATTTTCTGTCCAAATGCATGTTTACAGTTATCTTTAAAATGCCAATTACATCGCCTGTTAGATGCTTAAACTAGTAAATGGTGAGAAATGTAGTTGAACCTTTTCTACAAAGTAAGAAATTTTCACTAACCAATGTTACAAAAATGGTTAAACATACTAAACATAGTTCAAAAGAGCATACAAAAATATGTTAAAAGCTTAAATATTATTTATTTAAATGCAGATATGATTTAGTTATAGGATGTTAAAAAGCCGAGAGAGGGGTCCTTCACCGTCCAATGGGATTCATGTTCGTCTAAACTGTTACCATAACTTTTGTGCGATGGGTACTGGCAATTGCCAAGAAATAGGGCAGGGAGAGCGCAGAAAGCAATCACTATCACTTCACTATCACAATCACTATCGCAATATCAAGAAACTGTCTAAATAGCTTATAAAGTGCGGGACAAACCTTAATGAACTCGCCCCTCCTACGGACTTCTGATATCGCTTCCGTCTAAAGCAGCGGTATGCATGCTGAGCTCAATCCGGTTGGTCCTGGTGGTCTATACATGTCTCGTAGACACATGAATCCCGGTCAGGGTCATTGGGGGTTTTTTTTGGGGGGGGGGTGTAAAAGTAACCTATCGGAAGGGAAGTAAAGCCGTGGGTCCCCTGTCGCAGATTTACTGCACGAAAAAGAACCTCAAGCTTGAAAGAAAAGGTCTCTCAGCAAAAGTTATCGGTCATTTCATGCCCCGAATTGAATGAGACGCTGATGACCTGAGATGTTAATGAGCGTCAATCCGAGTTGTGCCATGTTCGCACAGCACAGCAGCAAAGAATCCCAGGATGTTATCGATCGATGACGTTATGTTATGAGATCTGGATTGCTGCGGGAAACTTAGAAGTGAAGCGATGCGGGTTGCAAATCTCTAGTTCCGCTTGGCGCTGTGAACCCCTGATCTAATAAACAGTAATACATTACCATGAGACCTGGTAATTCTACAGAATTGTCAATGTTACTTTCGTAAGATTAAGCAGAAATTGATAACATTTGAGTTACTCGTACTATTAGGAATATTTGAAGGTGTCTTAATTAATAAATGAAGAAAAAACAAAATTTTTAATGCTCAATTCCTCCCCCGACTTCTGTTAGTACTAAACAGGTGTAGAAAGAGATCGTAGAGACGTGACGCAATTGTTCACCTGAGCGAACTCCTGTGCACCACATTCCTCAGGCGTGTTATATTAACGTAACAAAAATAGCTACATCTTACTTTCAGGAAAAAGGTTATAAAGTGTTATCCCGTAGTATATCCACGTCATTTAAAGACCATTCCAAGACATAGTAAAGGCTAATTTTAATTACTACTTTAAAACAAAAGCTGTATTTCTTTTTTCCTTTTCAGTAAATAATTATCGCATGTACTGCGTTAAAAGAGTTCATTGCTATGCGTTTACTTGCTTTACACTTAAAACCTTCTTAACATTGGATAAATGTGACAGATTTCACCTTGTTTTCAGTATCCTCTAAGTATGTTCCACAAATGCTTTATAGCAACGTACACAAGACTCCTTTCATATGCACCACCAGTTCAAAACAAGCTTCAATTGGGCAGAAGAAAGTTTCTAACGTATTTAAATGCTCTTTCGAATGGTTTATACATTACAATTTTTCTTGACATTGATTGACTTTCTTTTATATATATAATATGAACTACACTGGATATAATCAATCAGATGCTAACGGAAGGCCAGAGAGTGCTGGACTGGATATACGAGGGTAGGTCCATAAGTTTCCGGCCTGGATAACAAGGATTATCGTATTCACAAAACCCTTATCTGGTGTCAAACCTTATCTGTTAAGTAAATAATTGCAGCTGTAACTTCCGCTCCACTGTGTTCAGTTGTTCAGATATAGTTGCATAAAGAAGGTATGTTTAGAAGATTGTAACATATTTAAGTGGAGTATCAAGCTGTTATCAAGTTTTTCACAAAAGGACTTACTCCAAATGAAATTAAATAGCCTTTGGACGGTGTGTATGGGGAATCAACCCCATCATATTCTACCGTAAAATAATGGGCCACACCTTTTAGAATGGGTCGAGAAAGCATTGAAGACGAAGAGCGTGCAGGTCGGCCCTTGAAAACATCGTTCTTGTGGAAGGAGAAATTATGGAAGACCGGCGGCTCAAAGTTACAGAAATAGCAGCAAGGTTGAGTCTTTCAAAAACAACAGTCCTTCGAATTATTCATGAACATTTAAACATGAATAAGGTTAGTGCAAAATGGGTGTAGACTTCTTTCCTCAGTCCAAAAGCAGCAACGAGTAATCTTTTGTCAGGTATTTTTGGACCTCTGCCGTGGCAACGAGAGAGAAGTTCTACAAACCATTGTTACGGGAAATGAAACTATGGTTCTTTACTATGATCCCTTATCCAAAAGAGAATCAATGGAGTGGCGTAAATCTGGCGATGCATCACCTCTAAAGGCCAAGGTCACTCAGTCAACCAAGAAGATCGTAGCTACAATCTTTTGGGACTGTGAAGGAAAACTCTTCATTGACTTCAAGGAGAGGAACATTACAGTAAATGGGCACTACTATACTGACCTTCTGTACAGAATACATGCTTCCATCAAAGAGAAAAGGAAGAATACGTGAATAATGGTGTGGGCCTTCTTCACGACAACGCGTCTGTACACACAGTTCTTATTGCAAAGGAAGCTGTGAAGGAATGTAGCTTCAAAGAGATGGACCATCCACCCTACAGCCCATATCTAGCTCTCAATAACTAATTCCTCTTCTCAAAACTCAAGAAGAACCTGCGAGGAAGGAAATTTAAGCGCGATGAAGAAATGACGGATACTGTTTATGCCCATGTTTCAGACAGAACTTTTGATAATTTTGGGGAGGGGGGATTGAATGTTAATTCATAGATGTAAGAAATGTATTTCAATAAAGGATAACTATATTGAAAAGTGAAATAAAATTTGTTTTTATTATAGCTAGAAAATGGTTAGGCTGGAAACTTATGGACAATTAGACAAGTTTTGAAATGAAAGTGCTGTTTTATAAGTACACACAGAAACCTAAAGAAAAACATGTTGAAGAGAAGAAATATAAACAAGAAGCCTGTTAGAAGTAAGGAAAAATAAAATTACATTCAATTCTTCAGGAGGCTTCCTTATTCTAAACATACAACAAACAAAAGATTGTAAGTAATTGGCCATTAAAAAGGCAAAATACACTATTAACGATGAACATAAACACCACTTCAAAAACAACGGGAATCAGAACTGTTCTGTTAATATAAAGATAAAATTCAGATCGATTAAAAAAATCGTAATGAAACATTTATACTACTTGTGCAATTTTTATAGTAATAACTGATAAAAATAAATATTATTTATTTCATTAGCTCCTTTTACTCCAAGACGTATACGTGAAATGCCAACAAGCTTTTTAACAGAGCTTTGCTTATACTAATTCTTTTTACATTCACTGTTCCTTAAGCATTATAATGTTTCTATTTCTCCTTCTCTTCCACTCCATTTCAATGTCATTTTTGTATTCAATTATTTTACAATCTTTTTACATATCCTGACAATAGTGAATATAGCTGTTTTATTATTGTTTTTTACTTTAATAAAAACTTCTTTATCTATTGCTCATCTAATGTCCGACTTTCCTTTTTAAACGTAATATACTTTGAACCTTTAATTAATTAAAAGTGAGCCACAATAGTGACTTTGCCATACCGGCTATTTAAATAATAAACTTTTAGTACAGATTAAGTCCACCAAATAAATTTACGCAGACAAGAACATAAGACAAAGGTGTCTTATATTAGTAATTATATATTATTTGTTTTATATATAAAAAGTAAGTCTTCATTTTAACAAAATTGATCACGGCATATGAATTTGATGTCCACAGTAGTGTTTGCTACTTTTTCTTCAACTTTCTCAACATCCTGGATTGTTCAAAGTGAGTGATGAACGTTGTTTTCTTGCCGGAAGAAATAAACATGCGTTGATTCTAATGCCATTGTTGCTCTGTGCAACCGGTCAGGTGGAAATGTGAGATGATTCTTCTTTAGCCGTAGGGAGGCCGTCCCACACTTTGTCACATTGAACTTCTCTTGCAGACGTTTAGTCATGCAAAATCGTAAACTGATAGATTTTATATTTCTACATAGTTGCTAGCGTACCTTAGCGCCTTGCTAACTATTTCGTTTCTATATTGTAGGACAGTTTTTCGTAACGTTCGTTAGTTGCGTAACTATTATTCTTATTGCATATTTTATCCATAGTGAACTTATTGGCAACATCATACTTCGCACTTAACTACTGAAGCAAGCCTTCGGTTACGGTTGTCTCATTTGGCATGTATATCTATAAGTTCTAACACGCTATTATTGTTATATATGAGATTATTCGGTGTTAATGTGTTAATGATTCAATATTTACATCGTATTTCCATAATATTACACAGGCTACAAACTGTTTATAAATGCTGACCCCCGTTCATCTCGTTTCCAGCAACCACCTACCTTTTCTTGTCAACAACTACACTAGTAGTACCCCGCTCTGCAGCAAAGTTAGCTAACACGGATAATAGGTTGAAAGGAGGTCATGAGTGCTGTTTTCTCCATGGCATGTTTAACAAATGATAAAACAAAATATTTAAATTAAAAAAGTTGCAAAGGAATTATTAGTATTATTATAGGAAAGCTATAAACCTAGCTAACTGATAATGCATTTAAAATAAAGCGGGGCAGGGTCAAAAGGACTGAAATACTTTTTCGAAAAAAAATATCTTTCATTTGTTATGTTCTGAAAATTAATTTAATTTTTTTTATTCTTTTTAAGTTATGATACTCTAGTTATTACTGCAAATTCCAATTGAGCAATAAACCACTAGTGTTTCGGTTTCAAAAGTAACATATGCCTTTTTTATTTTAGTTATTTTATATGTTTCTTTAGCACTTTATTTAATATTTAATTGGGCACTTACTTTACAGGGCGGCTGGTTACATATTTTGCCAACTCTTCCAAATGTGAAGGAATTAGTTTTTTTATACACATTTTTTTATCTCGTTGGGTCGAAACGTCTTGCTGAGAACTGTATCATTATTTCTCTCCTCTCTGACTAAGAGCCAATAATGAGTGACGTTAGTATCTCTAGATTCTCTTCACATACAGCGCAAATATCACTCTGCCTTCATAATTAACAAACCGTTCCTCTGACATCCAAGCAACCAGAAAGTTAATGGAATATAAATATTCGTCCAAAACTCTCAAGGCTAAGAGAGAACAGAAATTCAATGAAGGTTAGTATTTCACCTCCACCCTATACAAATGAGCACACCTACCAATCACGCAGGTGCATTGCCTTATGTAGCGTTTACTTTATCAGTCTTGCCAGAAAAGCTGTCAAACAGAAAAACGTACCTCGTTTTCGAGTTCTACAACTTAAAGCAAAAATTCAATTATAATGAACTATTAGCAAATTACTTCAATAAACGCATATTACAATAACTTCTTGGGGTTAAAAAAAACTTTTATAAAGAACACCACATAGAAATAATTGCTTAAACGTCATCTTTTCATCATTTTATATTTAAGCTTCAAGTTTCGGTTAGACAAAGTCAGCTGATGTTTGTTATATGCAGACAACTACGTCCACAGTGCAAGAATGTAAGTATGGCGGCTTGATAGTCTCATAAAATGCAGATATTTATGTTGGGCTAGGGGGATTTAGAGGGGCAAATCATTTGAGAGGAACAAGAGGATGTCCTCATAGTTTTGTTTGTCAAAAGAAAAAAAGAACGAAGGAACAGTTAAATGAAAGTAAATATAATGACACTGAATGTAAAAAAGTAAAAACATTAGGTTTGTTTTACATAAGTTGGGGCTAAATGAAAGGAGAGTATTGGAGGGGAAAATGAGGAAAATATGGGGGAATTTCAGAAATAAATATGTAGTAGAGATTAGCAAAAGGAGTTTTTAGTTGACAGTTTATTTAGTAATTATTATGTTAAATGTTATAGAGCACTCTGGTCAACAATAATATCACATAAGTGGTTACGAAAAGCATTAATACGTTCTTAGCCTTCTTTGATCGTCTGGAAAAATCACTCTTCGCAGTTCGTCGCTGATAAGACGATAGATGTGAATGTTCTGTTTGGTCTACGTTTTGGCTTTCCTTTTTAGATGCTCCTTCCGCAATAAAGTAGCCTTCAATTTGATTACTTTATCTAAATCAATTAATATACACCATAAATTTGCATTATATTTCATTTTCTCGTAATTCAGTAATTCGTTGCTTGTATCTATACATTCAAGAATAAATACTGGTAACGGTGTTCGAATGTTTCGTAGGCCACCTGGGAAGGCTTCGAGCACTACTGTAACTCCGCGGAGCACAGTTTAAAAACCGCTGCCCTGGGATGTTACTTATATAACTGTAGTTATGAATGTATTATTTATAACTTTATAAATTAAAACAGCAAAAAAATATATATATATTTTTTACAATCATAAAAATTTCAATCTTCATAAATATAGGTTGATAGAATCCTGTCTCTTTATCAGAATAAATTTTCCAATGAACGAGAACCGATCAATCACTGGACTTGTAATTAAATATCAGTTTAGTATAAAAAGGACCACTCTTACCATGAATTTATTATGATTTCTAATGAAAAAACCGATCATTTTCTTTATATTTTTGCCATAAGGTTATCTTCTGAGCATAGCAGCTGTATCTCTGCACCTTAGGATATTTTGCCTATTCTAATTTGATTAGGTGTTTTAAGAATTTACAAATCTAAATTAGTTAATTATTGTTATTACAAGAACTAATCAATAAAGACAGCAATTATATATATATATATATATATATATATATTACTTTTGAAGTACACTAGGCATGGTCAAGATCGATATGGTCTTTTTTGAAGCAGTCGCCATTGAGTTGTATTTACTTGACTCATCGCGCCTAATATCCCTGAAGCTGTTACAGAACCGTCTCCATCTTCTTCACGACAGCCGTATGAACCAAAACGCTGGCCGGCAGCTCGTTTTTGAGACGAGGGAATAGAAAAGTCACAGATAGAGTTGGATCAGGATTATATTCGTTATTTTTTCTGGCCCATGTTAAGAAACAACGTTCCAAAGTGAGGGCGTGCATTATCATGGTTAAGGCGCTAACTCAAGGAGTTCTTGTTGGATGTGTTCGGGCTGGACGCTCAAAACGGTCTTGCATTGCGCCCAATCAACCGTTGTTTGCGGGTTACTTCATGTTGATAATCGTTCCACGACAGTCGAGGAACGAAATCAACGATAGATAGCCTTTGCCGCCGAAAAACAACCTTGGCCTTCTTTGGTGTCAGAGAACCAGGTGATTTCCAGACTGGGCTCGTTCAAGCGCCAGCTTTCTCGGCACCCTTTAGCACAGACATGTCTCATGTGTAAGTGATTGTGCGGAATGGGGGACGAACTATTGGAAAATCTGTAACATATCTGCCAGTATATCTACTGTGATGTTAGTCTTCCCCAACAATGGCGGCAGCTGTGTAATCGCGTTAAACGTTCAGAGCAGTACATTGCCAAGCGATTCTAATTTAAGAAATCGACTGGCAAAGATTATTACTGGCGTCCTGCATTAAGGTGCACGAGTATGGTCTTCTAATTTTTTCTGCCATTCACACGAGACCTGTTCTTCTAATGAAAAATTGTTTCACTACAGTATATCCACCGTGTGAAGAGAAAAAAGCTATCAGTCCATAATTAAACTAAAAAATTTAATGAAATGGTTTTAATATTAAAAACTAGTACAAAATTTTATTAAGCAGTATTTAATGATAATGAACGAATCATCGTCTTGCTTGAAACTCCAAAACCAAAGCTAGGAAGTAAGTGAAATCGTTATGCCGTTGTTACGTTAAGGGCTAAAAGACTGAACTGTTCCCGCATGCATCTCACGCGTACTGCAGGCTCTGTCCGTATGTACGTCATGGTAGTAACTCCGCTCTATCTACCTCCTCCATCTCTCCCCTTCCTCTTGCTTTTTAACATACCCACAATACTTCCCGAAATAAAGTAACTTTTTCCCTACGACCTCGTCTTTTGAAACGTGCACTTTTTCTTCAGTACCCTTCTCACTGCTGTGCCATATGGAAAGAGAGCTGCGAGAAAACTTAAGTGCCGTCACAAATCATCGTGTGCAAAAGTTCCGGGATGTGGCGTGAAAATTCCTAACCGTTAAAATGTCCAGCTTTCTAATGAATAAACTTCTAAGCCTTTACAGCAGCTGAAAACTGCAGCAAAACAGATGCTCTTAATTTAATATTTGAAATATAGCCTTCGGAGTGAGTTTTAGTACAGATAGCCATCATGACAAACTGTATCGTCGGTATCTGTACATACCAGTTATCTCCATGGAGATTGTCCTCACAGTTATGCTAATGGTTTGCAGATAGATGATGAAACAGGTGTTGGGGCAGGTGGAAACATTTATCTGGTTTTATTTTATTGTCACACTGGGAGATTGATGATGAAATGCTGTTACGAAAATCTATATAACCATCTATTTCGAAGAAAAGACATACTAAATTAACAATGCAGTTCGTAACAAAACATCTTATTATGAAAAATGATATATGCTGAGATAAAGTATCATTCCTTCACTGTATATATTCACGTTGTAGGGACCGCCACGAGTGGCCGAGGTCGTTAAGGCGCGGATACGTGAGCGGAAGGTCTGGGGTTCGAATCCCACCAGGACCGTCCTTCCTGACTGAGGTTTTTTCTAGGTTTCCCTCAGTCCTCATGACTGGCAAATTTCCTGGAGAATTTCTCATAAAGAAAATTACAAGGCAAAATGTATATGCCGTATAACGACAAAAATTAAAGCTATTAGTCTTAACAAATCCCAAACAGATTCCTTATAAAATGAAGTGTTAATATTCTTATTATTCTTAGCTCTGGAGAAAACATAATGTCTTTTATAGTTACCTCCCTAGGCCTCCAATCTTCCTAGACTGATAGTTGTTTATTTCCATTGATGCACTCTTTAACTGTATTTCCAGTTACAAGCCATTTCTAATTTTTTTTTATAGTTATAACAGATGTGCATTGAAACAGTACAAAATGGCTTCAACCTCCATTTTTGTAATACTGATATTATACAATTAATTACGTTGTAATAAATCTTGTTATAATCAATTTGTACAGTTTATATGTCTGCATATCAATAGTTAAGTCATTTTGCGTATTTCCTGAGCATTAGAACAAGTTGTTTACAAAGATTTTAGTCATAAACCAGGAAGCGGTGTTTTGGTAACGGGACAAAAAGAGCCAGATGGTCCTGTAGGTACATCTTTTGTATATGTTTTGTAAGAAGCTTTGTATAAGAAGAGTCGTCTCTAAGAATTTGAAAAACAGTGAGTCAGATTCCTAGGTATTGTTTTAGTTAGGGTTTGTTTTTGTTAAAATCCAGGACAGGCCGGGCAATAAAAACCTATTGATGCAACAGAACCTTGTGGGTGTAATAACTTTATCCAACATTACGTAACGGAACCCAGGAGAAAAACAAAAGGAATAAAGGGTAAAAAGAGCAGCCAATCGGAGAGCTTGTGGAGTAGAAAGACGCAAACAGTTAATAGGGAGCCATATAGAAAATAGTGGTACAAAGAGAAGTACAGTGGAACGGTGAAAGAATTAATACAATTACCGTGCAGTGATAGACTGGAATCCTACGTGTTAGTTGCCAATACTCATCAATATTTTCAGAACTTATAGGCGGCCCTTGAAAGAGAAAATTACTTAAATATAAATAAATCGTGGTCTAGTGTTCGTATTGGTCTTTTGCATAATTTCCATTCCTCTCCCATTGGCCTAAGAGAGCCATAAAATTCTAGCAATCCACCGAAGTTAACTTGGCACGGTGATATTGGATAGGCAGCAGGAGAAGAAGAAGTCGACATCAATCCAACAACATTCCATTGAATCAACAAACTCCTCCCCCACTTCACATTAGACTATCGAATACGATCGCAACATTTATCATATTAAAAAAAAAACTCATTTATAAAACGCCTTGAAAATTATTTTTGTCAATAAACGTGACATTATATTTGCTATGAATATAATACCTCAAGCGTTAGTAAACTGTTTACTATACTTTAATGATCAGGTCTTATAGATACCTTTATTTTATGATATTTTTAAAATTATGTATGCATAATGAATTAGTAAAACTTTAGTCGCTAATATCTACAAACCTTTGGCACTATTAGTTCGTATACTGTTGAAAAAAGGATATATAGTAGTACATCACAGCAGTGCTATATTTGTGTCCACGGACTGTGTACTGCTGTAAAGAGTTATTCCAAATTTATACAAATATATTTGAAAAACAAAATGCTCAGGAAACAAATATACATATATAAATTTGATAAAACAGTTCCTGTTTCAGATTACTGATGTATACATTCTTTATCGTCCTCTCAAGCCTAGCCCGAGAATTTGAATTATGAATCCATGTAATCTAAGCCAAAGAAACCATTTTATGAAAAGTACTGCTGGAATCAGTAAAGTATTTCTTAAGAACTATTCTTCAGAAGCATTGATTTTAATATTGAAAGTCTCCTTTTTTAATATAATCTTTCAAGTGTGATATATTGTTTCTCGTTTGCCCACTTTGTGCATGTGTTCATGACATACATGCCACATTGGTTGCATCATGCAGGGATTTAAGGGTGGACAAAATTAGACCTTATGTGCATTTCTTTCCATTAATTTTCTGTAATGTTTTCATTACCGAATTAACTAAGTTCAATCAACATATGTTTATTTTCTCTTCTATTATATAGGTACCAATATAGAGTACAATATATTTTATTTGTTAGTGATTCTGAACTGTTGACTTTAGTATTAGTTCACGTAAGAAAAGTATTTACGCAATGACAGTGAAACGAAGGGAACAAATTTCAAGGAAGACATGTATATACGAAATATCTGCAGTACGTTCTCATGAGTCAGGTATTGACGGTTGCAAAAGCAGTTGTTTCTTTTACCCAACCTTTACGGAGTAATTTAGGTGTCTATTCCGGAAAAATATACAGTGATTCTTCATAAGTGTATATCCGGTGCCAAAAAAGTATGCACACTTTCACAGTAGATATCTATTTAATATATTTCAAAGTTGGACCGAAAAACAACAGTAATTGTAATATGATGTTCTCTAAACAGATGTAATTCACATACATTATAATAGCTTTGCTACGTGATAGGTAAATCAACAATGAACTAATAAAGCAAACATTATCGCATGATGTTCTGTAAATAGGTATGCCTCACATTGTGTTATGCTGGTGTTGCTACAACAAAATGGAGCCAAGATTATCGTTTGAACAGTGGAAAGTAATTTTGAAGTATCCAAGGCACTGAACAGAACAAAGAGGTCAATTGAGTTTCTACTGTGTTCTCCAGATCTAACTCTGTTGGACTTCTACCTATGGGGAACTCTTAAGGATGTTGTATACCGTATAAAACCAGTTACACTGACAGCTCTTCGGGAAGAAATTGAAACAGCATGTGCTCCAATCGCTGAGGACACTTTTGCAAAAGTTGCTCAATCAGTAGTTCAACGTACTCAGAAGTGTATCGACGCCGATGGTGGGCATTTTGAGCAACTGTTGTAACTGTAAAAGTCTAAGATGTTTAGAGCTAATAATTTTCTGTTTGTGTGAATTCAGTTTTGTTATGTTAACACAGTTTTTTCTTTGCTTGAAGTGTGTATACATTTTTGACAACCTCTGTATATATACTTTTAATTGTTGCACCATTGATATAACTGCATACGATAACAATATATGTAATATGATATTGAGAGTCATATGTTTGGAGAGTGCTGTACCGGATCTCGTGTTCTGATGGAGCGAGTTGGGTTGCCTATTTCGAAGTTATACGATGGTTCTGGGACGTGTGTGTGTATGTTAGTTATACTTGGAATACAATATATTTAATATGATATAAAAATTATCTGTTTCAACACACAATATTACAATTAAGTTTACATCAACAAACAAAATATCTAAGAATTTAGAAATAATAAACTAGTGAACCCTAAAACAATTACCGTTTTCACAAATGTGTGTGCCCTCAAGCTCCTTCCTTATACTTCTCCTTCACTGATCCCTTACTTTTTCTAACAATTCCTCTTTTTATTTTCCCTATCCTCATATCTGACATTTTAATTGCCATTTTTCATCCCAGATATCATTCCTCCCCTTTTACAATTTCACTTCTATTATACAATGAAAAGCACTGTCCACTTACCCCTATTAATTGTATCGAATGTTTTCTCAAAATCTGCAAAGAAAATTTACTCCCTATCTCTTTATTTCAATATTAGTAACAAGGGAGCTGTTTTTGGCTGGACCAGACCGATCCTAATGAAACTTGAAATCTGATAGTTTCCCATCAAGTAACCCTTACATACCAAAAAGTGTAATTTGTTTGCGGCCTATTTTAATGGTCTATCACGGCTTGGTACGGCCGATCACTATAACTTGGCACTCCTGAGCCTGTACCGGCTACATTATCATAAAAATATGGTAGGATCTGATAATATGGGTAATATAGATCAGCAATCCATAAGCTCTGGTTTAGTAATGAAAAATATTTTATTTATAACATGTTTATATAACAATAGTCTGCATCTGATACTAGCAAGTTGAACAAGCAGAACACGCTATCATAGCCTCATATGCGGTGCCTTACTGTCATTCGCCCAAGAGATAAGCATATCGAGGGGAACTAATTAACTTAACTCACTAAAAAAAAACTAAGACAGGAAATATAAAGTACTAGTGGGTCTCGAAACAACTTGGCTTAAAAAACACAAGCAAATATAGAAAAAAACTAATAAGCATATTAAAATCCACTTATTTACCTAGCGGAACAGCCACTAATATCTGACTAGCAAATTAAACAGAACGGCCATTAGGATATTCGTTTAACACTTTTAAACACCGAAATGATACAGTTAAGAAATAGTAAATACATTCTGTTAATCTGCTGATATATAATGCATTAATTAGTCCACTAACCGGGTGGTAAACACATAAGCCACGTGAAATGTTAATCTGAACAAGGGAACGCCATGTCAAACGTACACAGCTCTCGCTTTCCCTCGCGAACAACTCAAGCATTCTGGGTTCTGATGAAGCGTCCGGTAAAACTAGTTTCAAATCCACTAGTGCTTAAAATAACGAGTCTCAAATTAATAAAATTTGTGAAACATAGTGCGGCATATGGGGGGGGGGCCTTAGTAATGGAAATTATGCTTTAATAATAGGGATCTCTGTGTTCTTATAAAACATTATTGAAGTGATTATTGTAGCAGTAAAGTATTCTTGAAGTCAACAATCCCGAGTTAATTTCACGCTCGTCTGACGTGTATGAAATAGAGAAATGCGCATGCACATAGCTGCAATGTTTGCAGGATTTGGTAAGGAAAAGCGTCAGTCTATTCAGAGACGTGAGGGGGTTAAGGTATACAACTCTTCTCCCTGGCCATCGCAACAGCGTCCTGCGCATAACAGCAGCTCAACTTTGATTATTGACCCTTATGTAGATTTTATTTTTGGAAGTTAGCGAATTTTAGGGATTAAAAGCAGGAAGGTGCCCTGTGTCCAACCTCATGTCAAGTTAACTGTATGTAAAAGCAAAGAGTTCTAGCGGAGGATGTGACAATATCGAAGTGTCCGAGAAAATGTAACACTCAGAATGAGAAAGAAATTTCGTAAAAACTTCCGGAAATAGATTAGGTAGAAAAAAATAACAAATTATTATGGCAGATGTCCTTGAGAAACATTCTTCTATTATTCAAATTATTTCACTCTTTTTATTTCACCATTTTCACGTTTCGCTCACGCTTTTCACAATCATACGTCTTAAGGCAAAGCTTCTATAGCCGTTAATAACCTTTTTCAAACAATAGAAAAATGATAATGTTCAGATTTTTTATGCATTCTATGTATTTCATTGTTTTTAGGTACACTTGACACCAGCAGTGCAAACTATTAATAAAAACCCAAATAGGTAAATTAATAACCTTGTATCTTAAGTTTTGATGCATTGGACATTAGATAAATTATTTTAAACGAAATATTACACAATCCTTTAATGAATCCATATGTTTCAATTGTTGAACTCCTTTATTTTTATTATTACCTTTGCTACCATTCAGCAGCTTAACGTCCTTAATTAAAAATCATACTATAAATAAATTACTGTGGAACCTAGCAAAATGTGTTTATTACACCATAACTAAAGCTCTACTAGATAAAGAGGGATTTATAATTTAAGCTATAAAGAGGTTTAAGACAGACAGATTCAGTACCTCCAGAAATGCTTAGATATATTTAGAAAAGTTGAAGATCAATATTGTATAAATATACATGGATGAAAGGATTCCTATATGTGATTCGCGGAAGATATTGTGCTCGCATCCCCCACTTCCAGCAATAACTAAAATCCTCACTGAAAGAATTAAAACTATCCTAGCAATAAACCAACAATACTAATAATCAACAAAAGATTAAGCTAATGATCAGCGTCTTGGAAGAAGATATAACAATAAATAACACACGCCCCTTGTTCCGTTATGCCATCGAAAATTAATTTTGGTAATGCAAGGTCACTGCGTAACGGCCATGCCACCTGAGTTATTTATTAGTAATAAATAGTCATTAACATTGCATTCACTGTCTTAGTAGATGCTCTCACTCTGTTGTGAGACATGTCTGAATTCTTTTGAAAAGATATTGAGACACTTACTGTAATTTATCCTCCCGATTATTGAAAGATGTCTGTTACATATTTTATATCTGGCACAGCAGTAATTTTATATGGGAGAGAACGAAGCAACTGAATGGCTTTACAAGCACTGTCTACAAAACTTATGGGGCTTATGGTGTTAAAGACTTCCAGGAGAAGTATCTAATCGATGTCGTTCCTGGTGGTCCAGTGATAAACGTACTTGCCTCGTAAACCCAACATCGAGGGTTCAATCCCGGCCAAGGCCGATGGATTTTTTCAGGCCTAAAAATCCTAAGTATGGCTTCCTCCTGAAGGGAAGTAAAGCCGTGGGTCCCGTGTCGTACATTTACGGCATGAAAAGAACCTCAAACCTGAAAAAAGAGGCCTGAGCAAAATTTACCGGCCTGAACTGAATGGGAGGTTGATGACCTGAGATTTTAAAAAGCGCCCGTAAATAAAATAATTAAAAAAAAATAAAAAATCTAATCGATAATATATTACATCAAGCTTATTCTCTGTTAACTTTTTTTTTCGTATCGGCTTCTTGTCAAAAACAAACAAACAAACAAACTTAATTCATGAATCTTAAAATTGCACTTCCCGATGAAGATGCCACTCCTGGAAATTTAGTAACATTCTTTTTACGGTGCTTATAGGATTTTTCTTTTGCAGTAGCAGTCATTAATGTACTAGCGTTTATCTTCCTCTCTGCATACTCTATAGTACACAAATATATAGTATAGAGTTTAATACCCATATTTAACATAAATGCAACTGAAACAGTGTCATAAACACAACTGAGCAAGCTACTCTGCCTATGTTAGCGGAACTTTAACTTCAGTCTTCCCAGAAATCATGTGTCCATTGTAGGACAATTGATTTCCACTAGAGCTGCAAAATGCGTTTGCGTAGGAACTAGGACATTGTAGAACATATAGAGCAAATAAATAACTTCTCTTGGCAAAACACATCCTCATACTTTTGAATACATAATATAATCATTAAAAGAGAAATAATCAACACCAATATCTTCAATGAGCATTATCCCCCTCCAAAAAAAGCAAACAATAGAAGTATGCGAAGGAAAAATTCTACGCATTGCACTAAAGACAAAATAGCAACAAAACAATAAATAAGAAAGCAGGCTTGAAGATGATGTCGGTACGCTAGCTGTTTTATATGTAAATGGACGGGACATGTGATACGGCAGGATTTCAATAGAACTTAAAGAATCACAACCTGGCAAAATAAATTCAGGACGACAGGTGATCGCTGGTCGTACCAAATGTGGAGGATTTCGCAATCAGATGGACTACGTCAATAATGGAACTTGCTAATTAAAAAAAAAAAAAAATGACGAACAAAGATGAGTCTCTCCAGGAGTAACCTAAGTTGGGTTACCTTTTATTCGAAAGGGACCCTTTACCACGAGGGTTGTTTTGGACTAATCCTAGTATTTGAAAACTTTATTCTACTTTAAAAGAAAGTTGCAATTAATGAAAGGAGTGTGATTTTTTGCACTGTAGAGAGTGGATAGCCCAAAACCTATTTCAAATCCTCTAAGGGTCACCTGGACAAAACTGGACACAAATGCGTTATTCCAGGCAACAATATCAATATTACGTACAGCCGCCGTTTATTAGGCAACACAGGACAAGTACATGCACTGAAGCCCCTCTCTTAACGCAATGAGTGGGGATATCCAATAATACTGCAAATAGAATGGATACCCAATCAGTTCTATCCCAGACATTAACCTATTAAGCTTGCTTAGGTTTTGAAATATTTCACGCTCACCTGTAAGCCATACTTTATTTGAATAAACTGACATAAAACATTCCTTCAAAGTAAGCAAAACAGAAGAAAAAATTTAGGGCAATGGCTTCTGTAAATTTCCCAAACGGAAGTTTGTTGCTATTCACCAATTTTTCAACCCCATACTTCACGCAAATAAATAAATAATGCAGTAATGTTCCTGATACAGGTCGCAGAGAGATGTCTTCTATTAAGCTGTGACATAAGTCATGGAAACTTTTAGAAAACTGAAGTCTTTTAGTATGGGAAAAAATAAAAGCTTATTCACTTGTTGACAGCTACCCTCTCCAACAAGGGGCAAGCCCTAGGGAAGAGAGGCATCTTCTAACGCAGTCGAGGGCGCTAAAATTACAAAAGAGTACACCGCCACAAGTTTCTTGCTGGAAGTGAAAACCTTGCCTGCTGATGCTGCTCGTGGCAAGCGGTCAGGGCACAAAGGTCATTGCTCCCCGGGATGCCCCAAGGAATCACGTTCCTCTTTTCTGTAGCTATCTTCCTCCTCGTTATCTTCTTCAGCTTTATATTCATTTCCAGTTCCTTTTCTTTCCTTTCCATTGTTGCGGCGGAGAGCAAAAACCAGTATTCATTGGTATGCGGCTTTCGCAGACTTACATTTTAATTTCAGAACAATCTATGACTATCAAGAATGCACGTTCAGTGCGGAATCCTGTTGTTATGAGCTTAAATATAACCTCTATCAATTGAAAAATCGCTTCCCCCAAATGTGTGGCATAGTTAGAAATACAAGGAAATAATATTTTTATTATTTTTTCCTCTCTCTTGCTACTCTAAGTATATTTTACAACTTTGGCCAGAAAAGAATATGAAGCTTACAAATATTAGAAAAATAGGACATAAAAAGGGTAACTTTGTTTTCAACTTGAAGAAGATACAGGTTTTACCATATCCTGCATCTGGAGGGGCCAATCTATCACTGAAAGCCATCAAGGACCGAGTTATATATGGCAAGAGAGGAAATTGTGAACATGTAATGGAATTTGAATTCCATAATTTCCAGAGCAATAGACTTTGCGTTAATGAATGACACAATAATTGCGATCTATGCTCGAAAAACCACTATCGGTGATAAATCGACGGTTCCAGGTTCAGACTGCAGTGTCGCTAATCCTTACGAACATACTATAAGGTGTCGTCGGGCCTGGTGGTGTAATGGTAACCATACCTGCCTCATAAACCCAAGATCGCGGCCAGAGTCGATGAATTTTTTTCGGGCGTATGGCTTCCTTAGGAAAGAAAGAAAAGCTGTAAGTAGATTTACGGCATGTAAATGAACCTCAAACCTGAAAGGAGAGGCCTCTGAGCAACATTTGCGGCCGTTTCACGCCCTGAATTGCATGGGACGCTGATGACCTGAGATGTTAAAGAGCGCCCATAAATAAACCAAATCAACAAATGTATAAAGAAGCGTGAGAAAGATACCCTTACATTTGAAGTTGTGTTTAAGATACAGATTCTTTGAGATATAATTAATAGCGGATTTTGGGATACTGACTGTTATCTGATGATGAGGAACTGCATAATGGACAAAAATTAGCTTTCATCTCCAATTGTCCGAAGTTACGAGGATAGGTCCATAAATTTCCAACCTCGCCGATAAGGATTATCGTCTTCACAAAATTATTATCTGTTAAGTAAATAATTGCAGCTGTAACTTCTGCTCCGTTGTGTTCAGTTGTTAACATATAGTTGCATAAAGAAGGCTAAGTACGGAGGATTGTAACTTGTTCAAAATGGAGTTTCGAGCTGTTATAGTATATAATTATAGTTCCTATAAATATTAAATTTTCGTTGAGTTGATTACATATTTTAATGAATCCAATTATTGTAATTATAATTCTAAATGGTTAAGTGCTTCACAAAAGAAGGATTTATCCCAAATGAAATTAAAGAGTGATTGCACGGTGTATATTCTACCGTAAACGAATGGGCTCAACTTTTTTAAAATGGGTCAAGAGAGTTTTGAAGACGAAGAGCGTGCAGGTCGGCCCTTGGAGGTACTCGCTCCTGAACACATCGCTATTGTGGAAGGAGAAATTATGGATGACCGGCGGCTGAAAGTTACAAAAATAGCAGCTAGGAAGGGCCTTTATACAGCAACAGTTCTTCGAATTATTCATGAATATTTAAACATGAATAAAGTTAGTGCAACACGGGGGCCTAGACTTCTTTCCTCAGTCATAAAGCAGAAACGAGTCATCTGTTGTCATGCATTTTTGAAGCTCTGCCGTGGCAACGAGAAAGAAGTTCTGCAAATTATTGTTACAGGAGATGAAACTATGATCCTCTACTATGATCTCTTGTCCAAAAGAGAATCAATTGAGGGATGCAAACCTGGCGAAGCACCCTCTAAAGGCCAAGGTCACTCATTCGACCAAGAAGATCATGGCCTCAATCTTTTAAGACCGTGGAATACTCTTCATTGACTTCAAGGAGAGGAATATCACAGTAAATGGGGAGCACTATACTGGCCTACTGCACAGACTACGTGCTTCTGTCAAAGAGAATAAGCGGGGAAAGCTGAGTGGTGTGCACCTTCTTCACGACAACGCGCCCGTGCACACAGCTCTGCTCTTGCAAAGGAAACTGTGAAGAAATGTGGCTTCAAGAAGATCGACCATTCACCCTACAGCCCAGATCTATCTCCCAGTGACTATTCCCTCTTCTCAGAACTCCAGAAGGACCTTCGAGGAAGGAAATTTAAGAAGTGATAGTTGCTGTTTATGCCAAATTTGCAGACAAGACTTCCATTTTAGGGGGGGGGGGGTTGAAATGTTAAATCAAAGATGTGAGAAATGTATTGCAATAAAGGGGTAACTATACTGAAAAGTGAAATATAGTTTTGTGTTTATCATAGTTAGAAAATGGTTAGGCCGGAAACTTATGGGGTTACTCTGGAACATTAATTTAAAGTAGAAAGGATTTAAGGCTGTATCTTTTTTATATTTAATTTATAAACTACGTATTAAATGCATCTTAGTTATAATAATTACTGAATAAGTGAATCATAGTTTATGCAATGTAATTTTCAATATACAAATAATTTTTTACACGTTTTTGTTGTGCTATCTAATTGAATGACTGTATTTATGAAGTTGACAAAAATATATCAGAAAAATAACAAATCTGCATTGTTTTTATGATCTGCATTTGGACTAATAAGTGACGTGAATTACGCGAATTTTCCAGATATGTCTATTAGGTTTACCCATAACCTGTTTGTGTTGTTATTATTGCTGGATGAACAGTAATGAAACCATAAAACTTCAACTAATTTGCTTTTATTGATAGTTCTTCATGCATACCGACAACTTTTGTTAGTAATCGATGTGTATCGAGACATCTGATAACAGATGCGGCAGTGGGGACTGCATGAGCCGATAAGCAATTGTTCAAGGTATACAAACCGAGGCAACAGTGTACGAACTGCTACTTGGCATCGAGTTCATGCCACTCAGCATCGTTTGAACAGTGAAAGAGACACCAAAATTTAATCCTAGAGTAAGAATACTAAATGGCAAACACTATCCTTAATTATTTTGTTTCATTCACAATGAGTGTTTATGCATGATTTGTATGTCTATACCGATTCCGCTCGTGTTGCCAGGAGATGATTTGAAAAGAAATTTCCGGGTGATGGGTTTCAAATCGTAATAGATTCATAAATTAGTTAGTACAATTCAGTTTAAAATAAGACCCGCAGAAGAGGCCTTTAATAAACAGAGCTGTTAAAAATGTTTGGAAAAAAAAAGGAGAGAGTCAGTTTTAGCATCTCTTTGCGTGACATGAGTGAATGTACGACTTTTAAGTGCATTAAATTTTATTAGACTGTCACTTTAGTGTTTCTACAGGTTGATTTGTTTGATTTGATTTATTTACGGACGCTCTTTAACATCTCAGGTCACCAGCGTTCCATCCTATTCAGGGCGTGAAACGGCCGACAAATTCTGCTCAGAGGCCTCTTTTTTGAGACTTGAGGTTCTTTTTCTTGCCGTAAATGTACGGTATGATACCCATGGCTTTACTTCCCTTCCGAAGGACGCCCGAAAAAATCCATTGATCCTGGCCGGGTTTGAACCCGCGATCTTGGGTTTAGAAGGCAAGTAACTACAACACCACCAGGACCGACCTCTACAGGTTGTCCTACTCGACCCCCCTGATTCTATAGTAGCCTTGCTGCCCTTATGAAATGGTTTATCGGTTGATTTGCTCCGCTGCCACATTGGTTATCATATAATTGGATGACCCAATACAAGAGCGATGTTCCACTTTCCTGCTGAAAGAGTACCTTTTATGTTGACGTGTTTTATTGCAAGTGAACTTCATTGCAGTATACAAGATATATACATTGTTCCTCTAGCATGTTGTAGATTAGCAAATGCCCATTGTCTAAGGATTTGTTTTTCATTAGTAAGCTTTTAGTGTATCTACAAAGTGTAATTTAATTGCATACTTTATACTATGTAATTCTTTCTTATCATTTACTTACTGGCTTCATCATATCTTGTTCTTATTTGGAACATACTTTACTAAAGTGGTCTAGCTTGCAAAGTAGAAATATATATCGGATTAGTTGTTGATCACTACGTGTAGAAGTCCCGGGCTTCTTTTTCCATTGCCAATTTTATCTTCAGAAATAGCCGCTCTAAACAATTATTATCTATCACTAATTCAAAAACAAAGAGCAAAGCTCAGAAATCATGACCGATTTGGAAAGCATCGAAAGCCTTCGCTAGCGCTGGGTTCACAATGCACTTTTTAATGTCATCTTCAGTTCGTGTTCAAGTTATGCAATAAACAGAAAATAAGTTTGTTCGGACCTTGTGCTCTGATGGCAGAGTAACAAAAACCCACATTTGGAAATAAGAACTCGTTATACCTGAAATTTTATTTGATAGATGTTTAATAATGTCTGTTTTCATGAAAAATATATATTTGAATCTTAAGGTATTTTGCTCAAAACAAAAATGAACCATCTTCGTTTTTAAATTTGATTTCATTTTAATAAATATACTAAATTGAAAAACTAAAAAGAAAATACAAATTTCCTGTATTTCATTTAAAAATAACTATTAATGTCCTATTTATTTTGGAAGCAAAGACTACTTTAGAACCTGAATACCCTGAAATCCAAACAGTCTTTAGAATTGGAAGATATGTTATCATGTGCATGTGTATAGGTGTAAAAATGTTCTTCTTTGCAAAAAATAAAATTCACTCATGGATAGGACTCGAACTGAAGTAGTTCTCATCACTAAACCGCTGACTTAACTGCTCAACTATCAGCACGCATTTGCAATGGAGAACTTTGTGTAATTGGTGAATAAATGAGGCTAAAATTTCTAAAACCCACGGGCAGAGAACTCCGAGTCGTTCACAACTTAAGACAAATTAACGCTTTGAGAATCTGCTAATTTCCCTCCCCATTTTTATTGCCTTAGAGCTTATGAATCGAATAAATTTTTACAAGCTATATTTTATATCTTAATTTGTTTGTAAATTACCTCATATGCCTTAATATTTTGTTTTGATATTCCAAATTTTCAACAAATTTATGCTTTCAATACAAATGCATCTCTGCCCATTGTTGATGAAATTTTAATATTTTAACCATATCTAAATATATTGACATTTTAAGGGATATTACAGTATAAACATATTGTGCCATATGGAGGGAGGGGCTTAGTAAAGGAAATTATCCATTATTAATGGGGTAATAATGCGTTCTGATAAAACATTGTCGAAATTATTATTGTAAGAGTAAAATATTCTTGTGTCAACAATCGCAAAATAATTCGTCTGGCTTGTATGTAACATAGAAAAATTCAAGCTCTGCGCAAATTTAACATGAATACAAAATGTTAAATCTGGCCGCTTTTATTGAGTGAATTGCTCACCAGTAATTGAAATAAATCTTTGTTTGCACATATTAGTCGGATTCAGTTCCATTCGCTCAATGTAAAGGAAACATCGGATACTAATTAGGCAAGAATCGAAACTGTGCCGATAGACAATGTTTAACTTGCATAAACGGATAGATGCCAAGTACCTTTAGCTAATGCTCTTAAATATGATTCGTTCAAATTTAAATAACGGAACAATACAAGAAGCATATAAGATATAAGTATTTTTTTATTCGTTTTATTTAAGGACGCTCTTTAACATCGCAGGTCATCAGCGTCCCATTCAATTCAAGGCTTGAAACGGCCTGCATATTTTTCTCAGATGCCTCTTTCAGGCTTGAGGTTCTCTCTCGTGCCGTTAATGTACCACACTGCATCCACTGGACCCACGACTTTACTTCCCTTCCGAAGGAAGCCACACTTAGGATTTTTACGCCCAAAAAATCCATCGATCCTGGCCGGGTTTGAACCCGCGACCTTGGGTTTAGAAGGCAAGGATGATTACCACTACACCACCAGGAGCGACAAGATATAAGTAAAGTAAGTTTAAAAGCAATAATGTTTAAGAAGGTATTTCTTACAACATGGTTCAAGCGTGGATGAAACATTATTAGGTACTGCAACTAGAGTTTAAGTCAATTAATGGCATTATTAATTCTTTATCATTTTAAGGAAAATATAATAAGTAAATAATTAAAACACCATGTTCTACCAAACTCACTTCCTATGACACAACACGTTTTTCTCTTTAAAATAACAAAAGTAATAAATAAATATTAAAAGTGCAACAAATATCAAGTTTCAAGTGCTTATTTCCACATATTTTCATATACTTGCTGCTTATAATATAAAGAAAATAAAAAGAAAGAAAGAAAACCCCATTCACTTCCAAAACTGTTATATTTATTTTGCTAGTTTCCCGAGAAGAAAATCGAAACTTTTCATTGCGATGGGAATTATATCACAGAATGGGTAAAATGAAATTTCCTATTATTATCGATGAAGAATTACACCGAAAAGATATCACATAGTCTAAATATAACAATACATCTTTTTCTGCGAGGAACACCATAAATTTATTAAAAGTAGTTGCAATAATTTAAACAGATCCAATGAAGAACAAAGGCAACCAAGTCAATTTTTCTTTTGACTACGACCCTACTCAAAAGAACGCCATGTGGTATCACATTCTCCTATTATTTTGTTTATTCCGCCATGTCATTTAGTTCCGGAGAATGAAACACCTGACACCTACTGCTTCAACGTGCAATTTTGGTGTAAATACGCTGAATTTTTTAACTATACATAGCATATTTTCTATCCAGTTCTAACATGCTGCAAACGCTACCTCTTATATCTTCTAGATATATCGATGTTCAAAACACAGTTCACGCAACGGCAACAACAAACACGGTTTATGATTGGCATTCATTACCGCGTTAATGGGACGTTGGCCACAAGAAAGGTGTGAAGGCATATGGTATTATAATGTTAAAACAAGCACTCTCACCGACAGGCAAAACGGGGCATGATCCGAGAATACCAATCACGTCATCTTTCTCTTCAGGACATGCATCATTATTGTCGTGTTTGCACCTGTTGGCAGGAGAGTGCGCGCAGATCGTGTAGATAACAAATACCGCCAGATCCGCAGGCAAACATGTTATAAGTATGTTGCTACACCAACAAATATGCCCGGCCCATTAATTTCAGAAAGAAGCTTTTGTTGGAATTTTCGCATTATCTTTCGTTGGTGATTACAGTGGGTGCTTTTGAGATATTCACGGCCATTCTTTTTCTTCCTGTGTTGTCAGTTCATTGCGCTTCACC
The DNA here is from genome assembly GCA_030762175.1 of Metallyticus violacea. Classification (NCBI taxonomy): domain Eukaryota; kingdom Metazoa; phylum Arthropoda; class Insecta; order Mantodea; family Metallyticidae; genus Metallyticus; species Metallyticus violacea. Next base: position 123,070,967 of record CM060835.1, read on the forward strand.
AATTGCGATGACATTCTATTAAATCAAAATAAGTAATGCAATTTATTAATTTTGTTACTAATTTATTAAAGCTGTATAATTAATTAATACTTATATTATCACGATATATCTTATACGGAAGTGCATATAATGAATCATAATTAGGTTTAGCCTTTTCATAGACACGAAATACTGTTTTTAGATATCATCACATAAATTATTTCTAAACCTGAAAGTAATACAAATGAAATATTACTTTGTTTGTGAGTTCCGGCACAATTTGCATGAACATTTGCAATATATGTTAGCTTTGTTAAATATTTTTAATTATCTCTGGAATTAATTGTCTGATTATCGACGCGACTGCAGGAGATTACTCAAGAGTAGCCGGCTACACGAGTCGGAGGGGACATAGTTCTCCGAACTGGTACGTTGGTCTTGAGTCTCATGCCTCTCAGTCAATAGCAATGAAAGAAACAGCGTATTTATAATATGAGAGTAAATTCTACTAAGAATACTAAATAACAAGTTAATTATTTTATTCTACAAACTGTTTATTTATGATCACGTGTTCGTACGAGATTTTTGAACAGAATTTCCCTTGCGATCTCCAAATTGATTAATATATTTAATTTCTTAAATAGAACTGAGGAGGGTAATAGGTAATTTCCCAAGTAGATGTCAGAAATGTGTGAAAAATTATGGCAAGCAGTACCAAAATCTCATTGCGTGACATGGGTGAGTGTAGAACTAGTAAGTGGAGTAGAATGTCGTTGCCTTGTACGTCCGCCCCAACTATACTGTAGCCCGGCAGGCCGTAAGCGATGGCTTAATGGCCGATGAAGTGTTCGCCGCAGTGACGTCATCAGATAATTGGATGACTCAATATGCTATATTTTCCACTCTAGTATATGAAAGTTTTGATTAGAACGGTTATTAAGCTAGTGTAGATAGAAGTTGTTAACAGATTTTACCTTAGTATTGTTACAAGTAGTTATTAAATGTTCAGAGGATAGTTAAAAGCTAGGTTATAGTACAGACAGAATATTGCAGTTTTCCAAACGTTTATAATTATTTGGGTTTTAATTATACCTTATAAAATAATAGCATTAATAAACTGGATAATATTGAAAAAAGTGACTTTTATAAAATGTATCTTATATCACTTTGTCAGACTTACAAAGTCAAATAATAATAATAATAATAATAATAATAATAATAATAATAATAATAATAGAACCTCAAGCCTGAAAGATAGGCCTCTGAGCAAAATTTGTCGGCCGTTTCACGCCCTGATTTGAATGGGACGCTGATAACCTGAGATGTTAAAGAGCGTCCGTAAATAAACAAAATAATAATAATTATTATAATAACAACTGTACTATATGGCCGCCATCGTTACTTAATAGTGTATAGGGGCCAGTTTTAGCATATTCTCTTAATGGGAAGGAGAACATTCACTCTCAGTTTTTTTTTTACCACCACGGGTGGCCGAGGTCGTTAAGGCGCGGACTCGTGAGCGGGAGGTTGGGGTTCGAATCCCGCCAGGACCGTCCTCCCTGACTGAGGTTTTTTCCAGGTTTTCCTCACTCCTGATAACTGACAAATGCCGGGGAGGTACCCTAAACTTAGGTCTGGAAAGTGTCCTTCCTTAAAAAAAATCCTTTCCCAATTTATAATTTCATTTCATGTATCACCAGTGTTCACCGCCTGTGGTGCCACAGTAGTAAAAACGGGCGTTAATACCGTTAAAAAAATCTCTCAGTTTAACACCATGGTTTTCATAATAATTATCAGAGATTTGATATAAACAGAAATACCAGAAATTATTTGGCATCATTTATGGGCAATAGGGAGGGTCGCCCCTCTGTTTGCATTCAACTGAGAAAAAAATTTCAGTCTGAGCGGGAAAGTGTATCATAAATATTTTCTTATCCTCTGTTAAATATTCGACCTCTGTTTAATTACTGGGCATTTGTTCCCATAAACCTCAGACATGCCTATATGATCTTCATAAGGCGATATAATTCCAGGGTTAAAACTATAGGCAACTCAGGAATAAGTAAACATTAAGTGACTTTCATGAAATGGCTTGGTTTTGTCAGTAATTATTACATGTGCGCGAGATAACACTCCTGCCTAATAGTAATTATTTTCTAAGTATTTCTCGTAAACTTTAAATGTCTTTGTAATCCATGGTTAAAAACAATACAAATATTTGAGTTTCAAGACTCAAGACTCTTTTTATTGCTGATTTGGCGGAGGTGTCCAACTGGCGTAAAGTTTAGAAAAAATTACCAGCTTCACCTTTAAAGTTCCCAGGTTCACTAACCTCCAGGTATCTGTCGAAGTCACAATAGCAGTATGTCTAAAGCGACAAAAACACCCGAGGCAAAAGATCCTATTGTAATCGTAAATTAGCCACATTACCTTTAGTAAAACCAGGAACACTAGAGAAAAAAAAAACCACGCCCAAAGAAAGTTTACATTACATGAAGGGATTCTGCATAAAGTCTGTAATGGGGCATGGGTAAAATAAATGAGCTGTTTGGTCAAAAGACAGAGCTCGAATTACTGAAAATATTTCATTTGAGGTATGTCATTAAATACCTCTTTGTTATTACTCTTTGTACTCGCAGAAATTTTCCTCTGGACATTTTTATGTAATATTCTAGAACTTCAAAGCCCTTCCTTTCCTAACCCGGTCACATTTCCTCTTTACGATTTTCTACATATTGCGTTTCAAAAGCCATATCATTTCAGTTGTCATTGACATAGAATTTCTTTGCAACATTTTTGTTTTTCATTAAGCAGCATCCTTACTTCGCAATAATTTTATGCATTAAAAAAAATCTATTCTTAAATCTAAATGCGTAGATTTCAGATTTCAGCGTAATAAACATAACAAGATATGTATTATATGTTGTACTTTTGTTTTGCTCCCAATTGTTACAAATTATTTTTTTTATCATTACCCCATTTTTGAGCATTATCCATAAATCATTCCCTCTGCGTAAAATTGAATATTTTTCCATATCCATAAATTATATAGAATTCTATTCCATAGTTTTCTCCTGCTCCTTAAACTATATTGTAAATAATATACTTTGATTTAGTTTCCTAAATATCCAAAGTTTTCTGTAAATAATTTAGCTTTTTATTGCAGTTATTTATATCTGTCATTTAAATGACTTTTTTTTAATAGTGTTTAACGGCCGTTTTTACTACTGAGGCACCACAAGCGGTGGACACTGGTGATACATGAGATGAAATGATAAATTGGGAAAGGATGTATTTTTAAGGAAGGAAACGTTCCAGGCCTAAGTATAGAGTACCTCCCCGGCATTTGCCGCTTGAGGACTGAGGAAAAACCTAGAAAGAACCTCAGTCAGGGAGGGCGGTCCTGGCGGGATTCGAACCCCAGACCTCCCACTCACGAGTCCGCGTCTTAACGACCTCGGCCACCCGTGGCGGTTTTAAACGACATTTTTTTTTTTTTGAGTAGTGTTTAACGCCCGTTTTTACTACTGAGGCACCACAGGCGGTGGACACTGATGATACATGAAATGAAATGATATATTGGGAAAGGATTTTTTTTTTTAAAGGAAGGAAGCGTTCCAGGCCTAAGTTTAGGTACCTCCCCGGCATTTGCCAGTTATGAAGACTGAGGAAAACCTGGAAAAAACCCCAGTCAGGGAGGACGGCCCTGGCGGGATTCGAACCGCAGACCTCCCGCTCACGAGTCCATGCCTTAACGACCTCGGCCACCTGTGGCGGTTTTAAACGACATGATAATATACTAGTGTAAATGTAAGCATTTGGTTACCCCGATAGTTAGTGATCTCCCTTTTTAGTTTGAACTTTTATTATTGCATGCGCTCTTCAGTGCCTGCTATATGTGTGAAGACTACAGTGGCGGCTCGTGCTAAAGAGCACAAGGACAAGAGTCCTTGCTTTAATTTTAAACCATAAATATCTTTAAAATAATTTTTGCATTAATTGTCAACTCAAAAAAGATAATAAAATTTCACAGACACAAACCCTGAATGTTTCAGCACCTGCATTGTTATGTATACAAAAGAATGGCGCTGTTTAAACTTCTCCGAGCAGATAAATTGGTATGTATGAAGAAAGAGCCAGGGCACATTCTCCTTGTGTCCAGGACAGAATTCTTGGTTTAAACGGAGTTGTTATGAAGCTGCTGGGCAAGGGGATGAGAGGAGTGAGGCAGTGAAACTTCAAGAAGGACACGGAGAACCTGTGGACTTTGCTCGCACATGCGCTCTGTTCTCCCTATCGTGGCGCCTGCAAGAGGGACTGCCGTAAGTGACATGTCGTGAGATCAACGTTATTAACTTATTACTTTCATCAGTTGTTTCCTCTTTCGCGCCAATGACTTATGAGGAATCTACTTCTACTATAAAGTCAACTCGACTAACGTATACTTAAATAATATTCCGTTTTAAAAAGAAACAGCATTATCAGAAATAAGAGTGAATTTCAGTGAGACTTGTGATATTAAATAGACCATTTTGGTACTTCTGCCTATCACCGATTTTTAACACCTGTTAAAGTAGAACTGGGAAGCCAGTGTGACTCCCACTATTCTTTATAATACAATGTCTAGAACGTCACGAACAGTAATATTGTTTAAGTACACTACTGCAAAATACCTATATAGTATATAGAACCAAATACCTACAGTGTTAATAAATCAGTTATCTCAGACAACAGATATCGCCCAAATAGCTACCAGAAGCAAATGACAATGGGGCAATCACATTGCAAGAATGCAGAACAATATATAGACCTACAAGGTCTACTTGTGGTACCTCCGGATAAGAAAGAGAACACAAGGTAGACCCAGCAGAAGATGGACAGACCTCTTCAAGGAACATACAGGTCCAGATTGGTAAAGAGTAGCAAGAGGAAGAGAAAAATGGCAATCTCTCGAGAAGCAACTAGGCAGTGAGAAATGGAGTAACCAAAGAACAAATCAGTCAGTGTCTTAAACAGCATACGAACAACTAGCGTGGAAAGCTCACATGTTAGGAAAAAGCGAGCTTTCCCTGCTTGTTAGGAGGCCTTTGCCCTTAAGAGATACAACAGGCTATATTTATTTTTATCTTTATGCTGCTACACCGTGAGTACTTACATTTATTGTTGCCATTAATTCTTCTAACTGAACTGGAGTACGTAACGAAATTATTAACAAAGATCTGCTAAAAGCAGGAGAAACTTAAGAGAGAGGGAATTGTTTATTTTAGGAAACATATAGTGAATATCTTACGTCAAATAAAAATTGAATACCGATACATACAATTAATTTTGATTATATTTTCGAGAAAAGTGAATCATATATTTTGGCAAACCAATGGGATAAGTTCATGTTCATGATTCGATGCAATATTATTTTTATAAGTTGGCCCCACCAACTATAGTGTGCACGAGCCGCCACTGGCAGGCTGTATAACGCATCTTTTTAGCTTATATTTATGTAAAATCGAACTTTGTATAGAAATACACAAACTGCATATTATGTCTATCGGCTGCTAATGAACTATGTGATAAAGAAGTTAAAATTAGACTTTAAGGCAGTGCTATAGAGAAATGGGGTCTTCAAATATACTTTGCAAGCTAGGAAAATATTATTTTCAGTAGCTCATCATGTGCGTTTTCATTATTTAATAACATAATCATTCCTAAAATTTTCCTACTAATCATAGGAGAGTAGGTAAGGTCATCTATTTACTGATTTATCGTGTTGTGTAGTTTAGTGGCCTAATGGATAAGGATATGGCGACAGACTAGACCTGAGGTTTTGAAGATTGAAATTAATATTCCTGAAAACATAATAAAACCCTTAGGAAAACATATTAGTAAATGAAAGAAAAATCTATTCATGTAGTCATAGGTGAATGTTATTAATCTTCCTTAATTAATTTATAGTGGATAACACATTATTTATTTTTCTAATTATACTCAAAAGTAGGTGCTATTATAATATAACCCAGTGAAAATAAAAATGCACTTATGTTCTTATAGGCTATGTGAAATTTATTTTAGTGTTTGTGGTTATTATCATGTATAATTATTGCTGTTTATTTACAAGCAATTTAAATTCCTAATATCAATACTTTGCATTACGTAAAATAACTTTAGGCACAAACAAAGTACTCAGTTCTGTATGTAACCACTGCATGGAATTGGCGCTCTTGGCAGCATTCTCCGGCGACGAGATCTTTCATTTGCGGAACGACAAGCGATTCCGTAACAAATGAATAATGTGTGTATTTACCGCATCTAAATAAGCCAATTCTGCGATTGTTCCCCGTTTTCTATGCATAAGGCATGGAATTTGTGGTGGCTGGACACATTTCCTTCTAGCACTTCAGTATCCATCACCAACCTTTCCACAGCTATTCAACTATCATCTTCAGCATCCTAGCATTGTGGAAATCAGTATAGCATATTCGTTTCTTCAAAAGGAGGGGGGGAGAAAACAAAACAAAAATGTGCTACAATCATTGAACTAATAAGTTTTGTTTACATGCTTTCTAGATGTAATTGAACATACATATTAATACTGAACTTGTTAAAAAATTATAATTATCTTTATGATTTTAGTTATAACATTTCTTAATCTTATATTAACAATCGAATTTTTCCACAAAGGACTTATTTGTCTCAGTTTTGTTGCTCATTTATATTAAATTTTTGCTTATTTTCACATTTTTCACTAAATACCTAATCTCTTACGAAATGAATTTTATGTATTTCAGCCTCGCTCAAAGACTAGCCGATTATGCCCATGCTCCGCATGATCGCACCTCTGGAAGGAAGGGATGAGGTGAGGGAAGGTAAGGTACGGGGTTTCTAACAACGTTTCCTGGTAGAGCACGCCGATGTCGACAGAAACCTTCCAAAGTACAAGCCACCATCACACCGCACACAACACCAGCCTTGCCTGGCGCTATAACAGAACCAATGGTAAAAACCAGTTGAAATGGAAGAGCCAGAAAATTCGTTAAAGTAAAAATCCTTGCCAACATTTGCCTTAGCAATCAGGGGAAATCACGAAAAAATCCTTAGGATGGCCCAGGCCCAAGGGACTTAACCCAGCGACTTCCCAAGTGCGAATACCAAGAGTTACCAAGTCATCCATTTGATGGTTAAGAGCACTACTGTGTCAAGTGTCATCCGACTAATCTTTACCATAAGCAGTAAGAGCATCTTTGAGGAGATAACAGACGAACTGTCTGGGTAAGGTTTTCACTTAGAAGTTAAATGCGCCAAGGAATCCGAGCTCATTTGCACCATTATTAATTCATTTTATTCCATTAATAACTACAGACTTACACCTACAGAATCCGCGTTCAATCTGCAGACATCGTTAGCAGATCAATACAGTCAAACTCAAACCGATAATTAATAACATATTTAAAATATATACCCCTGAAATTTTGCTTTCTCTTATACTCTTAACAGCCAAAATATCCACAAACTTTGCTGTCTCAAATACTCTGTCGGGGTAAAATCTACGCGTCCTGTGATCCGACTTTACACACCAATTGAAGAAGAACACAGTACACAGACGAAATACAGCAAGCGAAAATCAAAGTTTGTATGTACCAGTCTACATACTTGTGCTACTGTAAATTGAAAACGAATGACCTCCACTTTTAGTTCTTATTTCATGTGACGTGTGCTGCTTCTTTATCGAGTTGTTTAACTGATATTTTGTTTACACCTCCTTTTATGCATTTAATTGCCCGTAAAGGACATGTCTATCAAGTGGGAAGCTGGAAGCTTTTACTTTACCTCCTTGCAGACCGTTATGGGTTGTCAGCAAGTACCTATATTTTAAAAGTATCGGCTTTAATGTCCAAAATACAAGTCATAATCTGAACGGATTGCATTCATTAGAACACCCTATATAGTAACTAGCTTGTTATTTATAATTTACAAAGAGATAAAGAAGAGTTGTTGTTGATTTGATTTATTTACGGACGCTCTTTAACATCACAGGTCATCAGCGTCCCATTCTCTTCAGGGCGTGAAATGGCCAACAAATTTTGCTCAGAGGCCTCTTCTTTCAGGCTTCAGGTTTTTTATCGTGCTGTAAATGTACGACACGGGACCCACGGCTTTATTTCCCTTCCGAAGGAAGCCATACTTAGAATTTTTACGCCCGAAAAAATCCATCGATTTTGGCCGGGTTTGAACCCGCGATCTTGGGTTTAGAAGGCAAGTATGGTTACCACTACACCACCAGGACCGACGAGATAAGGAAGAGGCGGGAGAATACGTTAAAGCTTTTCGGTTGAAAGATCAACAATGCATAATATCTAAAGGTAGACTTTAGTAGTGATACCCGGAATTTAATGCGTTAGATCTATTAGATTTATTTTTTAAATACATGAGATCCTAATAGTGAAGATTCCGGCACAGAGTTCTAACAGGTTGACTGGGCAGCTGCAGGTAGAAGGGAGAATTAAAACTTTGCAGGACTGAGATGATGAACGGAATGAGTGAATCAGTAATGACGTTAATGAGCCTGGAGTTTGTGAACGCCCACAGTATTACTGGTCTTTTCGTCATGAGGGATATTTCCTACATGGGGCAACTTACCTCATGGAGTTAGAAACTGCGCCCTCCGCTTTTAAAGTTGTAATTTATTGTTGATCCAGCAAAATTATGCACAGAATCGGCCAGAGCTTACTGCAGTTCTGTGGTTTGATTTGCGGTTCTATTTGTAATTGATGCCTTATATGAGGACAAAGAATACCAGAGGTGAATCCTCTAGGAGATTGTAGCGAAACTGCAAACCAATTTATTTTGACCGGGAGAGGTAAGAGGAAGCTGTAGGCGAAGTCTCAATCCCATAAATATTTTTGTGTGTATGCACCACCTGATACGTCATCTCTCGTCATGTCCGTCCTCAGGAAAGTTTGCTTCGAGTTTTATTCTTTGTTCTTGTGTTAAAACATTAAATTAAATATTTTAAATAGATATTAAAAATATAGTGAAACATTATATGAATGACAACAGTTATATACAGCCATAAATTAGTGGAATATGGGCACTAAGGCAATAAAAGAAAAACTAAGCATTTGTTTACATTTCCCGCACAAATTACACAATATATGGTTGCTATTGAGACGTTAACAATCTGGTGAAGTTTGCTGCATCAGGAAGGTGTACACGACGATGTTTTCATATGCAATTCAAAAATCGACCAAAAATGGCAAACGACATGAAAATATCATTGGAAATTACCCCCTTCTTAACACTTGTATATTCAATAAGCTTACACGGACTAACGGCGTATGTATTTACTTCAGTGTACGAATGATTGATGGCATTCAGTAAACAAAATGTGATACATTGGTCGGAAGAATATTAGATGTGGGTTTCGCTTCTGAAACAGTGATGCCAACATTTAAATTTTAGCACTATAGGGAATTACGAGCACTTGTATTGCTGGTATTTTGGGCATATATAATTAAATATTACACATATATCTATGTATTATTTCACGAGTTTTTATACTGTCCATGCACTTAAAGAATGGTATGGTGGTCACAATGTAGTATATTCAAACAATGTAAAAGTTGGTAGTATTTTCTACTTTTGTTGTGATGATTTAATTACAGCTCAGGATGTTTGTATGTGTTTTTGTACTTTAACTGTTTAAATTGTTTAAGGCAAAATTGGTATCTAAATGAAATCTTCGCCAGATTTGGGGTGCAGAAAATATGTCACGGGCTTTAAGGAGTTTAAGAAGTTATGACAGTAATGGAACACAAGCTGCAAAAGTGTATTCAAATTACTCGACAATCTTACAGCTTATTTGAAACAGGATGGGTTTTCAGTACCAGAACTAGACAGGAAAACTGACATAGGATTTGAAGGTGAAAGGAGATAGTTCGAAATGTACTTAAAATAAAATATGTTCATCATGCTATAAAGTCAAGCTGCTACCTAACAACTCTATGGAAAATAAAGACAATTCCATGCCCTAGCCCTAATCAATTACAGGGTAACAGAGATAATAAATATTTGTAATTTTAAATCAACGACTCTGTGATTTCTAACAGGTATGTTGTCTTTATGTATATAGAAAACTTCAATGACAAGATTCATGTATGCAGAATTAAGATTGTATAGTGTTTAAGACGGAGCATAATGTCTATAATATGTAATTTTAATAATATATAAGACATAATATGTAATACAGCAAAGGCTAAAAATGGACTTGAATCTCACTCTGAACACGGAAGGCAAGGGTTGGAAAAGTCAGACAATGCAAGTTATGCAGTAAGCAAAGAATGTTCGCCCCTCTGGCGTAGAAACCAGTCACTTTTCGCTAGCGTACGCGACACAGGTATGCGCATTCGTAGGTCATTGACATAATGTGTAAAATTTGTTTGAAATGAGCTGATTGACGAATAGCGTAACGCGTGCTTTGCCAAAATTTGTCCAGTAAATAGGAATAGATTTCGATGACGTCAGCATCAACCTATGAACATGGGGAAAACAAAACCGGCGGGAATATTTCGCGTCACTTGCAGGGGAGAGCGTCAATTTTTCTTGAGTATATAAGAAATAGATTTTGCCTCAAAAGGGGACAGTCACAAAATTCTCCAGGCCAAGATAATACTGCTGAGTCACCCAAGTAGTTAGAGGAAGAACAGCCTAAGTCCGAGGTACAAGATCCGGCGTCAACGAGGCTCGACAATCAACTAACGCGCAAGTCATATATAACACCATTGTGCTGAATTAAATAATATTGAAGTAGTACTTTCTTTATATTAGGCACTATTTGCCAAACTCAACCAATTTTACGCGTTTGCCAAGTTTATCTTGCCAGTGATCCGGCTTGAGACGTGAGTACATCTAATTATTCATGTTTGGGAGAATAAACAACCTCATCAACAAATTCACGAGCGTTATTTATCGGCGCATTCCATATCAAATTCCTATTCACTCAGCCCTGGCTAGCGTACAGCTGCCGTAAATCAGCGGAATGCCCTAGATAGAGAATCTCATGGAATGAGAGTTGGTGGTCTGCAGCAGCCGTGGCGAAATCTGCGATCGGCGGGCTTAAATTATTAACGCAGCTACCATACAGCCCAATTCCCACTCCCCACCAACAATACTACTTCAAATTGGCGCTCACGACTTGGGGCCAACTATAACCATCTTCCACCCATATACAGTTCCCCCACCCACATACAATTCCCCCACCCACATACAATTTCCCAACCCGCAAATCTTTCTTCAACTTCATATATTTTATAAATTGTCATTGATTATTATTTGTTTCAACATACGGCCCTCAGAATACATAAAGTAAAAGTTAGTGTAAACTTTCAACCTCCTATCGTAAATAGAATGAAACGTTCCTTATATTTTAACATAAATTTAAAATTAACTATTATCAAATAATATTACATTTTTACTGGCAACGCTCTGGTTGCTGATGCTGTAACAAAATTTTGTAACACAGTCCTATTCTTTGTTTTTATTTTCTGTACCTAAGTAGTTGTAAATTTTAAGCGAGGTGTCACATCAATTGGTGACCCAGGGCAACACAGGCGAGTAGAATCAAATGTTTCATACTTCATATCTTTCTCTTGTTTTTTTTTTTTTTTTTGTGTGTCTATCTTGTATGCATCAACCAGATATCCTTCCGGAATCTTCGTTTTTGTTTTTCTTGGAGGTGACGATGGATTATAATATGAAATGCTGCTTTTCTGGATATTCGCCACTGATGACATTGCTAAATCCCCCATAACAGTGAGTGTGTCTTCGTTTGTTCGAAATTTATACCCTCTTCTATTATAGGGAAATCTTCCGAAATATCAAAGTAATGCACTAACAGTTTCGCACGCCTGTCTCATTGGTAGAAGAATGCCGTATTGTACAAATGACTATCTCTGGTAAAACACAAAGCCATATGATCCACTGTATCAGAAAACACACAACTCTCTTCCGACTGCTGCGTTGTTTGCATTAAAATAGGGGAAACCTACACCTCGCCACCTAGTCCCTTTTCTGTCATAGCAGCTGAACATTTGCAAGGATATTTTGTTTATGATTCTTAACGAAATTAAAATGTTTTGTTTTATTCTCTAAAACAACTTCCGCGTCGTTCCCTTGTCCGCTTTGGAATCCTGAGCTCGGCGAATAGATGACAGAATGTAGTCTATTTTAAGCCGTTCATTTCGGCGGAATACACTGGAATAATGGTAAAGGTGAATTCGATTTATTCGGGGGAAATTAATCTTGAACTTCGCGTCTGAATGCTTTTTTTTCTGTTATTAAAAGCTGTTGTTGCACCAGTGTTATAAATTAAAGTTATTAGTAAAGTAAGTTTTACTATAATGTATTAGATTTAAATGCTACCATTAGAATAGAGAAAAAATATATTCTGCAACTAGGCAACTCCTATAACACAGCTTAATGCTCATTATGAAGAAAAAATAATATTGTGAGCATGCTATTGATGATCAAATTGGGCAAGTAGAAATGTGAGGGGAGAAGGAGACCTTGACCTCGCGCGGCTTGCATTTAGCTGCGGACGCAGGTCAAAAATAATTCTCTGTAACTAATCGAATATAGACATGCAAAGATTATTATTTACCCTAATATTCTACTTACATTTGTTTTCGTATTTTAAATTACGTTATATTGTTTTTAAAGCATAGAAGCATTTTATCGCATTCATCCATTGCTTCAGTTTTAATATATGAAGCGACGAATAGTTGATAAATTGTGGAAGGCAATGCTGACAGGGTTTATGTCTGTTACTAAATTTAGATATCAATACTTATGTGGAAAATCGGAATTTGAAATTAAAATACAATTCTATGGCTACATAACGAAGATAATGGAAGGTTTACATATACCTAAGGCACCAATTAGTGATGTGATATGATATAGGTACCTGGTATTCCTTTCAATTATAGTCTATTATTAAAATAATTTCTCCACACTAACATTTGGACACTATATGCATAGAGTGCACACCACAGTTGTAACCTACATCCTATATTTTTTACAGGGCCACTAAGTTCATTTTGAATCAACAATGCTATCGGCAGTCAGTATATAGATTATCTAATGTTTATGTTGATTGGGACTTTTGTTAGTAAAAAATATTATGCAGAATATTCTAAAAACATTGGCAAAAAATAAGATTTATTTCGGGAATCTTATACGCACATGAAAGTGAGAAATATTACGTACTCCATAATAAACTTAAGTTAAATGAGCTATGAGCAATTATAGTTCACAGGGGCTCACATGGCTCAGATTAAGGACATGGCAGAGTGATTAAAATAACCGAGAAAAATGGGCTGAGAATTTGCTCCCTCTCTGAAGAGAATAATTATTTATATTTATAGACAGAATGTACAGGTACAGAATAATGGGGAGAAAAGTATCTATCGAGACCCTTTAACGGATCGAACAGAAGAAGCTGGACAAGAAAGAGGAAGAGAGAATGGGTAAATGTTTGATGAAAAGTGAGGAAAGGGAGGTAGGGGAATAAATTGACTAAATTCAGGTCTTGTGTAAAATTTCTGCTGTTATTTTTTTCATTTTTATTTTATTGTTATATATAATGCAATATTCTATATCTATCTAATAGATTAAATCAAAAGGACCTAGAGTATTATAAAAACAGTATCCCCACGACTACTACTGCACCTAATACTTAAAACAAGCAAATTCGGTTTATGAAATCTTAAGAAAAATTAAAATGAAGGGTAATAAACTAACGTCATTTCCCGGTTACATAATTGTTTACGCACTATTCCATTAAGTCAGGAACTGTCAACAATTGACAAAGAGTGTAATGCCTATGTGAGCTTGAAACAGCACGTGACAGAACGGGAACCACTCCCTGCGGCGCCTCTGCTGCTCGCAGATAATTTGTAAATTTGCGACCGCTATTACTGGAACGATACTTCCGTGTGGATATGAACCCCTCCATTTACGAAATACTTGAGAGACGCTTTATAAATTCCCGTTGGAACGGATGAGGCAACAGGTGTGGAAGCCGGAGAAGGCAAGCGACTGTCCGTACCATTAAAAGCCCATGTTAGGCGTCAGCACCGAAGATGTAGCCCAACACCTCAATAACACTACGTCATTCTGTTTTTATCTTCAGGGACAGAACAATCGGACATGGGTCGCAAAGAAGTGCTGCTCGCAGTCGTGCAAGAAAGGCTTATAAATCTGGCGCCTCGAGATTTCTTTTCCATTCTGCTAATAAATTATGCAACACGTTCATTTCGTCCAACATTAAAAGCTACGAACATGCAAATAATGAACACTCTTATAGTAAAATAACAAATTATTAATCTTAATGCGTAAAGAAATATTAAAGTGAAATAAAGTGTTTTGTAATTTTGTTTTAAATGCTTTTATATTAACAAATGAATCAAAGGCAGCAACTTGCCAAGCACAATCACATAATCTGCTAGTTTGAGTGGCGTTTAACGCCCATTTTTACTACTGAGGCACCACAGGCGGTGGGCACAGATGATCCATGAAACGAAACGATATATTAGGAAAGGCCTTTTTTTAAGGAAGGAAACGTTCCAGGCCTAAATTTCCCCGGCATTTGCTATCTACGAGGACTGAGGAAAACCCGGAAAAAAACCCAGTCAGATAGTACGGTCCTGGTGGGATTCGAACCCCAGACCTCCCGCTCACGAGTCCGCGCCTTAACGACCTCGCCACCCGAGGCGGTTAATAATCTGCTAGTTATAGGGGAGAAAGATAGCCTGTGAAACGAATAATTTATTCAGCAGTTTGTAAGAAATAAGTAAAAGGGATGATGAACACAGAGCAACTTAGAGGTAAGGAATAGAAGAAGGTAAGGAAGCAAAAGAGGCTAAGAGAAACATTAGGGCAGGGATAATGATGTTAACACTTTAAGACATGGCACCACCTTATATATAAGAAATCAATGAATCAAATACATAATCAAATACATAAGAAGATAATTAATGTCCTCTGAAATTGAGAGGGTTTTACCAGCAACCAAGAAACGAATCAAAGCAATTATTGTGTTACAGAAATTATTTGCTATTTCCTCTTTGGGTGGGTCAAGCTTTTTCTCCGGAGCTCTCGTTTATTCTGAGAAGTAAAAAAAAAAAAAAAAAAAAAAAGAAAAAGAAAAAAAGAAAAAAAAAGAAAGAAAGAAAGAAAAAAAAAACTTCAGTTACTGGTACATTGGGCTTATTTCCGTAGTTGCGAATTCATTCTATTCATGGGTATTCTGTTCCCTTAACAGGTGGAATAGGAAACTAAATAAATGCATTTTTATCGTGTTTAACGCCCTTTATCCCGGCTTAGATATCACAGACATTGATGGTGAGATCCGGTGATAAATTAAAATGTTTAAAATTTCAAAAGGAGACCTATATGGATAGGTCCATAAATTTCCGGCCTAACCATTTCCTGGGTATTATAATGACAAAAACTGTATTTCAATGTTCAATATAGCTACTCTTTACTGCAATACACTTCTCACCTCTTTGAATTAACATTTAAATCCCCATCCCTCCAATATAGTCAAAAGTCTTGCATGCAAAATGGGCATAAACAGCATTCATCACTTCTTCGTCAAACTTAAATTTCCTTCCTCCGAAGGATCTTCTTGAGTTTAGAGAAGAGGAAATAGTCACTGGGAGCTAGATCTGGGCTTTAGGGTGAATGATCGATCTCCTTGAAGCCACATTTCTTCACAGCTTCCTTTGCAACAGGAGCTGTGTGCACAGGCGCGTTGTCGTGCAGAAGGCGAACACATCACTCAGCTTTCCTCGCCTTTTCTCTTTGATAGAAGCACGTAGTCTGTGCAGTAGGCTAGCATAGTGCTCCTCATTTACTGTGGTGTTCCTCTCCTTGAAGTCAATAAAGAGTATTCCCTCACAGTCCAAAAAAAAAAAAATGTGGTCATGATCTTCTTGGTTGACTGAGTGACGTTGGCCTTTAGAGGCGGTTTATACCACTCCATTGATTCTCTTTTGGACAAGGGATCATAGTACAGAACCATAGTTTCATCTCCTGTAACAATGGTTTGCAGAATTTCTCTCTCGTTGCCAAGGCAGAGCTTCAAAAATGCATAACAACAGATGACTCGTTGGTGCTTTTGTACTGAGCAAAGGAGTCTAGGCACTTACCTTATTCACTTTTAAATGCTCATGAATAATTCGAAGGACTGATGTTTTAGAAAGACCCAAACTTGCTGCTATTTCTGTAACTTTGAGCCGCCGGTCTACTATAATTACTCCTTCCACAAGTGCGATCGATGTTTTCAGGTGAGTACCTCTAAGGGACGACCTGCATGCTCTTCGTTTTCAATGCCTTCTCACCCATTCGAAAAAATTTGGCCCATTCTTTTACAGTAGAATATGATGGTGATGCTTCCCCATATATACCGTCCAATCGCTGAATTTCATTTGGAGTAGGTTCTTTTGTGAAGAGCTTAATGACTGCTGGACAATCCATTTTAAACATGTCACACTTTTCTACAGATAGCCTTCTTTATGCAACTATATCTGAACAACTGAACACAGAGGAGCGAAAGTTACAGCTGCAATTATTTACTTAACACATAGTAATGACACCAGATAAGGCTTTTGTGAAGGAGATAATCCTTATCGGCGAGGTCGGAAGCTTATGGACCTACCCTCGTATACATATATATTAGACCTCTCCGATGTGACTTTAGAACTCAGTATAGCAACATGTAAATTGGATTTTTGCACGAGGCGTGGCTAACAAGTACTGCACGGATAGAGACGAGATACCTGCCTTCGAAGAGAAGTTCCCCCTATTCTTGGGAAGGCTTGCCGCAATAAATAATCAAACTAATGCATTATCTCTACTTTCTTTCAGCCATGTGCTCACTTCTGACTTGCAAAATCCATGAGCTGTTCTTTGCAGTGGCGTGTTTCTGGTACCAAAGCTCTTTAAGATGTTTATAACATATCCTCGTATAATTTGAAAACTTCTTAATTCTAAAAGGTGTGATTCTACAGCAGAGGAAAAAATCAAGTACTAATTGTTGGTACTTGATTATTTTATAAATATTATTGTATTTATTAATTTTAATATATGTATTTATATGCTATTGTTTCCTTTTTCAAGTTTTTGTATTTGATTTACAATATTTGACTTTATAAAATGTTTAATATATTAAAATTCGAATTTTATGTGGTGTAAAAATGCATTATTATTGCCAATTATATATTTCCGACATATTTATTATGATGCATGATATTTAATATTATAATAATAAAATAACACGTTTGAAAAACAATTATTACGAAACAAGGTCTATATTTTAAAATTCACACGAAACATAATGTCTATCAAGTATAAAATAGCAATATAAATGAGGATGTTGAATAAAGTATTTTTAACATATTAAAACTATGCTAGAGATACGAAGCTTAGTGTGAATGAATCTTCGTTGGCGAGCAGCACAACCAAGCTCTCAACGAAGATGCCTTAATTGCCGTCCTCCTCTTCATTCGTGTTTGTTGTTAGCGTTTACAAGATTATCAGTTCTCATTATGAACTCATAATGAGAATTCAGCACTGAGAGCAAAATGTCTTGCTACAAGTGCAGAAAAGTTCTTTCAATAACACTGCTGACGACATGAGAACAAAACACATGAGTATTTTGAACGTTTTTCGTGTATGATTGCATCCGTTCCACAGACAACGAGGGCACGACATGCAGGCCACCCTCTTTGAATATCTTTTATAAAATGAAGTGATTTTGATTGTTCGTTAATTTCATTTTTTCCACTTTATACACACCCGTGCCAACCTAACGGAAAGAAAGATGCTGTAAATTCAAGGATTAGATATAGCCATCTCCTGTCGAAGAACATGATTTTTGTATTCATCTTTGAGATACAATATTGATGCAGTACGTTGTTTAATACTTCTGAACTTGAAAATCGTTTATTTTTTGTTAAACTATTCGTTTAATTTATTTTAAAAAATATTCATGGGAACAGCAAAAGACAATTTCGCAACGAATGAGCTTAAATAAACGTTGCAATTGCCGATAGAATCCATTTGTTATTTAAATTAGCTGACGTTTGGTCTATTAGGTTAAGAAAACCTCTGAAAAAATCGTCTTAAAGAAATTTGCCTGGGTGAAATCAAACCAGAATAACTGGGGAGCACACATTTTGATACGTGATGAACTTAAGCTGCATTTCATAACATACTCTTAATACAATTTTTTTTTGGGGGGACTGGGTGTGATTTTTAAAATAAAATAGAACTAGTAGTAATAGTAATAGCAGTAGTAGCAATAGCAGAGTAGTAGTAGTAGTAGTAGTAGTAGTAGTAGTAGTAGTAGTAGTAGTAGTAATAGCAGTAGTAGTAGTAGTAGTAGCAATAGCAGAGTAGTAGTAGTAGTAGCAATAGCAGAGTAGTAGTAGTAGTAGTAGTAGTAGTAGTAGTAATAGCAGTAGTAGTAGTAGTAGTAGTAATAGGAATAGCAGCAGTAGTAGTAGTAATAGTAATAGCAGCAGCAGCAGCAGTAGTAGTAGTAGTAGTAGTAATAGTAATAGCAGTAGTAATAGTAATAGCAGTAGTAGTAATAGTAATAGCAGTAGTAGTAGCAGTAGTAGTAATAATAATAGCAGTAGTAGTAGTAGCAGTAGTAGTAATAGTAATAGCAGTAGTAGTAGTAGTAGTAGTAATGGCAGTAGTAGTAGCAGTAGTAGTAATAGTAATAGCAGTAGTAGTAGTAGTAGTAGTAGTAGTAATAGCAGTAATAATAATAACAGTAATAATAGTAGTAGTAATAGTAATAGCAGTAGTAATAGTAGTAGTAAAAGTAGTAGTAGTAATAGTAGTAATAGTAATAGTAGTAGTAATAGTAGTAGTAGTAATAGTAGTAGTAGTAGTAGTAGTAGTAATAGTAGTAGTAGTAGTAGTAGTAGTAGTAATAGTAGTAGTAGTAGTAGCAGTAGTAGTAATAGTAATAGCAGTAGTAGTAGTAGTAGTAATGGCAGTAGTAGTAGCAGTAGTAGTAATAGTAATAGCAGTAGTAGTAGTAGTAGTAGTAGTAGTAGTAATAGCAGTAATAATAATAACAGTAATAATAGTAGTAGTAATAGTAATAGCAGTAGTAATAGTAGTAGTAAAAGTAGTAGTAGTAATAGTAGTAATAGTAATAGTAGTAGTAATAGTAGTAGTAGTAATAGTAGTAGTAGTAGTAGTAGTAGTAATAGTAGTAGTAATAGTAGTACTAGTAGTAGTAGTAGTAACAGTAGTAGTAATAGTAGTAATGGTAGTGGTAGTAGTGGTAGTGGTAGTAGTAGTAGTAGTAATAGTAGTAGTAATAGTAGTAGTAGTAGTAGTAGTAGTAGTAGTAGTAGTAGTAGTAGTAACAGTAGTAGTAGTAGTAGTAGTAGTAACAGTAGTAGTAATAGTAGTAATGGTAGTGGTAGTAGTAGTAGTAGTAGTAGTAGTAGTAATAGTAGTAGTAGTAGTAGTAGTAATAGTAGTAGTAGTAGTAGCAGTAGTAGTAATAGTAATAGCAGTAGTAGTAGTAGTAGTAGTAATGGCAGTAGTAGTAGCAGTAGTAGTAATAGTAATAGCAGTAGTAGTAGTAGTAGTAGTAGTAGTAGTAGTAGTAGTAATAGCAGTAATAATAATAACAGTAATAATAGTAGTAGTAATAGTAGTAGTAGTAGTAGTAGTAGTAATAGTAGTAGTAATAGTAGTAGTAGTAGTAGTAGTAGTAGTAGTAATAGTAGTAGTAGTAGTAGTAGTAGTAGTAGTAGTAGTAATAGTAGTAGTAGTAGTAGTAGTAGTAGTAATGGTAGTTGCTATAATGGTAGTAATAGTAGTAGTAATAGTAGCAGTAGTAGCAGTAGTTGTAATAGTAGTAGTAATAGTAGCAGTAGTAGCAGTAGTTGTAATAGTAGTAAGTAGTACTATTTATTATTCCAATTAAATAGGTATACATATATTGCACCTCAGTCGCACGGGCTGTTGAAAAATATTTCATTTCTAAAATTAATTAAAAGGAAAGCAACATTAACAAGAACATACTGTCACATGCACTCACATGAAACAGATATACCACAATTCTGATGTTATATTACTTTTTCATATTATTAATGTACAATGTTTATTAACATTTCATGTCCCTAAAACTACGTATTTCGTTTAAGGAAGTGCCCATGTTTTGCCAGTTTTGTCTATTTACAATTAAGTCCCACATGGCAGTCTCCTCCTAGAGGAAGTCAAAAATGAATCCGGTAGAAAATTTATCCTAGTATCTTCTGTCTGTATACACTTAGCTAAAATGTGCTTCCGGTTCGGAGCATAATGGACAAATCCTCCTGCCATCCTCGTCAACAACTTTACTTTCAGCCTCCCAGTCTAAGTCATGCTATTCCCGACCTGTGTTTCATGCCTAGCCCCATGATATAGGTCTCTTTACCCCAGCTAGTTTTAATTTCGCTCTGCAGCTCCAGAGGTGACACCTGCATGCACCACGCCTCTATTTCCTGCTAGTTTATGTCAAAAAGGCATCTTTTGAATTTTTTCATTACACAATGTTTGTTTTCATTACCCCTTAGCCAAGTATTGTTTAAACGATTTTGACGAGTGCCGCTGTACAACCGCTGCCCACCTTTTTGGATAATGAACGTTGTTTAATTGATGCCAGTAGTATATTGCTCTCAGTGTTGTTTATTTTCTTTAATTATTCTTAGCCAGTGTCTAATTACATTTATTTTGCTGTAGACTGCATCTTCCCAGCATCACACCTCTCGTAGTACACCAAAGTGCGACGTTCGCCTCTGCACTTCTGAATTCGTTTCCAGAAATCACATTGTAATTTATTTAGACCCTCTTCTTTATCCCATCCCCAAACCTCACTTCCATATAACGAGTACCTGACCATTATATCCATACATAGTTTTTGATGTTTTGAATGGCTTGTTCCGTAATAAATGACTAATTTCCAAAAGTTAGAACAGAGAGAGAGGAGTTTCACGCCACTGCTACAGAATGGAGCTGTTTCCCTCTGGTTAATTAGTGCATGTAAAGCCTCCTTACATTCTTGACACTCACTAATTACCTCCTGGCTTGGTCTCAAGCCCCTTCCTTACTTTACTACCCTTCCCAGCCATCTTCACTTCCTGCCATCCTTCTTGTCTTATCTACAGTTAGCACTTTATGTATTAAGAGCGCAATTTTATATTGTAAGCTTTCTTAAATAATTCATTATTATTATCATCATCATTTTTTTGTTTCCCTGAGCTGTGTGAAGGAGAATTTTCCATTTAAATAAGTATAGTTTATGGTATGCGCTTTAAGTTCATGATATCAGAAAGGTAGTGAAGTGTTAATTTTTTACCGTATCTTTGTGACAACCTGTAATTAATACTTTTATACAATTATAGCTGTGTTGCGGCAACAAATGAAATTTGTTTCACACTTGACAGTGTTTACATTTCATTGAGTGCTCTAAAGCAGCGGTTCTCAAATCGCGGACGTCATTTAAAGATTTCTCGCTGTTGCTGACCCCTAAGATTTAACACAAAGTTTAAAACTCTAAAATTGCTTTCTGTATCTTTTTAAATTTTATTATTACTTGTACACAAAATTTAAAGTTAAAAACGAGCAAATAAATTCACATTTTCAATAATTTCCTCTTTATTGCTGTATCCTTATATAACAGAAATAATATTATATTTAAAATGAAAAGAGATAATGCCGCATTTTACTTACAGAAGTAACATATAGAGCTTAATATGAAACATTTATATTTTGATTTCTAATTTGACGTTTTTTAAATCGTTTCAGTGATTGTTTTATAGATACCTAAATTAGTCCCGAAAAATCTGAGACTATGTCAGGGAAAGCACAGTGAGATTATTTGAGTTCTAGGTCGGAGAGCACGTTACGTGCTAGGAGAGGCTAAACAAGTGCACGTAGCAGCTTGCAGTTAGTTTGAGGGAGGCTTTGTCAATGACTGGTGCTAATGTTCTTCGCCAGTTATAAAAAAAAAGTCCTGTGTTTCCGTCTTGCAACATCATTGACAGAGTGCAGCATAACAAGGGAACGTGTGATCCGCACGCCGGCTGTTGCCACGCAACTTTCTCGATCAGAGGCCGTCGTTTTTATCAGGTAGTTCACCCATTTGTCATCACCACCTCACAAACTTGGAAAATTTCTAAGTAGATACCAGAGATCGAACCCGAGAATCTGGCCATCAGACAAAGGAGGTGATCCTTCATTAGTTATGTCACTATAGAAATATATTCTTGAAGAATGGACTTTTATATACCACACCTGCGATAATCGTGTTCCAAATAGGGAAAATGTTCACCAACAATGACAAGAAACCGCCATGTTCTTACGGAAGAAAAATTAGATGAAATACTTATCCAGATGCTGGCAAACTGTTGCCGCTGAGGGGCATGCTTTTCAACACGTCTTTAATCTAATTTAGTGTTTGTTATTATCAGTTTTAATTACAGTATACTCGTATACTTTCAGTAAAAATATAAATATTAAAATGAATATACTAATTTGCGCACGGCGACTCTTGTCCTCCTTTCCTTCCGCATTTTCCGCCAAGCTAACTCAAATAACCTCACTAAATGAGGGAATGCATATGAATTTTTATCTGGTCCACATTTTCGCCTTGCCTCTTTGAAACAAACAGTAGCCTTCAATTTTATTCTGATTTACTTAACCTCAATAATTTGTAGCCTCTTATTTTGTAGTAATTAATTGTTTGTATTTATGCATTCAAGAATAATGCTATCAGTAAACAGAGCTTGCGGGGGTCGGCAGACCGCAAGTTGAGAACTATTATTGTAAAGCATTTGAGTTTGATTTCAACACAGATGACATATTAATTTCTAAGTAAGTAGCAATGGAAAGACGTTTTTTATTTTCCTACTGATAAGGAAATGCTGATGTTCTAAGGTAATCTTATTCCCCAATTCTAAACAACACATTTATCACATGACAGAATCGTCAGCACATTTCTTTCTATAAGGTTAGGGCAACATACTTTACAAGTAAACAACATTAATGATACTAATAAAACATTAATTACGTCATAAAGAGCGGTAATATTGACACAACCACTAATAGGTTATACGATTCGTCACTTAGGAAAACAATAAACTGAACAACCTTGCGGATTGAGAGTAGACATTAATTTAACATTTGACAGACTCTCTGGTATTACTCATATGTTATGGTAGTGGAAACCAAGGCATACCTCAGCACTGAAACGCTATATTTGTGGAGACCAATAGGCTACGGAAAAGATATGTACTTAAGTTTACCAGCAGAAAGGGACCGAAAAATAAGTTACATTGAGATTAGGAACAGAAGTCTCGAGTGTTTATTGTGATGCTGCAGGCATTAACTATAAATATGGTCAAGTGAACTGAAAACAGAATCCATTACCTTAAACAAATAATGTATTTTATAAAGTACAGAGAATTATTTCAGTGTATTACAATAACAGAAGCTCAAGTACAGTAATATTTAATAAAACTTACCTATTGTAATTCTCAAAAAGTGTATACCGAGTGACCGTGCGTACATCACATCGCAATATAGCTATGATGTTGATCCAAATCGATACCTGTAGCTCCATATTGAAGTGTCCGAGATAATTAGCTCCCGCTCTCAAAATAGTTAATATCAAACCTTCGTTTTGCTCGTAAATTCTGTGTACTATTTTCCCGCATCCTTAAGTTTGTCTAACACCTATGTTTACTTAGGGTTGGTTGCTATAGTTAAATTCATTTGTTTCTTATACTTTAAACTTATTTTATGTTTCTCTGGAACAGTTGACAGCTAACCGCGCTGAAAAGACTGAGACGTTTGTGATATAAAGAATGTTTCGGAAATACTTTTACAGACTTTCATGACAAGTTCCTCGCACTAAAGCAAGAAAAAAGTCAATATAAAGAATGTTCAGTAATATTTAGTTTTGGAGTTATTAATGAAAATTTACTAAAAAAAGATACAAAATCCAGTAAACACAATGTTAACTCAGAAACTCATAATAAATGTTCAAAATGTCCTCCTCTTGCTTCCATACTCACATACACTCGTCAGATCATGAACTGTCGCGCCCTTGCAAACACTCCCACATTGTGTCGAAGGTTTTGTAGATTTCCATGATACGTTGATGATTAGGTGACATTCATCATTAGGTATGTTTGCAGCATAAGCCAGTTGTTTAAGGCGGCTTCAGAGGTAAAAAAATTGAGAAACTTGCAGCACAAGAAACTGGTCCTGCTCTACTTATCCATTTGCCATGGTATGTAGATATCAACATTGCATCTTGAACAATGCTGAAGCCCCATTATGTATAAACCACATGTTTTGTCAAAGTATTCAAATGTTGACTGACTTTTGCAAATCTACTATGAGCAAGACAAGAGCTTACGAATGGTACAGGCGAAGAGGACCGTGAAGACGTTGAAGACGACTACCGCCCTGGACGTCCTAGCACATCAATAATCCCCACAACGTCGAAGAAGTGAAGAAAACGATTCTGGAAAATCGCCGAATCCTATCAGAGAGGTTGCTGATGATGTCGGTATGTCATTTGGTTCATGCCAAGCAGTTTTTTCGGATGTTTTGGGCATGAAACGTGTGGCAGCAAAGATTGTTGCTCACACCTCACTGCTTGTTCGTGATTTTTTGACTAAAAACAAAACCGCCATGTTATCTCAGCCAACATATTTCCCAGACATGGCCCCCTGCGACTTCTTTCTATTCCCAAGGCTGAAGAAAACCATGAAAGAACGACGTTTTGCCACCAATGATGAGGTAAAAACACAATCGTTGAAGGGAATACCGAAAAATGAGTCCCAAAAGTACTCCAAGATTGGAAAAAGCGCTGGCACAAGTGAATTATATCCGGAAGTATTACTTTGAAGGGAACAGAATTGATGTTGATGAATAAATAAAAGATTCTTTAAGAAAAACGAACATTGCCGTTATTTTTTGATCACACGTCGTATTAACACTTACGTATTACTTAAATTAATGTACTTTTATAACAGAGAAAACAGACCCTGAATTGTGAAGTTAGAATGTAAAACGCATGTTTTAGTAATGTCCCAAGTATCAGTTATGAATACTTTGAAAATCGCTTATATACAGAATAGGAACATTCAGTCTGCTTATATTTGGCTATAGTTTTTAATAGCACTATGTCATCAATCACATCAGCTTTATCTTTACAGTACATTGCAAGTGTCTTGAAAGAGTCCTGGTAGGTTTCTGATTTTCTTTTGTAACCGAAATATCGTTGCGAGCCTATACTTAAACCATCACAGTTTAAAGTTTAGGAATGAATACGTGGTCGAATTGTTGATCCTAGTTATAAGAATTATATACGCTTTGATATTGTGGAGCACATTGCAAATTCTATTAATCTCATTATGATGATTGAAAGTAATTTTAGTCTCGTAGGTCATAGAGCTAAGAACAACAAGATATATCCATAATTATCTATATAATTTTATGTAAGAAATAATAATTGTATTTGTAAATAATTTTTATTAGCAACGCATGAAAATGAGCTTTCATACACCACTCTCCAATCAGAATAATTCTACAGAATATGCAATGAACCTCTCAGCATGTGAAACGAAAAGCTATATTTTTATAGGTGAAAATAAGCGGAATATGTATAGATGATTAACATATTGGGCAGTTTAATGTTTCAAACTATTTTTAATTTATGGAAGAGCAAAAAATATTTAGGCAAAAATTAACTTTTAACCGTTCCAAGAACAAATTTTAACACTTTCTATTCATAAACAGGTAAGAATGAAGCATATAAGGCACTAGCGATATTAACCTTCAATGATGCCAGCGAATTAGAGAAAACAGAGGCTCCAAACCATTGTCTATAAACATTTGTGTATTTAGGTAATGGCTTGTATAATTCATATACACACGTTCAATGCCAAAGTAGCGAAGTCAAAGGTTGTAATACACTTCTTTGAGTTAATCGATTGTGCGGGATTTATTTTTATACATTTTCAAGAAAGGAGTCATGAGGCGTTAGATAGGGAGATATCGCTGCAAGAGTTGTTCGTGGTTGTGACATTCAATTCCTGAATACATAGCACTTTTTATGCTTTTTGATACTTAGAATTTTGGGAAAGTCTTCGTAATGATTTTGATAGCGATGATACTAAACTTTAATTTCAGACACTTTTCGATCTCCTGAATTTTAAGAGAAAGGTTTCCTATTGTCACTAACCTTTAAACTAATTTCTGGATTCAGCGCTTTGATGGTAGTACATGTCTTCCACAAATTTCAGTCCAAATGTTTTAAATGAACTCGTTTGTCAGTATTTACTAACGAGGAGGATGCATTGTGTGATTGTGTACAGTGTTAATTACAAGACTGTGGAGTACCTGGTGACGCAGAACAATTAAAATCGCTGAACGTGCTCATATCTAAAGAACAAAACTGTATAGATAGCAGTTTGGTACCTCTAGCGATATAAACCTATTCAATCCTTTAGCCCTTCTAAAATTAACAAGCATTTCCAAAAATACTGAGTTAAGTATTTTCCATCAAGGAAAAAGAGCTCTTTAGGCCGACCAATAAAACCTTCGTATATGGTAACAGTCCACCAATAGAAAAAAAATTGCGTGAGATAGACTACTGAAGAAAAAAATTAAGAAATAGTTAATAATAATGATAACAATAAGTTAAACAATCATTGTAGTTTTGTAGTATAAGTTTATCAAGGAGAAAGGTTTAATACTTGTCTGAAACCTGTGTCCTTCACATATACACACACTGGTGTTTGCTGTTTTTAAGAAAACGTTTTATTCATTGCGAAAAGTATTTCTGTATATTTCACTTTGGTAAACTCTATGCAAAGTTGAATGTTGAGCAGGAGCAAGTGTTTTTAGCACTTTGTAGCGGTACGTGTATGTTCCCACATAGTGCATGCACTGAATGAGATGAAGCGGATGCGATATTCCTTCCACAAGGTGCGCTGCATACTTCAATTACGTCCACTACGTGTGGCAATGCAAGCTGGGAGGGGATGGGAAGGCTGCAGTAATAATATTATGTTTCCTCTAGGTACCATATGCTCAGACATGAACAGAATATCATCATATTTTGTACCGGCAATTCGTGACGAAGTTTCTATCAGAAGCGCATAAACTGAAGTATGTCGAGGAGGCGTTCTCTACGTAGTCTACATGGTCGTTAAAAATACGTTATGCTTTGATTTAATTCCTACTCCTCCCCTTTTGGTCTGTGCTGCTTTTTGCCGCCGTGAGAACATTTCAATTTTTCTAAATGCCTTGGTTAATGCACACATAAAATGCTACTATGATACTAATCGCTGTTTAGCAGCAAAGGCGGGGAAGGAAAAAAATAAACTAATTTAATTTATTTGTTTTTTCAACATAGTAAAAAAAAAATCTTGTATCCTCCTCTGGTGTACAGAAAGAACATCACTACATGTTATAAAAGAAATTATAGACAACGTACTTTCGGTCTCTTTTACCTTTCTGTATTACTACAGGTCCTTATTCCGCTGCGCAATCGGAAATAGTTTTTGCGGGCGGGAAGTTACTGCATAAGGGTCTCATTACTGCCGAGGGAAATCATATAGACAGTCGAAGCGCAAAGCTCTTTCGTTATTTATAAGTGAAGTATTCAACATCATAGTATATGCTTGAAGTGTCTTCCGCCCGCTGTAAGCTATTTGAAAAGCTGTTGAAACACTCGCCGCAAGTATATTGTACAACTACCTCCCGGATATTTCGCTTAAGCACCTCTGTAGATTTTATGTCGGTACTTTTATATAGACAAAGATGCAGCATCTGAGTAACTTTATACGCACTGCCAACAGATACACCGACTTGCTGGCTAATCGATAGCCTACTTAATCAAGCCTCTCCTCTGTTAAAATCCGACCTATTAGTTTCGGTGTTTTGTCAATGAAAACGCCTTAGGCCCATTTTGTTAACCAATCAGAAAATTGCACATTCCAATGGAGACATTACTTCTGGAAATTAATTACTAAATTTTCTCCTACGGTATTTGTACGATTTCTTTTACACACAACACTCATAAATAAATCGTCTTTATTCTAGCGTATACCTCACTCTCATACAAACCGCCTGTGGTGCCCCGGTAGTAAAAACAGGCGTTAAACACTATTGAAAAAATCTCACACAAACACATAGTAGAAAGTTTAGCACACGCAATCGAAACTACCTAGAAAATTGAATTACCTGCCTCAACTGTTGACACATAGTTTACCATTTAAGGTATAGTACATACATCTTTTCTTACTAATTGTTACCTTACCGTGATATACCTTTATAACAGAAGGTTGAAGTATCGTGGAATACCAAATTATTATTAACCAACTCACTTTTTCGTGCCAATGTCAGTACTTTCAATAAAATTAGATCTGATTATCGTTATAGCTTCCCTAAACTATACATACGTTAAGGATTTTTCGTTTTAAGAAATGACAACACTTTTTGGTATGATTCCTTATTTGGTATATTAAATTGGAAAACGTTTTTCTAAAGGAGCTAGAATCTCTAATACTTTGTCTTCTAGAATTTCGTTTGTTTTACTGGATTTGTTATAATTTCAAGATTTTAGCATCATGTTTTCGACAGGTAAGGCTATATTTTAATAAATTTAAAGTTTATTTTAAAGGATATAGAATGCGAGAATAATGCAGAATGAATAATGATTCATTTAGTGACATATATGAAGAGCGGGATCTGATTTATACCACGGGTTATATATAGAAACCCACACTCCATAGTGAACAGTGTTTAAGAGAAGTATTAAAGTGAAAAGGGGAGATAAGTCAAAAGTTATATTTTTGTACCATTTTAATATTTGGAATTAATGTCTAGTTTTGATATTATATTTATTAATTCTCCTTGGTTATAAGTATTTTTGATAAAATTTTAATTATCCATCACAAAATCCATTTTCTTGGGAGCACTTGTACAGTTAAAATTCTATAGCTAAGGAACTACTTGCTCTAGAAGGCTGTGGTTTGTGTTGAATGATAGGAAAAGTTTGTATTTCATAAATTAGCAGCGCTTGTTTCCATGACATCATCCTTAGTTGTTTTATAATGTTGGAATGTTTTATCTGGTGTTTTTCTCAAAAAGCTACCTTTTTACGATTACCTTAATCCCTTTTCATGATATTATTTCGATTATGTGGATCTATTATGGTAGAGCTAGGACAAAATAATACAATGTAAAAAAACAAAAAAGTTGTGAAAAAATGGAAATAAAGCAAACAATTGGAAATAATTTATAATTTGCTTCAGCGTCATGGTATAATAGTAAAATAGATCAATAAATTTCAATTATGTGCATCTGTATGCTGTAAAAGTTTAATTTCATTAGCTTTAATAGTCCTTGAGAAAATGGAAACTAAAATTCGTAAATATAACATTATAAGAAAAGGCCTCTCATAATTAGTGCGTCTTTATTTCTTTTTTTATACCGTCAAGCTTCGGGGTTTTCTGTATTTATCTGGACCTGTTGAAATTTTAGTTACGCTCTGCCCATATTGATATCAAGAATTAAAAATATATGAAATTATTACGTTTCTAAATAAAAAAAAAATGTCACTCTACATTAATTCTTTTAGGAACAGAGACGTTAGCATTACACATAAACACGTGGGTTCATTTGTTTTCATAAAGCAATACTGGTATTTCCGTTCACTGTTAAAGCTATGATTTCTTTACCATTTTAAGTAGGTCGATGCTTAAAATATAACCGATTAATACTGAATAATTTAAAGTTTAAAAAGTATTGAAAAAAGTACTTAAAACATGTTGAATATACTATTTATCACAACACAAGGCATTCAAAACTTATTTTACAAGCTCACAAGTAACATTGAATGTTCGTCTGAAAGCGAGGAACTTGGAACATTCCTATTGTAATCTGTTATAAATCGTTTGTTCATTATTTGCGGTACAGCTTTGTTGGGATTAAAGTTACTTAGAGGGCAAATTGGGCGTCCCATTGTCGTCTGGGCAAAATTCCTCATGGTAGATACGATAGTTTATGGCACTGCAATAAAGTGAATCATAAGGAAGCAGCCTGTTTTACAGAATAAAAATGGCACTGTAACAAACTTTCTTAAGCTTGAGGATGGTGCTTTCAAAAGAAAAGTAATAATCTTTATTAAAAATCCAAAAATAAATAAATAAATTGTCTTTCAAATATTAATTAAAATTTAATTTTGAAAATAGTTGCGAAGGGTGCCATAAAAGAGCATCGCGAGCGCCGCGTAGGACAGGGCTTGTCTACAACAAAACGGCAACGCATTCACTAGCTTGTGTATCAATTGAATTTCTGAGAAGTCAAGCACGAAACATTTACCAATAATCCAACCTGATATTTCCTTTAGAGTAACAAGCACAAGAAACAATAGAAAAGCGTAGTTTTTTTCAGTTGCGTCATATATAGCTTTCATTTAAGCAAAATTAAATTAAAAAGAAAAAAGGCAAATTAGAAATTATGGGGCAAGTTTAAACTCAATTTTGATTACATTTTAGATTTCACCCCCTAACCTCAACCATTCCCATTCTGAAATTTAAAATGGTATTCATACATTTTGATATTTAAATTTTAAGAGGAATATACATAATTTGTTTTCTATCGTTGACTTGCAACCGGACTATTATTGAGTTTGCATTTGGAAAGAATATAAAAATAAGACGGTTAATTGTAGAATGAAAAATGCTATTTTGGGGAAAATTACAATTATTAATATTACGGTAATACAGCCTATTTTGCTGACTGGTCCGCTTACATTCTCTGTTCTTTCTTGCAAATTATACACATTTTGTATTACCAAAATACGACTATTACATTAAGTGCTCAAAAGCTTATATTGTATTATTCTGTTGAAAATTCAGGCAATGATGAAAAAACCTGGATATAATAACTATTGCTAAAAGATAGAGGTTCATTTTTAAATTTAAAACGGAGGGTGACTAATAATGCATTTTAAATTTGCTCCTTAATGTGTAAGTGTTTTTTTAAATTAAATTCATGTCAAATTTGTAGCTATTCAGATTGAAAAGTTTTAATGAAAGCCATGTACTAGATTAACTTAGATCCGGTATTACAGAAATGGGATTTAAGCTCATAGCTATCGGTACACTAATATATTATAGATTTGCGTAAAGGAACAAAAACATTCACTTTATATTTATTATTATAATTCTAATAACTGCTGGTTTTATATATATATATATATATATATATATACTCCTATCATTATTTAACAAGTATACTGGCCGTCTAATTGCAGACGATATATTTACATGTATTTATTTTTAAAGCAATTTTTATGTTTCTGGATAGTTTATACAAAACTTAATCTATAGATTAATACATTCAGTGTAGTGAGGTTGTAGTATTTCTGTTATTTTGAAAATAAAATGTAAATATTTTAGTATTAGTCCAAATCAGAAGGTATATGTTTCAATTTATTAATATTAAATAAGAATATCTCATATAATCATATATTAATATAATAAAATAAGAATAGAAATAAAAATATTTGTGCAAGAAGTGAAATTTAAATTCCTGCACTGAAAGTTCAAAATAAGAATCCAGGAATCACAAACTGAAAAATTAGAAAAAATTTTAAAAAGTGAACTTACATTAAAGAGAAACAAATAGTACGGGATTACATTTCAGATGTTTTTATTTTTTAATTCTAAAATATAAGTTGAATTGTTAGCATAAGCTGATGAAGAATAATTGAATTGTACCGGAAGAAATTTTATAAAAAATTTGAATATAGAAAAGCGGCTAAGGCATAATATGTAACCACAGAGAACTGAAAAAGAAAATAAGAAGGTGCATTCTTTCGGTACTTGAACCTCGCTTATGAATAGACCTTTGTGCCTACGTCCCCAATAGAGGAAGAGAGGAATGGATGAGTCGAGGGAGACACTGGACATGTTCCCAAATAGAACCCCTGAGGCCGGTGGATCCTCTCGGAAGGTCCGCTTTCCATTCTCAACGTCAGGGCAGAAAACTTTCCAAAGAGCGAGCCACCATCACACCGCACCAACCCACCTCGCCCTGGCACTTGTCAAAACAACATCAACACTAAACCGCTTCAAATTTCAAATTTCCAATCCAGCATTCGCCTAAGTGACCAGGGGAGACTGCAAAGAACCCAAGGTCAGCATGGCTAGCCCAACAAGATTTAAACCCGAAACCTTCTGAGTCAACCTGCTTGGTGAATAAAATATTTAACGTTTTAAACATTTTAATATTGGTTTAAAATTTGTTTAACATAAGTATCATTATATACACAATGCAATTAAAGGGTTATTAGGCAAGGTCTTGAAATCAAACTGAA
The DNA here is from genome assembly GCA_030762175.1 of Metallyticus violacea. Classification (NCBI taxonomy): domain Eukaryota; kingdom Metazoa; phylum Arthropoda; class Insecta; order Mantodea; family Metallyticidae; genus Metallyticus; species Metallyticus violacea. The sequence goes on from CM060835.1 coordinate 123,103,416, forward strand.
ATGACAGACTTTTGTATAACTAACCTTCGCCCAGAAGACTCAGACCGCGCCACCGAAGATGCCCTTCGCAGGAGGGGATGAAACGTTTGGACTCCTTGGCTCCAACAGACCACGGCTTCCAAGCCCGGAAGAAACTTCTGACTCCGGCCGTGATAGCTTCCGATTACTCAAGACTTTTATATGTATGTTATTTTATTACACTTATCAATAACGATGAGCTTATGTTCAAATATTACTATTACTAAGAGTATGAGATAGGAAATCCAGTAGTTTTCTTTGTGATAATATTTATATTTCATTACCTTATTAAAGAAGTCATAATATGAATAAAATATACTTAAATAAATATCGTTTAAGGCTGGACGTTCTATATTTGAATCAACGTCACACCTAACTACACTAGAGTATCTTATTAGCTTTACATTTCTAAAACAAGCAACTTAGGCATAAAAAGTGGTCCTAGGTTTTTTTAGACCGTCAAAGAGCGAGGAAATTATTGCACATACAACTCTTTCTAAAACAAAGCAATTAACACAATACCTATATCTGTACGACGATCGTGATTTACATTGTGAAATGTATTTATAAATCCATCGCCTTCTACTCACATTCCCTGAGAGAAGCAAAAAAGCATCTTGCAACTTGTGTTGTGCAATAAATTGCAGCGTAGAGACGCAATGCTACCACCACCTGCCAATAAATTAAAATCAACGATCCACAAACTCTACGATTTTATAGTCGCAGTCAACATAGGGACGTCTAAAAGAAACAATAGCGGGGTGCACCAGCGCATGCGCCTGCTGAAGAAATGCTTGACGTGACATCTAAGCGAAATTTTGCCGCCCTTGCAGTGTATAAGCATTTTCCTCTCCGAGTCAGTTCAACTAAAAATATAACATTTAATCAATTTAAATGTATGCAAATAATTACGTGAAGAAGCAAATGTTATGTTGATATTCATCTAAAATACTACTCGGTTTTATAATTGCATCTTGTGATACTTGTAAAACACATGCTAAAACTGGCGTGCCGGATATTTATATTCCAGATTTATCCTACAACGTTGCATTTTTCACAAAAATTAGCGGATTGATGAATAGTGCTTCACTTTATGTTTTACTTTTTATTTAATTAATAAAATTAGCTGTGCTTTGTACTATTTGCATCATATTTTATATTGTAAACCTCAGAGAATAAAGTTATCGTAAACACTGGAAATACTGATAATGTTTAACTACAGCAGTTATCTAATTATGTATGTAAGTATTTACAGAACGATTAGTACGGTACACCAACGCTTTATTTCTTCTTCTCCATGGGCGCATGCTCTAATTGCCTTCGACGAAAGGTTTTCTTTAGTGGAACATCTGATTGCGCAACATAGCGTTTTTGACACCTGTTAACTAAATCCCATTTTGAACGTTCATTATCAGTTCCTCTGAGTGCAACTATTAATTATATAAGCATAGCGTTTCGTCTTCAATTTTCACCATTCGTATTCCGCGAGAGAAAATGTGTAGAAAATGAAAGTAATAATAATAAATATACAAAAATAATTTAGATGGCATTAACTTCCGATTGATAATCGCCATTAAATACTTTTTCCTTCAATATCTTTCGAACGTTTTTGCGTCTCTAGTGTCCCTTTAATTGATATGATTGTTTATAACGCAAGAACACCATAGAATGAGAGGCTTGAAGCTGACATGAGGTGGATTTTTTAAACTCTCTTGGTGCATCATGCATCAATATATTACACACATACTTAGTTAAAGCATCCCATTCCATAAAGAGATTTAATGTATGAATACTGTGAATTAACGGAGTGGATAAATATAATTAGAAGACTATTTAAGATAAAGCTACAAATATATATAACTACAAACATTTACACGATTTACAAATGAGTGATTAAAGTTTATTAGATCGGAATGTTCAACAAAGAAACCATAAACCGAAGGTAAGAGAACTCGTAGAGTGTATAGAAGAAACATTTACAATCTTGGACAATTAAAGTTATTATAAGATAAGAGCAGACAGAACATTATTTTGGTATCAAGTTTATATATCAGGAAAGCTGTATAAATTTCTTGACACTTGCGAATCTAAATAATTTGAAACCTGAACCAGTGCACCTTGTATTTGTTAACATAATTTTTTATAGTTTAGTAGATATTTATTATATATTTTATTTGGTTTTTGTATTTATTGTACATTAACATTTAATTATACAGTTATGTTATGAGATGTGCTAATTCTCAATCTCTTCATAATTGTACAAATCATGTTAATACAACGTAAAATCTTTTCGCCCTATGTAAACTAATAATTCATACAAAAATACGTTTTGGAATGGAAATTAAGGTTTTTAAATAATTCAAGTAAGCTTTATAATTAGGAAAAATATCACTATTTCCCTGTATTTAATGATCTCCAGCGTTAGTAGTTTTTCACTCTATTTTTACTACTTTTTTCAAACAGATAACGTCAGTGCATGATAGAAGCTAACTTTGCAAAAAAGACGTTGTTAAAGAATATTTGCACTGACTGTAAATTAACAATTCATTCAAAGATACGTTTTGGAATAGAAATAAAGTGATTTAAATTATTCAACAAATCCATGCAGTGTATGTTTACCACTGCAATTTTCACTGTATATTTACAATAATTAACATTGAAATATGAAAATAATACATATTGATAAACGCAGCAAGAAGAATGGTGTACTGATAAAATATTGTTAATTTAATACCATATCAATAACATTTTCATAAATAAAATACACCTGAGAGCGAAAACATAACTTATATAATGTTTAACTTTGCAAAAAAGATGTAATTAAAGAATGTTTTCACTGACTGTAAATTAATAATTTATCAAAGATACCTTCCGGAATAGAAATTAAGTGTTTTAAATCATTCAACAAAACTATATAATTAGGAAAAATATCGCTGCTTTCCTGTGTTTAAAGAACTTCGACGTAGTTCTGTGTTCTGAAATAAAAAGGTACTGTAAAGGAGATATATTTCTTGCATAAAACACCGCATCGCGCATGTGAAAACAGATTTTTTTAAAAAATGTTATATTTTATTCGATATATCCATTCAACTGTAACTGAGAGTATTACACAATAAAGTTATTCTAAAACCATTTCCGGTATTTACACAAAATGATTCGATACACTGTTTTTATTCCAATGATAAATCTGTAGTATGGTTTTAAATATTTTTATTAACGTAGTACTGGTACATCACACTCACCCAACTGTACTTCTTTCCAACATTCACAGTCGTCTGCAGCATTATGGTTGACCAGGATTTATATCGGGAGCCCCAACAAATGCCCATATCACCGCTGCGTTCTACATAAAAAATCATATAGTATACACCATGTTTTTCGCTTACTATTATTCACATTAAAACATATTATTCTTTCGATGATTTAATTTACTCACAGCAATTTCCGAAAATAATTTCGTACAACTCCGGAGGAAGAATTTGTCTATTCGTGATAAAACCTCTGTAGACCTTGAACCGAGCTCTGGGCACCATATGAGACCAGAATCTGTCATTCTTGCCCATTCTAATCGCTTCTGTAATCTCGGTGATATCACGCTGTTATCCAAAATGCCGCACAATCTATCAGTTTGATCTATCCAACACACTAGCGACTCAATAACACACGCTGTTAAATACAATAATACGAACTGAAGTGGGAGATTTCACATATATATCTCAGCTACCACATCTACATACAATGCATTGGGCTTTGAAAAAACGGAGAAATACCTATATCACATACATGTCATCACTTAACGCAAGTTTATCAATTTATATTTGACGGTTTCCTTTAAGCACATTTTCAGACTTATTTTTTCAGCTACTGCTGAATTTAAAATCCATAATATAAGGAATGTACATACCTCAGTCTTCTAATTGTTAAGTTTAAAATATTAATAATAAATTAACTATGTAGGTACTATCAGTGCAGTCTTTCCCACATTAGGCTACTTTCTGAGTCAATTGCAACCGAGCTGGTCCGAAACCAGCTGCAAAAGTGATATCACAGCTAGTTCTTGAGTCTAGGTGCTATTTGTTGTTAGAGCCTGTTTTTAGGTTTTGTTTCTTTTTAATTTTTTGACTTATAATTTTCAAACTATTTACTATTTTTTACAACCTATGCAGTTTATATTCCAAGATTTCGGCACGAACTTGATGTCCAGAGACCTACTATAGCGAACATTTTGAAGAAATCGTTGCAATCTCTGAGGAAGAGACATTGTACCTCTGCAAAGCCAAGAATACTATGAATGGCTTAGTGCATATTAATCTCATTTTATATTTCTATTTGTCCTTTTCTTTACCAAACCTTTGTATTACTCAATTCGATACCCTCTCGTTAATACCTGGCGTTGAAATAGGAAGTATGCTGGAAAGAAAACCCCAGGATATAATAGGGAAAAGCTAACCCTCAATGACTGGAGAAGACAGTTACCAAATATTGTGGCTTATTCCATAATGGACAAAATTTAGTTAACATGAGCGTTTGCTCACAATCATGCGCTCAACAACATGGTTTAAAATTAGAAAAGTTAACTTAGTACCTCATATTAAAAATGTTTTTACATTTTTAAAACATCAAGTTATTTATCTAGATAAACACTTTAGCTTTTTTTTTTTAAATTTTAAAGGAGGTTTAGTAATAGCCGTCTCTGGCAACAACTTGAAAAATATACTATAGGGCAGAAACTCCTATTACAATAAAACAAACCAGAACATTAAAAAAGCAACAAACTTTTACAATACTACAAATAATACGCTAATAACTCTTTATAACAAAATGGTCACTGGGTCGGAATAACGAAGAGAGCTGCGGTTTAACCAATTTTAATGAATGATAAAACATGTGTTATCCCATTGATCCCAGAGCGCTCTCTGCCAGCGGAGAATATAACGAGAAGCGACCACGCTACACTCTAGAAACAATTGCCCCACGTTATTTCTAGAAAAGTACCTTGCCTGTGTCAACCAATAGATACAAAACACAGGTAACAAAGTCTTCCACGGGACACGGAGGTACGGAATGGAAAGAAGTGAGTATTAGGTAAAAGGTAGACAGAAATATGTTGCAAGAACTGCACAATATTTATTGCAAGCTCGGTTATCTCTCTTGAATTTAATTGGAAACCTCTCTACGAACAACCAGTAATGTTAAGTACAACAACAGAAGTTTTCTGTAGCACTTGGAACTGCTGGGGAAAAAATACAAAATAAGTTGGATATGATATTGCCGAAAAACACTGGATTGAAGAAATTATTTGTTGCCAATAATATTTTAATGGCAAAAGTAGAAACTTTAATACTAACTCATTTTTTTCCAAATCTAAAGTATTGTGATGCTTCTTTAGTCGACACAGAACACCACTTTTGAGAGACATATGCTGTAAAATACGAAAATTTAGAAAAAAAAGTTTGGCATCTACTGTGATGCAAAATGTTGAAATAATATCGATAAATAAAAACACCAATAAAAGTTTGTATATGAACATTTTTACATTTTTAAAGCGTGAAATTAGTGTCCGTTTCTTATTAGCGTGCATTAAATAATGTATCTTACGTGTCATTTTTTGGTAAATAATCACTGCTCATTTTATGTTTTATACGATCTAAATGGAAATATTTGAGAACCAATTTTAGAGCTTGAAGTTCTCCTCTCTATTCATAACATGGTGAAGAGTGGATGGTTTCAGTTTTGCTGAGCTTAGGTCCCCTTGGCTGTATTGCCCTGCAGGAAACAGACTGTACCGCCTGTAGCTGGGGCTTTACCTGTGTTGCGATTAACAATAGACGCCGTATCCCATTTCATTAACCCGCAGGAGTGACCAGAGTAATGGGGCACGGACAGAGTGACTGTTTCACCGGCAGAACCGCAGTATCGCATGACCAATTACAGACACAGCGCCCCAGGGAAGGGGTTACTGTTTTCCACGTCTTGATCTGCGTGCAAATTCAAAAGATCCTTTTATGTGTTGTGCGTTCTCTGTTTTACCTATAGAAGGACTGCATTTGATTCTTTTTCTCTTTTGAAAACACTAGGGTTTTGCTCTACTTAAAAATAGAAATATATTTTGTAATTTCTGTCGTTTTATTTTTTTTACAGTGTTTGAAAACTTTGTTTTTGTTGTAATATTTGTGCTAGTTGCACTGGCTAACCTTTTATAATCCTAAAAGATAGGAAATTAATTATATTACAAGTTTAGCTTATACGATATCGGCATCTATCATGTTGCACCATGCAATGACTGCTCCTTCAGTTATAACATTTGACTTATTCCATATTCAAGAAATATACAGTGAGGTTATTTGAGTTATGGGCTTCTTGAGCTGTTTACTGGGGAAGGGCAGCAGCCGTTACCGGAAAAGGGGACACAGAATCACCGCGAGTAAAGTTAATATGTATACTTTTACTGAAAGCATAAAATGATAATGTACTTAAAGTTAATAGTAATAAGCACCATCCTGTTTTATTAGAAATGATGCACCTCAAAGTCAATATATTGCCGGCAACTACGTAGGTAATTTCTATATTTCTGTAAAATAGCGCGGTTCAGAATATATTTTTTGTCATTAAGATATTCTGTATGTTGTAACTTAACAGGACACTCTCTTGCGAATGGCCTCACCACTTCTCTATAAGAAGTCATTTTCACATACGTATCGTGAATAAATTCCCGTTCTACAAGACTATATTTATTTAGGGGCATAACTAACGAAGAACAATTAGTACCGAATTGGGCATTAAGTAGCACATGGAATAACACACGAAGACTCAACTATTCGCTGACAAAGCCTCCCTCAAACTAAAATCTGATACCTTCACATGCGTTATAGGCCTTGACGATGGCTAACCAGCCGCGCCATGTTGGCCAGTAATTCAATTAATCTCATTATATTTTCTACCAGTTCTGGCCTTCTACATTTCATTTACCTATAAGCTTATTGCTCCAAAGTTCGCAGTACAGCCATCAAACGTTTAAATACTTTTGTATCTACTTTACTATATACGTCCTCAAATAATATAACAGTTCTGGTACAGCTAAACTTAATAAAACAACTAAATTTAATTTGCAATTTTATTATGCCCCACACAATGTCTGAAAGCTATGATTGAATGGAGGTACAAGCTAAATAAATAAATTATTATACATTTTCAACTAGTCCTTTTGATGGCAATTTGTACACTTTAAAGTGTGCTGGCCTACATATGCCATAGTCTTATTTTAAGATTATAAACTCGTATATATTTACGTAGTTTATTTTCTGTTATTTGTAAATCATCTGCTACTAACCTTTAATAATTACATTTATAATTTTTTTAAATAGCTTTAAAAATTAGATTTTGGAAATGGAGATATTATTTAGCCTATGTTTTATAATTAATTTTAATCAACTTTTTTTCATCAATACATCTTTCGATTTTTTTGTAGCTGAGATATTTTTACAATTAGCATAAAATATTGTTAACATATTTAAATTAATACAAATTTATAAGTTCCTTTAATAATGCTACTATCAATAAGTTAAGCTATCAAACAAAAGTGCAAATCCGCATTTCGTCGGTATTGAAGCGTAATTATATGTTATATAAACAAATGTAAATTTACTGCGGTGCTGCTATAGAATGATAATACTTTAAAATTTGGAAGCATTTAATTTTTTTTTTAATTTTAAAAAAAACGTACTCATTTTGTAATGACCTTTTCTGCAATTTGGTTAGTTAAAGATCTGTTAACGTGAAAATTAATTTTTTTATTATTTAAAGAGAATAAATTATATTAATTAACAATAGCAACAGGAAAATATTATTATACATATTGAATGTACCAACAGTAAGATTTTAAAAAATAGTTGATTGCTATTCCTTTCACTCGCTTTCTTCCCCATTTCCTTTTTGCTTTTTCTTCTTTCTTGCCAGAGATCTAGATTAAGATTATAATAGCCAAGAATATCTCTTTGCTATAAATCCTCTTTCATTAAAGAAAGATGCTTACGTTTTAGGCATTGTAACGGTTCCTGCGTTCCACCCCCACTGAGATATAATTATAATGCGTATTTATGTAAGCCCAATTATCATATATTGCCATTACAATTAGTAATATAAATATTATATCTATATAGATGTCATAAGCTTTAGCTTCAATGTAAGAATTGTATAGAAGAGAAAGCTCCTTGGTGTTTTGTTACGGAAGCTTGGAAAGCCACAAAAGTGCCATAAAACTTCTATTCAGAGGAAGTAACTCGAGAGTCCATAAGAATTCCCATTCTTTTTTAAAAGGCCTGCCGTTACAGGGTTAACAAACCTGAAGGACTTTTAAAATAGTTAAGATCTCTGCAACAGGCAGGTGTTGTACGGTTAGCCCTTTAAACTAGTCAATGCCAACAAAATGTTTTGAACTATCAAAAAAAAAAAAAAAAAAAAAATAGAGAATGGCATGTGGGGTAATTGAACTTGAACCAGTCAATGAAAAATACATGTTTGAACTTTTAAAGATAGGCACGAAGATTGCGTCTGCCATTATGGCCACGTGGCAATCGTTAAAACCAACGGTTACTTGATTTTAATTTAATGTACAAGGAAGCGGTTGCTAGGCGGGGGCTTCAGTTCGAAGCAGTTTGGATTCCTCGTTATAAGTTCGATTTTCAGTTTCTCGCGTCGTGGCACTCATCTGTAAGTTTTACACGTGGCAAATAAGTTTGTAACGATGTAGCTAAGTTTATAGGACGCAACAGTTTTGGACATATATATATATATATATATATATGTGTGTGTGTGTGTGTGTGTGTGTGTGTCTGTTATGTCGCATCGCGTGCTTATTTGCACATTGAACTCCTCTCCCATTCCTGTTGAGTACAAGTCAAGATTTGTTATAATATATTATAACAAATAATATATGTAATACAATATAACGCACTGTTTTTTTTATTCAAATGTCCCATTATGATCTAGTAGGTTTACATTTGAAGTACTTTGAACTCCATGTTAAAATATATGCGTCGTTTGAGTATTTTTTTCTATGTATCTTATTCTTTTAGGGCCATTTTTGAGTTAGGATTTAAATCTATGACTATTCTTAAAACAGCTAATGTATTTAAGTATTCTGTGGTTCTGTGAATAAAACTAATATTTTGTTAACATTAAAACCATATAAAATAACCATGGCATATGTGAATACAGTTTGTCTCCTTTGTTTAAAGAATTAACCGACAGGGAACTTGATTTCGCCTTTTTTCACGAAAACTTAGCCAAAGTTCATAAAGCGAATATTTTTATGAAAGAAATTGAAAGAGTTTTTCAGAAGTCACAGTTATTAGTCAGGATTAGTGGTCCCCTAATCTCCTGCAACTTTTATCTCTGAGATAAATTAAACGTACCGTATACGAGACAAACCTACCTATAAGAAGTGTCAAAAATATATAGACAACGACGGTGAACAATTTCAGCACCTCCTACATTAGTTTAGTAAATAAAACCTTTTATTAAGGCAGCCATATTGCGATATTTGCAGGCGCAATGAGCGCCACTCCCGCCTATAGAGAAAACACGTTAAGTTGGTTCATAATTAGTTGAATCGCACAGTAAAAACTGTAGAAGATTATAGAAAAAAAAAAAAAACAGAGTATATAATGTTTCAAGAACATTAGATTTGGCAGAAACTGCAGAAGCCATTGTTTGTACTTCGAGAAGGTCTAGGCCTTTAGAACACAATAATGAAGCACAGATAAAATAAAGGCTTCTAGTAAATGCTAACTGCTCAAATTAGCCTCCAGGAAGGGAACAGATTATTCGAATTTACAGAACAGTTCACTTTCTTGTTGCGCTAAAAATCTAGTATGAGAAATGATGGCAAGTTAACGCACAGGTCGCCTTTCTTCCTACACCAACCTGCCAACGTAGCTAAGATAATTCAGATGAAAAGTTTTGCTTCCCACAACGATAACCTCGGAGCGTTCTGTTAATTAGAGGCAATACACAATAGCCATTGCTTCTGCCTCTACTCAGAGCGTGTCCTTCCTTGTCAGGGTTAATTAATAGCAAAAGTGCACTCTCAATTATTATTCATGGCATTAATGAATGCTTCTCAAGGATAACCACGCCGAGAGCCGATGGAGGTCACTACCCAGTGATTGATTGGCGGCTTTTGTATTCTCCTCTGACGCAATAGCTAGGGGTTTTCGTGCACTGAGAATGCAGGTGAGGAGGTAAGGGGTGCTAGAGGCAGGGGTAGAATAACTTTTAAACATCGCTTTTGAACATTCAATATCTAATTTTTCAAGGATAGCAAGAATTACACCTGTTGTTAATAAACTATTAAAACTATAAGTTTTATCTATTTATGTTATCTATTTCAGCTACATATGCTTATTTCAGGTAATTGTAATGGTTGCTGCAGTTGTGGCTTAGGAATCATGATATTTTATATATCATAAAGTTTCGGTATTTTATTACATTGATCAAAAACCATCGGCGATTTTGCAATTTAAACTTCAATAAAGCACCTGTCATTAAAAAATTAAACAAAATCACCACCCCAATTAGTAACGAGATTTTATACCTTTTCAATAAAAATCTTGGCTTCTAGAGATGAAGACATTTCTAAATGTCATCTTAGCTGAGAGTTTTAAGGAAACTGAACAAGTGAAAGTCATTTGATGAAAGGTAGGGTGAATATGCTGGGCGAGGCAAAATTTCGTAGCCGAGTTTATTCAGATTCTTGAGAGATGATTTGCGAGATGCGTGGCTGGCAGTATAGGCCATTTTCTATTGACTAATGCTGGCTGTTTTACTTGCAGTTTCTAATGGATTTTGTCAATTTCTTGACAATATTTTTCATAAGTAATTGTCTCCCCACGATGTAGAATCTTGCAGTATATTAAACCAATCACAGATCACCACACAATCGCTATAACCTTCCTCTGGCGTAATTTTGGTTTTTAGAGATTTTTAGTGTTTCATGGAGATTTAGTCATTGTGCCGATCATTTGCGGCTGTCGGAGAGAATCCTTTTTTCATCACAGGTCGAATAAGAGCCCAAAAAGGTCATTTTTATACAAAACTTATAAAAACAAACTTATTACCTAATGTGTCTGATGTTCGTTCATTGGGGATTCATGTGGAATTCATTTATAAAATTTTTCACGGTTTCTATTTCAGTAATTCCCTGAAAAACCAATATACTTGCCCATAAAATCTTCTCTATTCAATTTTTTGTCAAAATATATGTAATTGTTTATTGAGAGGTGAAACGTGGTATTGCAAATTGATAAGTATCAAGTTTGCTTAAGAGAACAAATAACCACAAGTCGATTGATGTGAAAATTGCAGAATTTAATGTTTTGAGTTATTTCTCCTAAAGCGTAGAACATAGAGAAATGCTTTTGATTTCACATTAATAAGTATAACAGTTCTTTCAAACTTATATAAAATGTTCTTAACAACATCAATTACATCACAGTAAAAATTAATGAAAAAATAAAGATGTATTATATTTTCCTCTAAAATAACCTATTTCTATTTTATATTCCTGAAATTTTGTGAAATTATTGCCAAAATTCCTCTTTATACATATGAAAATTTTCCATGGGATAGAAACAACCAGAGGAGTAGAGACACATTTTATGATTATATCAAAAACTCAATTTTAGGTACTGTGTGTTTAAAAAGTAATACATTAGACTATTAGCTAACCAAGAATGCAGTGACCAATTTTCATTTCTGTATTAAACAACATTTTATATTTTCTGTTGAAAGCTCTTTAACCTTTTAATGGCCTACGTGCCCACATAATGTTGGATTACCACTTTCCATTCAGCTTATTTCCAGTGCTTTGAATTGTTCTGGAGATAAGTCTAGATTATGCAGACCAATAAAAGAATGTTGTGGTAACCCTGCACACTATTTTGGCGCAGTTTTATTTTCGGCTAGCTTTGTGTTTTCACTGTGCAACACTTGAGTTAACAATTATAAAATTATTAATTTTGACTGTTCTATGAAATTAAACCATAGATTACAGCAAATATTGCACCTATACTGAGCAAAAAGATAATGTGATTGTTATGAACACGCTAGGCGCAAGTACATGCAGTATGTATTCGTTATCTTAGATCTGAGTTGCCCAAAAGGCGGCCCCTGGTCTATAAGAAACTGTCTGATCCAAAGAACAGTAGCCTAATAAAAAAAATCTATAAATTGCTCTAAAATTATGATTAACTTATTAATTACTTCTACGATAGCGATACTGCAGTATAACAGCTTCAGTTTTTGATTCTGCAGTAAAAATTATTTCTGCATGTAGCAATTCTGCAGTATAACAGTTTCATTCAACGTACACCTGCAACAATAGTTGTTGAAACAACAACCTTAAGGCTCAGATTACCATGCCATTCCTCATTAGAATTAACCATAATATCCATGGATATTCCTTCCCTTTAAAATAGAAAGGGAACAAGGTTAGACTTCTTCAGACTTCCTTCCAACAACATTTTCTTAAATATGTGTCCACTTTGGGAGGGAAATTGCATTAACGTTTGGAAGCACCTACTGATGAGAACGTACATTCTCCACTATGATGTTCGTTAAGTATCGTTATAGAAGCAGCCTCCTGTTCCGTCTTGTAACAACAGGAATCGATCCAGGCCCTTGTGAGTGCTGCCTATCGTCCTTGAAAAGTACTGCTGATTAATTAGTAAGGATACGACCTGCCATTTGATAGTAAATACATGTTTGGCGCTCGAGTTAACAGTGATTGAACACCACTCTATTCGAAGTTCCGCTAGCGTTATTATTGTTATATTACATTTACTAATTGTTTAGAATATTGTGGGATAATTATACAGAATGTCATACTGTTTTATGTTGTTTGTAAGTGTCTAGGAAAACGCAGACATTCTTGAATCGGATAAGCCAGTAGGATATATTTTTATAAAATAGCGAAATCATATAATGCAAAGTACTTGCTTCGCTCAGCACTGCAACCAGTGGCAGACACAGAGATGATATTCCAGAAGTACGAGGTTTCATAGGTTTCCGGCCTAATCATTTGCTAGGTATGATAAAGACAAAAACTATATTTCGCTTTTAAATATACTTACCCTTTATTGCAATACACTTTTCAAATCTTTGAATTAACATTTCAACCCCCCCCCTTCAAATAGTCAGAAGTCTTGTCTGCAAAATGGGCATAAACAGCATCCATTACTTCTTTGTCACACTTCAGTTTCCTTACTCGAAGGTCCTTCTTGAGTTTTGAGAAGAGGAAATGGTCACTGGCAGCTAGATAACGGCTATAGTGTGGATGGTCATCACTTTAAAGTCACATTTCTTCAGAGCTTCCTTTGCAGCAAGGTCTGTGTGCACAGGCGCGTTGTCGTGAAGGAGCACATCACTACTCAGCTTTCTTCGCCTTTTCTTTTTGATTGATGGAAGCACGTAATCTGTGCAGTAGGCCATCATAGTATTCCCCATTTTTTACTGTGGATTTCTTGAAGTCCTTCACAGTGCCAAAAGAAAATGGCCATGATCTTCTTGGTTGACTGAGTGACCTTGGCTTTTAGAGGCGGTACTTCGTCAGGTTTACGCCACTCCATTGATTCTCTTTTGGACAAAGGATCATAGTAAAGGACCATAGTTTTATCTCCCGTAACAATGGTTTGCAGAACTTCTCTCTCGTTGCCACGACAGAGCTCCAAAAATGGCTGACAACAGAGGACTCGTTGTTCCTTTTGAACTTAGGAAAGTAGTCTAGGCATCCATCTTGTACTAACCTTATTCATGTTAAAATGTTCATGAATAATTCGAAGGACCTTTATTTTAGAAAGGTCCAAACTTGCTGCTATTTCTACAACTTTGAGCCGCTGGTCTTCCATAATTTCCCCTTCCACAATAGCAATGTTTCCAGGAGTGCGCACCTCCGTGGGTCGACCTGCACGCGCTTCGTCTTCAATGCTTTCTCGACCCAATGGAAAAAGTTTGGTCCATTCTTTTACGGTAGAATATGAGGAGATGTTTCCCCATAATCATCGTCCAATCGCTGTTTAATTTCATTTGGAGTAAGTCCTTCTTTTGTGAAGAACTTAATAACAGCTCGATACTTCATTCTGAACATGTCACAATCTTCTATACATATCCTTCTTTATGTAACTATATCTGAAATAGTGAACACAGTGGAGAGGAATTACAGCTGTAATTACTTACTTAACAGATAAGGTATGACACCAGATAAGAATTTTGTGAAGGCGATAATCCTTATAGTCGAGGCCGGAAACTTGTGGACGAACTGATATGAGTAAATCATTTTTTTAAAAAGAAAACGTCCTATAATGCAAAATGTTCAAAGCAGCAGTAGCTACCTGATTATTTCTGGTCCACAGCCTGCATTTATCAGATTGGACAGCGTGGATTAATGCTGTGACTTTCTACAGTAAGCATATCGAAACTGTGAGATCAATGATAGAGAGATTTTCTTCTGATTCTGTTTGTCTGTGAATCAACGTCGGGTTGCCAACATTCTGCAAGAAGCCATGGGATTAATGGAAGATGCAGTTTGGAATGTACCAGATGATGAAGGTTCTATAATTTTTGCTGAACTGCAAGCCATGCCGAATTAGAATCCCGGACACTCAAAAGTTCCTATTTTGTGTCACTTTTTAATGTAGATTCCCAAGAATAATACTGCTACATGATGTAAAAATATGCTTCGGTGAGATCTTGCGATCTTCAGTGATGCTTCTCTGTATACAAAGCCATAATATCATACAGAAGGCAGTACATTACAACAGAATTTTTGGAGAAGTATTTGCTAATTGTACATTCCCTTCCAATGTAAATTAAATACTTAAATGAGAGACACTTGTCTTTATGTGCTATGTATTTATTCCAATGACTCTAAAATTAAATTAAAAATCAACATTTGTAGCGGGAATATTTAGTTCATTACTCATTATTTTCAACTTTGCGGTAAGTACGAAGTTTTTAGGTTAAGAAAAGTTGAGATATACTTTTTGCGTGTATAAATCTTTAGCTATTAAAGACATTAAATATAACATTTAAGTTACATATAATTGTTTCATTTCATATTTATGTAATATTTAACTAATTTTGCTACTTAATTATTTATGTGCGTATTTTTCAATTAGATATTACATAAAATTCTCATACATAACCACATGCATTATATACAGGGATAATAGCAAGCTGTACTATGGCACTTGCCAGTTTTATTCCTAATTTGCCAGTTTGAAAAATATGATAAAAATCCTGTTTCTATCAATAATGAATACATCACATAACGCTACTACAAGTCGTAACCAGTTTTTTGTATCTTTATTGTCTTCTTACATTCCAGAAATCGGAGCAGAAGCCTTTCCAAAGCCACCATCACATCGCCCAGCACATGTAACCCTGGCGATTTCGATCCTGTGAGAGAACCAACGGAATGAAATGATATGGCAGGGAAAGCGGAAAATTCGTGGAATGTAAATATTCATCTCAGCATTGACCGAAGCGCATTTCTGCTCTATCGTTTGGGATGCTCTTAACATTACGGTATTGCAAATCCTCTTCTTCTTTTCCCCTCTCTTTTATTTTATAAAACCAATACATTATTCCAAAGTCGTGGATTCACAACACTAAAAACTTGGAGCTGATCAGGAACCGATTGAAGTTAATTTTTTTATTCGTTTTAAATGTTATGCACCTGGTTTTCTTTTGTCACTGCATTGCGTCCATTAATGCAAGGTATTATTATTATTATTATTATTATTATTATTATTATTATTATTATTATTATTATTATTATTGTTGTTTTGTTACTCCTGCAGCTACGATTCGTATCGCTTGCAAACTTTTCTAATGCTTGATTTTGTGACGCCATCACCAACCTTTTCGTTATTTCTTCACAGGAATAGCCTACTTGACGAAATGTTACTGTCTTACTCCTTTTACTTGGTGACCAATCAGCGTGTTTTGTCTTAGGAGTCGTTATTTCAAATTACGGGATCCCTTTTCAAATCACTCTGAAAGATGTTCACTTCACAAACGTTAGTTGCCATCTGCTACACAACAATGTTGATCACACTTGACTTAGGTACTTGGACAATACAACAATCAAACACAAGAGCTGTGTTGGTTGAAAATACAATAATTACACACCAACTATGTGGCTGCTGCACAGAGATGAAGTTACTGAATGATGATAATTAAACTTGTTTCTAATATCTGCACAGAATGTAGCACGTTTCACCTTTCTTAAATATGATATAGAAACATCATACACAAAATAAAAATGCTATCTGTTGATTTAACACAATACAGTCTTTTTGTAAGATTTAAAAAGAATAAATATTATACATAAAGTGTCCACAATTAATGTCACTACTATATATAATATTAAAGTGCATGCTACTGATTGTTTAATATTTATTTACTTGCTGCTTTAGTTTCATTCTACAAATTCTGGCATTCTTTCTTGTTTCCATTACATTTCCTTTCTTTTTATATATTTTCGTCTTGCTCTTTCTTCATGTTATTTAATTCTTCAATTTTACCTCTTGCTCCTGGATCTGGAGACTTTGAATAACTAACTATATGTGTAAATGTTCAAAATTTTATATATTTGGAATTCCCTTATTCAAATAATATACAGTTGTGTTAAAGAACTTGAATATAATTTCTTGGAAAAAGTGCAAATTTATCGATGACTATAACTTCAGAGCTCTTCAAAATCATATACATTTTGTTCAATTATCAAACATTAAAGAAAATTTGCAAACACCTGTGTTTTATTGTTAAAAGCGACACTTTTATACTAAATTGACTATGTATAAAATCTAAAATAGTTTTATATTAAAAAAACAAGAATTTTAAACTCCTTTAGATGCATTAGAAATAGACAGATATATATATATATATATATATATATATATATATATATTGAAAACATAAAACCTGCTATTGTTCTGATACTTAACGATGTCAAATAGGTAGGTGACATTCAACGTAAAGCAATGGAAATTACATTTTACTGTCAAAACTCAAGATATAAGAAGAAATGTAGAGATCCAAGGAACGAATATTTTAGTCTAACTCGTCCGTAACACAGCAAACATTGCTAATCGAGTGTGTGGTAACGTTTACAAATATATACAGCGAGGTAAGGAAAATTGATTAGTTATAAAAACGATTAATGTTTATTAAACCGTGCAGTAAAATCAAATGATTAATAAGTGAAAATAATCTAACCTGAATTAATTGTAAAACAAAATCCCTTACTCGCCAGGTTCCGATTTCGCCACCTTGGAGTCTGCGGCCAGGGACGACGCTACTAAGCTGTTTGAACGCTTGTAATAAAAGGCACACTCTCTCGCGGTTATTTCATAATAATTATTTCCGTAATCTCGTAGATTCAATGCGGAGATTAGTCAGTGATGTGAGAGAGGTAGATGACATCTGAACAAAGTATTAACTCCTACGGTTTTTATGATAAAATTTCCAAATTATAGAAAAAGAAGGAAACTTGGCAAAATTTTGTACAAAAGTTACGTATACCGCAGCAGGAAGGGGTGAACTGAATATTTTGCAAGCCAGTAATCCATCGCCATGCGAAAAAGTACATGAACTTTTATAGTAGAAATCGGACTATGGCAATGGAATCTGATGATGTCACGGTTACCAATAGCAAGAACTGCACTAGGTAGCAGTGCATATAAGGTATGGGATAAAGCTGATTTAAGGCCAATTTCTCAAAAGATATTTCAGCGAAGGCCTAGCCTAGCCTACCTAAGAAAATATTCGTTATTTCACGACCCTTGTTAGGAATTTAATTTTTCATATGAATTGCACTCATTAGAGGGCTGAATGGTGCTCTATATGTAAATTATCCCAATTACATTATCGCTGCACTAGAGTGTATATAGCGAAATTAAATAACTGTTGGTAACCCTTAAAATTATTGGAGGAATCTATGAAAGTGATACACGGAACCCCATACGTGGCCAAAAAAAAAAAAAAAAAAAAAAAAAAAAAAAAAAAAAAAAAAAAAAAAAATGTAGTACATATGACGCGAATAATGGGAACTAAAGGTTATGACACATATTGCACAAAATAAAGAAATTAACGTTAGCATTAAGACATTCACAACGCCAAATAGTTAACTTTTTTATAGTAGTAATGGACGTTTTATTGTGCGTTTTTAAAATACATTCCAATCGCATGGGCTTTACGACCATACATGCCGTAATGTCGTCCTTATCACAACCAAAAGGACCATACACATACATACATACAAATTTACATGCATACATACAAATATACAATACTTCGATATATTTACATTTTCTATTAATAATTTTATATTCAATTTCCTTCCATTTACTCGCACCCCCTCTCCAACTCCCGCTCTTCATTATAGCCATTAACCTCCTTTGGTCTTCTATAGAAATATTCCCAAATTGTGTATCTCGCATGCACCAACACTTACCGGTAAATGTTCATGAAACATAAATGTTCAAACTTCTATTGGAATTCTGAAATTGCGATGATAAGTGCTCATTTTTTAAAATCTCTATTTCCCTGAATTCTGTCAAAATATGCCTCCAAGTATCGCTTTCTTCGCACATTAAGCAAATTCTTTCCCCGAGAGCATTAACTGTTTTGTTTCCTTTCCAATCCCCTAATCTGAACCGTGCAAGACAACTTCTTTCTTCTCTGCCACAGATATCTAAATAATGTCTCCTCCCCACCCCAGATGTATTTGAGCCTGCAGGTTAAGCGATACTTTTTCTGCGCATTGAGACAAAATATTTTGCCTATCTATATCTCGCAAACGTCTGTTATCTATTTTGCAACTATATGAGTGTAGTTAAAATTAAGATGCGCGGAGTATTGTTGAGGTCAGGAATTTCAAATTAAAGTATTGGGCGTAAAAGTAAGCAGCAGTTTATTATAACAAAACAAGCGGTTTTCAAAGATTAAGTTTAATATACATCTTGAATTGGACAGTATTTTTTCTACTTTTTATGATTTAATAAACCGAAACATCATTTCCAAAACTTTGTAACAAATATTGCCGGCATAAGGTTTAAACCCGCTCCTCAGGCAGATGTCTGATCAAAAGAACAGAGATGGAAGATCTACCTATTGTTTTCATGAAGGTTTGGGTCCAATATACAAACAAATACGTTTTTGAATGAATTGAACTTATTAAATAATCTTCAATAGGGAACATCTACTTCTTTCTGGAATTGTAAATAAATATACGATAAGTAACCCAAATTGAACCATAAGTATTCCTGATGAAGATGAAGAGAGTTACTGGATATACCTGAATGTGTGCGATATCAGTAATATTATAGAAAAATAAAGACATGTCCATATTAAAAATAACTACAAATGCAGAAAAGCTAGTGACAAATGCAGTGTTAGGTAATGGGAGTCTTGTGGAGGGGATAGCACTAACATTTCCCGATCAGCACACGCCCCTCTCACGGTCTTCGCATCATGATAACGGTTCTAAGCGCTCCTAGCGGTCATTCAAGTCGGCGATAAGCGCAACACACAGCAGTCGTGGACACAAAATTGTTCCCGACAGGGAGATTTTACAGCTCGTAGAAAAAAAAAGTTGCTGATGGGTCATTTCAGTCCGTCCTCGAGTTTTTCCCGTATTGTTGCGGAGTAATCCCGTGAAAGCGAGGGTGTGTACAGTTTTTTTGTTGTTTGAGATCACAGAACACGCGACGCTATCTCTCTCCCTCTTTTATTTTTTAGTCGCCGGAAATGTGGCCGGCTTCTCAGTTTTGTGGCCGCGACGACACCAGTACCTGTCTATCTCAAACCATTACCCCCATCAGTAACGAGCAGGAGAAAGAGTATATCTGTAGCACTTTACTTTAACTGCCACCGCACACACTGGCCGCATTCACAGCTACAAAAAAGTTCGCACACAAACACACATATGTTCGTAATGCAACTATTAAAATATTTAATGTTCCATTTTTGTGTGTGTTAAGTACAGCTTTTGCCTGATTTAGCACATCATTCAAGAACATAAGAGGATTATCATAAAATCCCACACAAAATGTTCGGTTTGTTCCTATACCATGAATATGTGTGTGTATGTATACGTGTGGAAGACCCCCCTCCCCGTTTTAGGGCTTTTTATAAGCTAGCACGAGCACTCTGGGATTCCCCTTCCTATCTGCCTCTCCCCACCTTTTACTCTGCACTGCTAACTAAAATCAGGGAGTTAATATCCGTATAAACCCATTACAACTCAACAACTACCACTTCCCAACCCCTTACGCTCTCGTCCCTTTGCTGAATTTACAATTCGCGGACAGGTGTAAGCTTATATGTGGTATAACCGGAGCATTCGCTTTCTCTGTTCTGAGGGGGAAAAATGCATGGCCTACTCCATTTATCGCTAATGTTAGCCGCTAGGCGCGAGTAAGACCATTAGTAGCTTGTTCATTTGTCATGTTTCTATCTGTACAGCGGTGCCAACCCCTTTTACTTTTGCAGTTTTCCAAATAGTTTTATAGCTCTCGTGATGAAGCGATGAATGGAGTTTTGGAGATTTCTGTGTTTCTCAGTAAAAAGTCACTAGAGCAAAATAAATTAGAAACAATAAAAATTAATCTACTAAATAATGAATTCACATTTTTTTTTTAGTGTTTAACGCCCGTTTTTACTACTGAGGCACCACAGGCGATGAACACTGATGATACATGAGATGAAGTTATATATTGACAAAGGATATTTTTCAGGAAGAAAACGTTCCAGGACTAAGTTTAGGGTTCCTCCCCGGCATTTGCCATTTATGAAGACTGAGGAAAATCTGGGGGAAAAAAAAAAAACCAGTAAGGGAGGACGATCCTGGTGGAATTCGAACCCCAGACCTCCCGTTCAGGTGACCTCCCGCCTGAACGATCTCAGCCACCCGTGACGGTTTTCACGGCTACAAGATAAACAAAATATTTGCTGATCTTAAGCAAGCTATCGAGTTGTAAAATGCTTATTTAGAGGTTGTAAGCAAAGAACATATAAAAATTAGAAAAAGAAAAAGATTCAAGAAATATGTCAAATAAAACTCAAAGGTTGGTTGGTTGCTTGCTTGCTTGCTTGCTTGCTAGTGGGCATTGGAGATGCTGATAGCTATCATTTTTTTCTAAAGCTTCCCAATAAAGAGCTTCCAAACTACTTTTCATTTATTTGTTGTTATCAATTGGCTGCATTTCAGTGGATGTTCTTCACTTAAGATAGTATTCATATCCTTACACAGTGGGCAATGGTTCTCCTTGATTAATTTCGTCCTGAACAGATGTTCTGACAAGCAATCATGCCCATCAATTACGCGTAGTTGTGCAACTACAATTTTTCTTGGTTTCAATAAAAGATGTTTGAAAGTATTAAGATCTTCATGTCGTTTTCCTTTAAGTTTTTGTTTGGTATTTTGTTGTTCTTGTTCCGACATTAATCTTTTAATGAGTTTCAATTTAGAGGGAAGTTCTAGTACAAAATTGTGGTTTTAATTTTATAGTGGGTCTTTCTTTTTTTTTTTTTTTTTGCTAAAGTATCGCCAATCTTATTCCCCTTCAATCCCACATGGCTCGTGATCCATTTCTGTATTTCTGATCTGGTTGTATGATATAGTTTTCTTATTTCATTTATAATGTATGTCTTAAAGGTATTACATTACAAAATAGCTCATCTCAGTTTTTTGTACCCGTTTGATCTAAGAAAGCTCTAAAAACATTTTTTAGATTTAAATGTTACAGATTAATCCAAGAAAAAACACTAGAATATGATTTCTTAACAATTTTTAAACAAAAGAACAACACCGAAAGAGTATACATAAAGTCAAAGAAGACGATGATAACAACGAAAACAATTTAATAAAAGGAAGATAGCTCCATAAGTTATCCTCCTTCTTTGATTTTTAGAATAACTTTTAACATTAGATTCAGGAGCGAACAGATTTTAATTATACTCTTATAGTTTATGTATATTGGTATAAAATATTTTAGGGACATATTCATAATAACAAATATTAAAAATGACCACATAAAAAGGATTGAAAAGCCTTTTTTTCAGAGTAGTAAACTCAACATGAAAGTTGTGTGCCAATTATCTTACGCTCTTTCAGCTGACAGAGACTACTATGTCTGTCTTTAATAATCCCTTACAAAGTTTATATTATAGACTTGTCAAAATATTAATTTTTATTGTACGTCAAAAGCTGACTAGTTTTTAACTTTAGGACATATATTTTCACAGTAAATTTTTAAAAAATACTTCAGATGTCAAAAGCTGATATGTGCTTATATCATAGTGGATTCATTTATACTATTATAATTAATGGTGTTAATTTATTAAGTGTTAGTTATTAAAGTGCATACAAATAATTACATATCACAATTTTGAAATCAGATTACAAAAATTTTAACCGTCAGAAATATAAAGTAAATGAAGGTAATAATAAAACTATTACCTTCACATTCACTTAAGGGTAAGTTTCTGTTTTTTGTAATCTCATAAGAGGTTCACAATAATGTTTCAGATTGTGTAAATAATCAAAATAAATTATAGTCAAATAGCCTAGAATTTAAACACAGTTGCTATGAGTTCACAAGTTAAAATATGATAATATTTGAAAATATCCCTGAAGTGCAAACTATAGCAACACTTGTTAGAAAATGAAATTCTGACTTTAGGGGAATGAACTGTTGAGGATCACATAATAAAGTAACAAAGAAGCAAAATAATGAAAAGAAATAAAAAGTTAGGTTTAGAGTACATTAAAATGGTTCCTGCTAATAGAATTAAATCTATCGAAGGAATTTATTGCTGCATGCATTGCAATAGAAATATTAAAGAAAAACACGAGCTAAATATTTTAAGAATTTTCTTTATGCTTTAAGCAATTTAAAAATTGAAATGATATTCTTAATTATGGTACTGAAATAAAGGACAAAAATATGTAAGAAAGGTTGATAATAATAAATTTCGCTACTGTGATTGACTACTAATTGTATACTATTATGTTGGGAAATTGAGAAGAACGAAATGATAAGTCATGCAAGTCATAACTCTTAAATATACACAAAATAAGTTCCTTTGTAATGACTTAAGTGTGAAGAAAATATACAAGTTACATAGAAAAATGTAGGCATAAAAGGAAAACACAAATATAATATATTTATTACTCCATATAATTTAATGGCACAGGAATTAAAATCAAGAAACCTGGACATTTTGGAACCAAGTCAAAGGTTCATAGTGGAGATGAACCGAGAAAGCTTGAAAAATAACAAGAGCTTCAGGTATGAAAGTGTTTACATCACAAAGGATGAGGATAAAAACAGTGCCAAGAAATATCCTCTGCATAAAGTGATTGTGCTTGCCTACACCTGACATAAAAACAAGTTTCGTAATTTATAAAAGGCAACTCTAGACATGAGTGATCTTGGCAATGGAATGCTTATTGAGTGTGGCATGATACACATCCAAAATAATACACCTAAGAGTGTCAGCTATAGTACTGTGATACTTATGGTCGATATTCAAGATTACTCAAACTTACAAAATGTAGACCGAAATCATTGATTTCTGGCCATCTCATCTCGAATGTGACCATACTAAAATTGAACACCCCAGGAATGAAACCGAAGCTAAAATTAGGATTTCATGAGATTGGTATTTGTTTGTCAGGGATAAAATATCATTCATTGATCAAAAAAATAAAGAGAGACTTCCATTCATACCTTCAATTCTGCAAAAGTTTTGGTAAGATAAAATACACATGATAAAAATTAAAAGGGGAAATGGGTTAAGATATATTGTTTTCAGCATATTTACACTTTTGAAATAATAGACTTTAAGTATTTCTTGTCCAACCAAGAGCCCTTCCAAAATTTTGATTTACGACCGAGTTTCAGAGTTGGCCCAAATATAAGAAGTGTTATGAAGCAGATTATACTGACGTACGCAGGCAATATTTTCATTCATGGTAGTTATTTTTTTTTTCCCCGTAATATTTTCAAGAATGGACGCAAACTGTTTGTCATCACCACTTGCCTCGCCTCCATTGTTTACAGGTTTGTGTCTAATTCTATTCCCTAATTTATTACAAATATTCATTTCATTAATAGTTTCATCAGTTTTTTCTAAATAGGTACTGTATCAACTTTTGAACACCCGACGTTCATGTACACAAGGACACTAGGATATGAAATGCCATTACAACTGAATGCCATGCCCTCCGAGGCTGGTCGGTCCTGGTGGTGTAGTGGTAACCATACTTTCCTTCTAAACCCAAGATAGCGGGTTCAAACCCGGCCAGGATCGATGGATTTTTTTCGGGCGTAAAAATCCTAAGTATGGCTTCCTTCAGAAGGGAAGTAAAGTGCTGGGTCCGTGACGTACATTTACGGCATGAAAAAGAACCTCAAGCCTGAATGAGAGGCCTCTGAGCAAAATTTGTCGGCCGTTTCACGCCCTTGTTCGAATGGGACGTTAATGACCTGAGCTGTTAAAGAGCATCCGTAAATAAAACAAATCACATAAAGGAGGCTACCACCATAGGTGACCGATGTCGTTAAAGCACGGACTCGTGAGCGGGAGGTCTGGGGTTCGAATCCCGCCAGGACCATCCTCCCTGACTGAGGTTTTTTCAGGTTTTCCTCAGTCCTCATAAATGGCAAATGCCGGGGATGTACCCTAAACGTGGACCTGGAATGTTTCCTTCCTTTAAAAAATCCTTTCCCAAATTATCATTTCATCTAATGTATCATCAATGCCCCGCACCTCTGTAGTAAAAACCACAAAAAAAAAAAAAAAAAAAAAAACTCCGAGGCTCTGAATACATTTCAACGGTTATTTATAAAGCTACAATTGATTTTACGGCTAGATAATTGTTACCATTAACTTTAGGATATGCTAATGATTGTATTTTAAACTTCATTGAAATGCATGTGATCTAACGAAACAGTTACCTAGTTACGCTTTGCAAGTGGATAAGCTAGGTTGACTGACATACATTTGCTGCTTGAGGGTGTCTCCTGCCTCTCTTTATACAAGTGGCTTACAACTTTATTTATTTTTTCACAACTCACTTCATCAATTTTCCAAAGATCAGTGGAAATTTCCATTGTAAATAAAAGAAGAAGAAAAAAATAATAGTTGGGCTTTTGGTTCTTCTTCACATTGAGTTTTAACTCAATTTGATTGATAGTTGATAGCACGGTTTATATTTTTAATATGACACTTTACATTATTCTTTCTTTATGGTATTTCTATTACATTGTATTTTCCTCACATAAATGAGTAATTTGTTATTCTCATACATAGCATATATTATTCTTTCGTGTTCATTTATGTTTTCTTTATTAAAAACAGCAGTGACCAATGTTTTTAGGATTTTTTTCACTTCTTAATGGCGAAGACACATATTTCTAACTACGAAAGGTACACAAAACAAATCTGAACTGAAAGGATTTAGCGGAAATTCAGGAACAGATTATTTAGAGCGATAGGTTGCGGTTTCCCATGGTATCCAGGGAGATAGAGAGCAGGTGGCGGAATCTAAACGAATGCCCCTGGATTTGGATTCCCACAGCGGCACCCTGACCAAGGGCAGGAGAGCGTGACCAACAGAGGGTGGCCTTTAGGGTGACATTGCCTGCTGCACACTTGGAAAACAACGCCATCATGGGAATGCCGAGATCACTTCCTTCTTCCTTGTTCTTCCTCACCGTGCGTGCATATCGTTGCAGTAAGTCAGATATCCTGTAGCATAACTCTCGTTACTTACATAAGGAGACGTTCGCATTTCTTCCGAGAATTCCAGCTCATACTTAACGTTTTTATTTTTTGAGATTATTTCGGAAACAAATGCAGATGTACATGGACTTATGTAAACAGAGTATAATTATAACTTACGCATATACTTATAAAATATATTCGTATATTACTCAATAACGAAGCCTAAGAGTGTTTTATGTTTATATAGCGTTTCCAGCGGTTAGCAAGTTTCTCTGTATCCTCTACAGAGAAGTTCGATGACCTTTAAAACCTCTTTCAGCAGCTAAAAGAAGTAAATACTAGCCACAGAGATAGACCTTGCACAGATAGAAGTTCAACAACCGTCGTGCCGTTATCATTCATTAAAGGAAAATCACAAGATAAGCTTTCCGTTATAAGCTTTTAATGGTTTTACACAAAAACATAAAGCCAGTAACTAACGAAGCTCTTTGAGGCAATAGAACGTGTGCCTAATGGTGAGAATTGTTGCCTCAAATTGAAAAATTTGCTACTTTGTAACATGGGTTTTAAGTAAAGTACTTTGAAACGCATTGCTAGTTAAATTTTTACTTTTTAGATTTTCTTCACATATACGGTGCCATATTCTAATTTTATATTTTCTTTGTCTTTCAATAATTTTAACGGTATTTAATAAAAATATGTTCTTTCAGATGATCATAATAGGAATTTTATATTTCGGCTTTTTGATTTATTAATGCACGCTTTATTTAAAGCTTTGTTGTTTATGTGCGCAGAAATAGTTATTCATAGTGTAGGTAATTGAAGCCAATACACATACATGCAAATATACAAGGGTCATTTGAAAATTTCTCGGAATGTATCACAAAATGACGGCATTGATTATTTAAATTATTCTTATTTTTCAACACAACAACATTTTTCAACACATGTCTTACTTCACACTAACGCTTTTATACCATCACGAACGTCGCATTCCTCAAACTAAGTCTCAATTGATGATTTAAGCTCTTCTTTGAAAGAAACTTTTTCCACCAAGAAATTTTCTCAGTTTAGGGATCAGATGAAAACTAAGTCAGGGGAATAAGGCCGATGTAAATCCTTCCCCAATTCATTGATATGCCCCATTGCCAAGACATATGTGTAAAGGCAAGTATTATCTTTGTGCTAGATGACTTTTTTCTTTAATAAACCCGCCCTTTTCTCGCCTATTTTTGTCTTCGATAGATTCAAAACGTTAACTTAATACGCTCTAGTGATAGATGTTCAAGTGGGAAAATAATCAATTAGCAGTACATGCTTGGCATTCCTAAAAAACCGACCCCATGATCTTACCAGCCGATTTCACACTCTTGACTTCTTTGGCGGTGGAGACTCGTGATGCTTCCATTGTTTAGGCTGCTGTTTTGTTTCAGGTGGTCAGTAGTGCACCCATGTTTCATCATTGGTCACACATTGACATACACAATCGACGGGATCTTCTGTAAACGGATCAAACTTTGTTGAGGGGTTTGCACTTTGATTCGTTTTTGTTAATTTCCGATGCCGTGACGTATTTTGGTCGTTCGTCAACTTCCAAACGTTCCGGCCGTAGCTCACTTGGAAACAGTTGAAAATGATGATGCAGAGTCCCCTAAAGGATTTGCCATATCTGTAAGAATTCCTGCTGCATTCATGCACTGCTTTACTAAGTACTAATATAAAACTAAAATAAAATCTGCAATACTCCATCCCGGCACTTGTTGCCTATACCAGGACGTATACTTAGGCTTTTATCATTTATTGAAAAAAATATTTCATTATACACAATACATTTACAGATCATAGTCGTCAAAAAAAAAAGTAAAAAAAGACAATAAACTAAATAGAACATAGAATTAAACAATTCTTTAAGTAATTTAATAATTAACATGCTACTGGGAACCAGCAGTTACCATTAGGTTACCTAGCTGGTAACCAGCTAACAACAAGAACTAAATTGAACGTCGGAAACCGAACGACCAGGGTGCTGGTAACCAGCACCTACCTTACCGTAGCTATCTAAGAGAATTTAATTCTATTTTACTTTTAGTTCCACATTCTGTATTCACGTCTTATTTAAATCATTATTTCTCTTTACGTTTTAATGTTTATGTGTTCTTAAACTTATAATATTAATACATGCTTTGAACTCTACCTTTCCTAACTTAGTTCACCTAATATATTGAGCATTCCGCTTAAGTTGTTTTTACTCATGCTATTTTGTCACTGCTACATCATAATACTTTTTGTACATATGATGCTTACTTGCTACTCTTCAATTTACTTTCATTGTTTATATAACTTATCTGGTATTTCATTACTAATCATCATGTCTACTTTCGGTCTTCTTTCTTCTTCATAAGTTAAATGATTGAGTAGTTGTTGGTGTTGTGTTTATGATATATTTGTGATCGATAATCACTTCCTTCTTCTATCTTTACTCTTCACTCGGTCTTCTTTCCTCTTTTCCTTCCCTCGCTTTCTTTTGTTCTAATTGTTATGCTGTTTGTTATTGTTTTGCAATTATCGATATGATTATCACCAATTTATTCTTTTACTCCTCGCTCCTTTTTTCTTCTTCCTCTTCATCTTCTTTTTGTTCATCTTTTCTTCTTTACCTTACTCTCTGCCATCGTTATTCTCACTATTCCTTTCATTCTCTCCTTCCTCATGACTTGGTATTGTATTTGCTGAGTTTTATTATTTGTAGTCTGGCTGATCTTCTAATTTCACCTTTAGCTTGTACGTAGCTGTTGACATCTCTTCCAGTTCCAAATTTTTTTCCCATGCAATTCTATTAATTTTTTGAGTCAGATTATCTAAACGCTTACATAAAAATTTGTCTCTTATGATAAATGATATTTGCAAGCCACCTAAAATTTCCCTTTCATCCTTGAAATGATGTAAATAATGTACACAGTCAAAAAAGACACGTCTGGGGTACTTTGCTTACCGCAATAGTGGCAAATATCGTTAGATGATTTATTAATTTTGTTCCAATAGGCTTTATATGGTCCGTGACCTGTTAAATAATGTATTAATCTCTTAGTAGGGTTTCTGTGCTTTAATTTTAATCTCTCATTGATGTTATTAAAGATATTATAGGTTCTTATTCCCACTTCTTTACCAAGTACTTAATAGCAGCAAGAGTTTAGATATTTTCCATTTTCCCCGAATACGCATATCTGCACTGCAACAAATAGCTATTGATACTACGATATGGCGGGTTTTGGTAACAAAACTGCTGTAGAACTGCTGGTGCAATCTGTGGGTCATTCCGAGAACTTTTCAAATGACTGTAATACATAAAATTCTGAACCAGAACGGTTTAATGTTAAAGGAAGTTAAAACACACTCAAAAGCACAAATTAAAAGAGCAAATACCAGTCTTCAAATAGAAGAGTAAAGTAAACTGTTCGGCTGCATTGGCAATAATAAGTCGAATATTCATGGTTTGAACCTTGAATATTTCCTATCTTTCTCCCGGTTTATTCCTACAGTTCGATATTAAGTAAAGGAGTTTTCAAATTTAAATCTTTGTGTAGACAAGGTGTATATTAACACATTAATTGAGTCACATCTAAATAATATACAACTTGCAAAGTATTTTCAAATATTTCATTATTTAAAACTACTTTCATGTTATTTTTAATTGAATTCGGGTACTTTTATATGTTACTTTCACAGCATGTAGAGCAATCAAGGTCTTAATAAATATTTATTGCCCAATTGGAACATCCTCGTTTGAATGTCATCTTAACTACATTAAACTTTTAAATAAATAAAAATTTACCTCTCGTTATAGTCCTCTAATTTTCCTTTGTTCTCTGCATAATCTTAAGACTTTGGAATAACACAAATTTATTTTATTTTCTAATGTAAAAACTACTTCTAGCTTACAAAATATCCAGTCGAAACATTTATACAGTTTCCCACAGGTATGGTAGCAGAGTTTAATCATGTATGTCCAGTCAATAGAGTTTGTGTGCTTATTTAAATTTTGGCCTAACATTTTAGCATTTAACACCTTCACCTAAAGTTCAAAGTTAAAGCTAAACGGCACAACCAGCACTCTTCGTCAGACTTTGTACAAATTGTGCAGTGTGGTATTGTAATAGCTTGAGATGGTGTGTGCAAATTTTATTTTTTGCCCGAGATCTTTGATTCCATGATTTTATTGATTCTCTGGAGAATCGAGGTAGAAAATAAAGAATAAATTTTACAATATACCCTGTTTTAATAATCCAAATTAATAATAAAAAAACAAAAACCCTTTATATTTAAATTTAATGGGCTTTCTTTAAGACATTCGTTATTGTAGCCACATACGCACTTCACATATATATTAATCATACGAAAAGGAAGTTGGCCAGGATTATAATTTATTCCTGTCATCATTCAGAAGTTGTTAATTTTTTTCTTTGGGCCCAAATACCAAAATGTGAAATGCCAGGACAAGAGAACATTGATCTGAATAATGAAAATAAAGGGAAAAGAATTTTAATTGCACTGTTTAAAAGTATAAACAAATCATTAAGGAAATAACTGTCATATTTTGTTCTCTGTATGGTAAATATATAAAACATATTCGTATATAAAATTTAAGAGCAAAGAGCAGCATATTAACACACCAAAAGCAGAACAGGATTCAAAATTGTAGTTAAACAATACAGGAAAAATGAAATGCACAATTAATATAATTTTTTTTCTGAAGGCATAATGCACATGCATGGATACAACAAGGTTTACAAGAATATAAACTGTAATCTTTTATTAAAATACATTATAAAATGCTTCTTGAAGGAAGACCGTGCGTCTAGTAAGGCACTGGCAGAAGACAATGGACACATGCGTAAGTAAAAGTGAAGCTCATGGATTGAAGAATAACCGTTGCATTTTAGAGAAATAATAAATCAATACATATTTTGAATAATTTTTTCCCAGTTCAGAATGTTCTTACTTCCACATCGTTCCTTCTGTTTTTCCTTCCCTCGTTAAGAAATGTAAGTGAGAGATCGATTAGCCTGCAACACTCTAGTTCTCATTAAATGCATCAGTTATTATCAATAGCACAACTTCTGTATCTATTGAAAATTCACACCTATTCTATACTTTATCATATCTTAGGTTAATTTCCTTCTGTTGCAAACTTTTTTACATAATACTACTACTGTATATACACATGCTTTCATATTACTTCATTCTCCATAATAATAAAGAAATAATCACATAATATACCCTTATAAATTAAAGTAATATTGCTTTTTCCTTCTATTTAAAGTTCTACCTTTTGAATCCCTGATTTTCATATATATTGTATGGATGATACTACCAGAGTAAAATAAAATGAAAAGAGCACAAAATAAAAATTCTATTTCAAAAGAATTAGAACATTTAATATAAACCACCTCCTTGATTAGGATTAGCGTTGTTAACCGCTGGCCGGGAGATTCAGGTTCGACTTCTGATTAGGAATTTTTCTAGGTTACGCGGCACTGGAACGCTCGTGAGGATAATTAGAGAGCTGCCTGATAGAGACTGGCGATCTAGGGAGCCGCGTGACAGGTGACTGGTGGGATGCTAGCATGACCAACACTCACCACGGGCTGTAGGACCAATGTGAAGAAAAATTATAGTTTATTATAGTGCTACCCTTTTACTGAGAAAACCAGCAGTTGTAGTCCCTTAGGTGGTTACTTTTCATTATTTCTTATGATGCCCTCACCACCTTAGAACTGCTGTTTCATACAAAATGTGTTTATGTTACTTTTGGCACAACATACTTCAAATACCATGTTAACAACATATTGCCAAATCCTAGAAAGAAACAGCTACGGATGGTCGAGGTCGTTAAGACGTGAACTCGTGGGGTTTGAAACCCGCCAGTACCATCCTCCCTGACTTAGGTTTTTTCCAGGTTTTCCTCAGTCCTCATTAATGGAAAATGCCGAAGAGGTACCCTAAACTTAAGCCTGGAACGTTTCCTTCCTTAAAAAAATCCTTTCCCAATGTATCATTTCATCTCATGTATCATCACAGTCATCATTTCCGGGAATGGTTAAGCCGGAAACTTAAGGACCTACCCTCGCAAGTCATAATCACAAGGATTCATGAAAAAGTTTCTACCTTCATATTCAAATCGTTTCAGATGAAATCTCACTGTCCCAATTTGCTGCTACTTTCTAATTCGTCCTCATTAGGGCAGAAATCACTAAGTCCAAAATTGTGTTTTTATGATATATCGACATTGATGGTTTCTGGTTTACTAAAATATATAAAATTTGAATTAATAATACAAGGTATCTATTACGTGTAAACTGGAATATCATTTCTGGAATTTTGTAAGACTTTAAAGGTCCCTTTCCTTAATAGAATAGTGTTAATATCTCAAAACAGTGTATTTGCACTTAGTGACTTCCGCTAAACTGTGCGGAAGCCAGTGGGGATCAACTTTCCGCATTTTCAGATTCTTTACTAAATTTTTATGAACAGACGGTGCTATACTACCATGATGCTGCAATACCTTACAACTTCAACATGAAAATCATCTGTTGCAATATCAGGTATATCATGGCATGGTCCATATTCACAGTTCTCCCTTCCTTGAAGAAAAGCTTCCATCTATCTTGCAATTGTTCGGTATGGTAGAACTTTTTCCCCGCAAGTTTTTTGCAATGTTCTAAAGCACTGAGTTGTATTTTTATCCTGCAACTTGGATTTTTATAAAACGTATTTTCAAACTTACTAAATGTTAAATCAGAAACAGTTTCAGCATTTACAAAATATAGTTACTTCGAAACTTTCAATATTACAAGCGTTTTTTTTTTTTTTTTTTTTAATTCTAAGTAGTGTTTAACGCCCGTTTTTACTACTGAGGCATTACAGGCAGTGGACACCGATGCTTTTTTTTAAAAAAGAAGGAAGAGTTTCCAGGCCTAAGTTTTAGGGCACTTCCCAGGAGTTTTCCATTTATGAGGACTGAAGACAGACTTCAGTCAGGGACGGTCATGACGGTAATCGAATCCCAGGTCTCTCGCTCACGAATCCAGATCTTAACGATCTCGGCCACCTGTCGCGGTTTGCAGGTTTATGAAACAATTATTGTTCTATAGAATAATACAAGTTTCCAAGAGTAACCGTTAAGAGCACTGCTTTATAGCATTGTTTCATTTCTTTTTTAATGTTCTGGCACAATCTTTACACTCACACTCTTTACTACGTGCTTATACATTTGGATTAAGAATATAAGTAATACAAGAACATTGTATAATTTATTTCAGCCTATTCTTGTTGTGAATAAAAGTAATGACTAGATCTTGGATGTTCAGACAAATGTATTTTTAAGAACTAGTCAAATATCTTTATAGCATATTTTTTAACATTAAAAACACTAAGTTTAATTTGCATAATTTTATATTTAGTAGTTTTCAAATAATTCTGCACATATTTTTAATATTTGCTCGTTTCAGCACGACTGTTTGCAAAGATGTGTTTTTAAAGGAAGCTTATTTAACTTTAACCATTGTTCCTCTTCGCTAGAAGAAATTCAATAGCGACACTCTCTCTACAAGAAATTCCCGGTATTGCTCAGCAACAACAGCTTTATGTGTCGTGTTAACACCGACAGTAAGAATGCTTATCATGCGGAATTGAGATGTTAGTGGCTTAACGTTACCTTGTGAACGCAACGTTGCAGAATGGTGTCGTAATCACTGGGAAAGTCGATTCATTGGTGTCGATGTACAGCAACAAAGAAAAAACAAGACCAGAGACAATGGCATCAAAGCGAAGTCCATATTATGAGGGGTCTGCGAGTAGTCAGAGAAAGGTTTCAAGGTGCAATGTTTTGCATTAGCGCTTGCTGTGCTCTAATGAAATGTTAACTCATCTACATATTACTCCACATTTAATAAACACTCGTTTTATGTAAAACTTCCATCGTCTGCTACTGTTTCCCACCAGAAGTCATCGAATGCGTAATCGATGTAGTTACAAGAACTGAAGTTAAGTCCCAAGTGCCAACAGAAATGTCAAATAGGGAAACTGTACTTATTAAACGACTATCTGGAGAAATGATGGAACCGTATATTGTTAACTATGTGAAATAACCTAAGTTGACTATGTAAATACGTATTGTTAAACTGTCAATAATAATTCAGCACTATATATTTCATTTTATTTAATGCAGTATCCATTTTTTCAAATTCTAAGAAATTCCAAGTGAGCTTAATGTATAGCTTTTACCATAAATCTGGGGGGAAAAAAAAAAAAAAAAAAAACTGCTTAAGTCTTTAAAGAGAGAAAAGGTGATTGAGGAACAAGAAGTATATTAACGTTTCCTGTCCAGGATTTTCAAGAGCTGCATAATACATTTGTGCATGAAGTTCATGCAAATGCATATTTCAGAAAATTTGAAATGCTTTGTAGGTTATGTTTTTCACATTAAAATACACTAAGTTTAATTTGCACATTTTTTTAATCCATATATATATATATATATTATACACACATACATACATACATACACACACACGCGCGCACGCGCACACACACGCACACACATATATATATATATATTTGCACACATGTGCACATTTACTAGCGCAAAAATGTGGTTTTAAATATACTGGTCGCCATAAGTGCAAAACTCAACAATTAAATTAACTTTTAGAAACTTCCGTTCTTTGTTGGCCTTTTGGTTCCTAATACATTATTAAATGTTTTAGGTTATAGACAGTGTTGGTAAAAATGAATTTATATGCATCCAAAAAGCTAAGATAACACTGCGTAACGTAAAGGCTGAAAATGGTTTAGCTTACATATTAACTTATTTTTCATATATCACCACAATAATTATATTAAAGACCTGGAGAATGCCACTTACCAATGCACAGAAGAGAGATGTGTCGTATTGTAGCCGAAAAGTTGGAAGATGGGATGTTCTCAAGTTGTTAATATTCTTTGTTGTAAAGTCTGTCCAATAAGACAAATTATTTTCAGCTTACAACCTTCTCCTAGGGGACAGAAAGAAAAGCATTAGAATGAAGTACTTAGGAAACATTAATAAAACACTAATAGTGGTATTGCCTCATTATTTACAGAAAATGTAACAAATGCTCAATGATGGAAATTTCTAGTTAATGAACCTATTATTTTGTTTTATTTTAGAACATATTTAAGCATTTTAGTGCTAGATGGAAGTATATCTTGCCATTTTTCAATGTATGAACTTCTAAGGTAATAGAATTGGAATTAGAGTTTCGAAAAGAAAACTGTCATAAACTAAAGCGTGTTTATCTATAAATTGCGCTATTTTATGTGAATATGTTACAATATGCAAGGTACATGTTTTCAATGAGGTTAATGTTAATGAGTTTAAATTGGTAAAATATTTCGCATATTTTATAAAGATTAACTTCTGGTACAGCTTAACAGAATGAACATACGAACCGAATGATTACATATCAGGGTAAAGTCCTAAATCACATTAAAATTAAATTTTAGTCCTAAATTTCATTAATGTCATGTTTTTTCAGCTAATACAATGTAGCTCAGAAAACTTTTGACATCATCAAAGGGAACATCTTTGCTTGTAGTTCTGATAAACGGTTTTATGTTTACAGTTGGGACAAATCACTATCGAAACTGAACATTAATCCATCAAAAGTCCGAATTCGTAAAAAATTACACTAATTACTTCTAAACGCGGCGGTAGAAATCTTGTTGTCATGATGATCTTCGACCAAATGCTCTGTTACATTGATTACCTGTAGACGTTAACGGACTGTAATTAGGTACAAAGCAGAGTCTATAAGGGAAGTTTATATAAAAAAGTTACCCAAGGGACAGCTGATACCTTAGGTGCTCGCAGTTTCCTTACCTTTAGACATTCTGACCAAACAGCACCAACGCCTGTGAAAACAGGTGATTGTTTTCCCTATGACGTGCTTGTGGCTTCTTCCTGAAGGACCAAGGGATGTTGAGGAGGGGTTGTAATGTAAACACGAGGAGCGGAAGTCTACCAACATTCCCTCCTGTACACACACAGGACCACATTATTCTAACAGGTTTGTAGCTGGGCAAAGATTGGAGAAGCAAAACGGAAGCACTGCCACGTTAACTTGGGCCTGCTTCCGGATGTTTACAATGAGAGTTCTTCTACAGGTTGCCAGAATAACGGGCCTCCTTCTGCTTTACTCAAACAACCGTCACTGCTAATTTGTGCAACGGAATCCATTTGCTTTAAGTGATTAATTTTGATTAATTTAATATGGTAATTTACGAATACTCATCTTTGAATTTGACATTGTTATTCTCTGATATTTAATATATTTTTAAGTATATATCTAATGATAAATAAATCATATATCTTATTCAGTAAGCAAAAGATCGTTTAAATATAATGTAAGGAAAAAGTAAGAGACAAAAACAAATATTTAAAAAATAAAGACTGGGTTGCTAAAGAGACAAAATTAATAAACTGAATATGCAATCAGTTTGCATGGCAAAATAAATTGCACAAAAAAGGAGGAAAATGGAAAGTGTGTTTCTTAACTCGAAGTTTAAAAAATCCTTAAAACTGAAATATATCCTAGTATAATAATGAATATTTTTCATTGTATTCTATACCAAACTTACTTTCATAGAAATCGCTTAAAAATATGTTTTCTGGCATTACTTAAAATATGTTGCGCATACCAAAACCAACACGGGAACTTTTGGATACCGGTTTGCGAGTTAGAAGAAATTATTGTAAATTTTGATTTGATTCCCGGTTTGATCTTGCATTTACAAAAAAATAAAAGTATTAAAATGTATATATTAATTTATGTAATCAAAAGAAAGAAGAATTTCCATTATTTAGTCAGTTCTTTCATTGCTATTTTAAAATTCACTACATACGTATGTTGGCATCTTCTGTTTTGTTGTTGCTAAATCAACTGCTAAACAAGAAAGACTATTGTTAAAACTTCGCGCGGTGTCTTGATAGACAGCTTAAGTAACACTTCGGATCAGTTACCGTATTTCGATGACAGGACACGGTAATTCAATGTCGTTTTATTACATCATCACAACACAGAAGAATAGGATAAAAGTCAAAGAATTTGTACAATAAAGTGCAATTGATCGTATTTAAAACGTGTTGTCATATGTTCTTAAGAATTAAGTGAACCTATTCCCTAATGTGATATCTGTACGTAATTCTTCAATCATGCTAAAAATTACAGTTCCTAAGGGATATTTTTGAAACTAAACATGGAGATTTTGTAGACAATCCTTGTTGTTTTTGTTCTCTGTTCTAGTGGCAACATTTTAATACAATACATTGCAGTAAAATGTATTTTACTAACACCCTGTAATTATTAATACTGGCGCATCATAATAACCAAAGACTCGAGAACCTGTTAACCTTCTTCAGGATGGAAACCACTTTCTTCTGTGAAAGACTATTTTGTGTATTTCTCTTAAATAGACGATATACACAGTTTATGCTTTAAATTTCTGCTTCATTCTGCAACCTATCTGCGTATGTTTCGTTCGGCAACTTGTTACTGAACTATTGATGTTATCTAATACGAGAACAGGTACTGGACTGTATGTCCCACCATTCCAAAGATTATGTCAATTAAAAACGTTTTGTCACTTGTCGCGTCTTAGCCACTGGAAAACATTCGTGTATTTTATTATTATTATTATTATTATTATTATTATTATTATTATTATTATTATTATTATCTTTTGTGTGTGTGCATACAATTTGTCCCTCAAGCTATTTCACAAATAAAATGCATACGGTGTTAGACCAGGGGATCCAGCAGGAATCACTCTGTCTTCAATATGGATTACTCGTTTTTGAAACTGGTAGCAATATGAGTAACTGCCGGGAGCAGAAATATCGGCAATGTTTATTTTTGTTGGCTGTGCAAAATTTGTTTCAGAATTATGTTAATGCAGATATATGAATTTGGTGTCTCCATGTAAAACATTGGTCCAATTGTTTTTCTTGTACTCAAAGTGCACAAACAATAATTTTTGGATGATGTGGTCTTTCATTAAGAATAGGTGGTTTCTCTAAAAACCACTAACAATTACTGTCACGGTTACATGCTTATGGGACACTAATATCTACAATAACACACGGAGGCAGAAGTTTGGAGATGAGAGCAAATTTAGAACCTAGGTTCAGCAAACTTTAACTAGAGCATTGTGTTATCAAGTACAGCAGGGGAACAAGACATGGACATCCAAATTAAGAAAGGGACTGGAAACAATAGGGCTGGGCTCCATTTGGATGACAGGTGAGGGGAATAGAAAGAGCGTATGGATGAGGGTTAGGAACCGCATGAGGGATGTGGATAGGCAGTAGACAATTGCGCATTGCAGAGAGATTATTTCTCCGGAAATACAGTCGGGACTAAAATCGGAATGGTAGATGGAGCAGCACATCAAAACAAGGACATAACTCACTAGAGAAGGACTCGCTTGGTTTAGACCAGGGGACTTTGTTTTAATAGTATTTAACGCCCGTTTTTACTACTGAGGCACCACAGGCGGTGGACACTGGTGATACATGAGATGAAATGATAAATTGAGAAAGGATTTTATTTTTTAAGGAAGGAAACGTTCCAGGCCTAAGTTTAGGGTTCTCCCCAGCAATTTGTCAGCTATGAAGACTGAGGAAAACCTGGAAAAAACCTGTCAAAGAGGACGGTCTTGGCGGGATTCGAACCCCAGACCTTCCGCTCACGAGTCCGCGCCTTAACGACCTCGGCCACCCGCGGTGGTGGACCAGACCAGACCAAGGGGATGGCCGAAGTTTAAGATCATTGACGAATGTGAGCGGAGAATTTGTCCCATCTGTTTTTTTTTTTTTTTTTTTGAGTAGTGTTTAACGCCCGTTTTTACTACTGAGGCACCACAGGCGGTGTCCCATCTGTGAGAGAGGGAATCATTGACACACACACACACACACACATATTGGGTGAATGCAAAGATGCGAAACAGCTCAAGTCTGAAAAGGCTGATAACCGGGGATGGGGTTGGAAGGTTACCCAAGAATCGAGTTCCAAATTTGCACCGATGGTGGACTTGCAACTGTGGAAAGCAGTGCTTGTTGAAGCTTTGAGGAGCAATATGAAGAAGACATTTGTTGTATTGGGAATAACGAAGACGTAACGGATAAAGTAGGACAAGAAAGATGTAGTGCTTATACCGTAATTATTGAAGATCCAATGAAAGTGAGAGAGAGGAGGGGGAGGAGAATTGAGAGATTTAAGAACAGGAACACATTTCATTGATTAAGAAAATAAAATTCTTAACTCAAGTAATGCATGTGTGGGTAAAAAGAAACGTATGTTTGCACTTAACTTATTGTTTTAATCGTTCAACGCAATCTTGAAATTATAAAATGACCTAGCAGCTATTAAACATTCTTTGTAAAACGTTTTGGTAGTAACGTGCTTGCATTGCTTTGAGTGTTATCCTACAATGAAACTGCAGATAATAAGCATCATACTATTTAAAATGCTGGATAATTCAATAACAAATAATGCTATCTTCTTATTCCTTCTTAAAGACGTGTTTACCTTCCTACTTTCGCCATGTTTTCCTCGTGGCACTTAGAATTAACAAAAATGTGGCAAATTTATATACATGCATATTGAGTGTAATTAAAAAAACTGCATCTTAATTTTGCAAAAGTCGTCAGCAAATGAACGTTATTGCAAGAGCTCTCTAAAAGAAAGGTTAGTTAAAGAGTTTCTCGCTACTAACTAAACCTGACAGTATGTAGCATTCTGCATTTAATTTAGTCCTTTCTTTACTTTTTAATATCTCAAAAATGTACTAGAACATCCTGCAAAAAAGTAGCATTATTAACAGTTTAACTTGTATACCTTGATATAAATATATCAAGTAACCATGTGAATCGTTAAAGAAAGTAAAACAAAGAGAAGTTAAGCAGGAAGTGAAGGAAAAAAAAAAACATTAATATAAAGAAAATGCAGCGGAGAAGGAAGTTCTGAAAACATAAGGGCAGGGAAAAGGAAAATCTCAAAAGGATAGTTTGAAATAAAATGAAAAAAGAAATAACGAAAAGGGGCAAGGAAAACCCTTCCCCTTAGGTAACCAATGGTCGAATGATGAGGCTATTAACACCTATAAGTTCACAAGTTTTGCAGGCAAAGATGTAATGGTTACACCCTTAGAAAAAACTACCTGATAACGAGAAAGTGAATGTCACGTATGCGGAAGTTGACACAGCTAATGCCAGTAGGCTACCAGTGTTTCCTGTGTTGTATACGCGCATGTTCTAGTTAACAATAAGCTGTTCAAATAAAACTAAAAAGAAAAGTGGCAACTGACTCACATAGCACACAATACTATACCATTTCATTTTTTATTGGATTTAAACATTTAATTTTGTTCCGACGTAGCAGTGGAGGACTGCATTGATTCACAAGCGATTGCTCAAGCCTCCAAGCCAGATTTTCCATAAGTACGGTTTATCGTCTGCTACGTTGGCATTTAGAAGAGTGAAAAAACCAACATACGTCTAATCCTAAAGTCTGCTAAGAATACTAAATGGCAAATACTATTTCCAGTAATTTTTCTAATCTATAATGAGGGTTTATTTAATGATAGGTGTGTCCGTACCGAGCTCGCTCGAACTGTCAGGGGATTATTTGAAGAGAAATTCCTAAGTGATCGAGTTTCGAGTGCAATGAGATTCATAACTTAGTAGTATTCATACATTTTAGAGGAACTAAAGGATAGTATCCGTCAAGACTACAAATAAATCTCAAAAAGAAATTTAAGAGGAATAATGGACAATTTCATAAATAGAAAAATGTGTGGAAAATGAAGATAGTTACCGCATCTTTACTTGACATGGTTGGGTACATAACTTTTTAAGTGCATTATACTGGATTAGATTGTCACTCTAGTATTTCTATCACGAATTCTTGTGTTGCCTCGTCCTAGCTGGGCATGAGCGATGGCGTATCTGCTGATGTAATCCCCGCCGTCATGTCGGCATTCAGATACTTGGATGACCCGATAGTTATACAACTCTACATTAATATCATTCACTGAATTAGTATAAAATTTAAAATTGTTTTCTTTAATAACTCTAATGCACTCAAGGAAAAACGCTTAAGCCCTGTCTGCAGCCCTCCTATATGTGGTTGTATCCATTGCTATTTAATTATTCTTATGTTACAATAGTTTTCCTAGCGTTGACCACGTGTCTATCGCCATGGCCCGGGCATTGTCTGTTCGCCAGCTATTACAATGGGTTTGATATCTGGTAATACATTGTTTTCTACAAAGCACTTCTAAATTTAAAAAGAAGAATATCAAGTAAATTTAAATTGCTGGTGGTGGATGTCAAGTTCTTTTGCAGGTATCGCTAGTCATTTGCAAATATTGTCTGGAAGAGTTATGCAGTCAGCAAGGAATGTTAGACACAGAAATTTAGCCCTATTCTCAATGTCAAATTGGCCAACAAACTGCTGCTGTTGTTAAACTTGTGTTTTGTTACATGTAGCAATTCTATGCGAGCTCAGTTTGGAAATCACCTGTTTTGACATTATTGAAAGCCACGGTTGTTTGGTCCGAGGAAAGAGGTCATTTCTCAAATGTTGCGGAATGGTTTATCAACATAAATTCCCTCCGCAAACAAGGTTGATGGGGGGAAATTTTTCCAGGACTTGCAGACACGTTGGGCCAAGTGCGCATAATCCAATGGAAACTACTACAAAAGTACTAACAACCTTGGCCCTGCCCAGTATAATTCGGGATACCACAATGTTATATCCTCAAGGTAGCAGAAATTTGCACTAAATCTCTTCAACCTAATATGTAGATTCTAAAGGCCAGAACCTCGGAATCTACTATGTCATTAATGACTTCCATTTCCCCGTACACTACCGTTTTATCAAAATCTTAAATATTTTAAAATTTTTGATTGTGAAAATTCAGTGAAGATATTGGTCATATAGGCGCCTAAGAAACTGCAGCCGACAAAACGAGAAAAGTAAGATAGAGTCGAAATATAAAATTAATCTTTTTATTATAGTATTTATATTTTTACTACAAGTATAAAATGATAGAGTATTTAAAACTGATAACATATACAACCCCTGTGTTATAAGAAATGTTGAAAATGAAGCTCCTCAGCGGTGATATATTGTCAGCATTTGCATAGGAAATTCCTGTATTTCATTTAACTTTTGTTCCCTAAGATCCTCGTGGTATGGAATAAGTCTTCTTGTCATCTCGTTTTTCAAGACTACATTTATGTAATGCATAACTAACGAAGATCAGTTAGCACACTACGCACATAGGTACATTATAGCCTTTGACGATTGGTTTCTCCTGCTAGACCGTATCTCTAATAATCTCACTGTACTCTGGAAGAAATTTTAATGATAAATGTTATTTTTAAATAGCTGCATTTTGATTAGTATTATATTCATGAAAATTATTGTTTACAAATTTAATGCAATTATTTTAATGTGCAAAAATCAAACTTTTTTAATCTTATAATTAATTAAGATATTTCACTTACGTCGTGCAATTCTTGAAATTCTATTTGTTAGTGAGATTATAAATATTATATTTTATGTAATAGTACATAAATGTCATTTTGTATAAGTTAAATCAATGGGTAAATATTTTCTTCAAGTAAATTTTTAATGCAACTGAAAATTCGTATATATTTTACTACAGAATGAATATAAAAGAGTTTTCTGTTCATGTCGTATAGCTCCCTCTCTCACAGGACCTTTCAAATGCTATACACCTTTCTTTACGTTCATAATTATTTCTAAAGAAAATTTGGCGGTAAACAGGTTCCTTGGGGTCTTTTACCATAAAGTAGCCTGTTTAATCTTGTTATAATTCAGTATTTAATGAGTGGGAAATGATAAAGTATATAATACCAAGCAATTAGTTAACATATCAGAGTTTAAAAGCTATAAGTTAAGTCTTAAGGATGCTGTACGCGCATTAGAAAGCATTTAACTACAACTGTTCACTTCGGCCCTCACTACTCACATTTACGGGGTTTTTATTTAAAGCCGATGAATGTGGCATGCATGACAGAGCTTGTAGCTAGCAGGATATAAAACCAATTACAAGGGCGGAAGAAGTTTTGCCGTACTGTATGCGCATCATTAAAACTTCGCTTCCAGGGCTGCACAGTTGTGCGGCA
Organism: Metallyticus violacea; assembly: GCA_030762175.1. Classification (NCBI taxonomy): domain Eukaryota; kingdom Metazoa; phylum Arthropoda; class Insecta; order Mantodea; family Metallyticidae; genus Metallyticus; species Metallyticus violacea. The sequence goes on from CM060835.1 coordinate 123,146,482, forward strand.
TGGGCTTCCTTCCAACAAACCGTGCTTAATTAATTGCTTATTACATGTAGTGACGACCATAATTTATGGGTGAACCAGCAAAGAAAAGATATGAGCCAAAGATCAAAGATGATCAGCAGAATGCACCGTCTAACCTCTGCTTGATGAAGCTGCTCTTTGCAATTTGTTTAATTAACACAAAAATAAATAGCCTGCAGTAACTATTGCAGTTTCTCCGGGGAGGTCCAAATTCCATCTCATTCCTTACGGAACGTTGAATACTCAAGCGTAACTGAAACAAGAGTTATCTGCCTAAAAATACTTTAGATTTAAATTAATCCCAAACTAAGAGGATGTGGTTTATAAAATAATTTGCAGAGAACAACAACAACACATTAACTAAAACAATTAACCTTGGGGCATAGAAATTAAAAAGTAATGCTGCATTACATCAAGTACAAAAAGCATTTTCTGTTCGTTTGCCAAGTATTCACACATAAAAAATAACGAAACATCCTATGCTTTCTCAAATTGTCATGGCTTAGTTTGCGAAGTTTTGTTAAAAAGATCAGAAAATAAGACACAAAACCCTGCAAGTTCACATTAACTTATTTACTTACATATAGAATTTACAAATTTTCTGATAAAGGCGGTGACTAGAAGATTTTAATAAATTTTATACCATTGATTTTTGAACCCTAGAGGAACGCCTGTTAACTGTTATTTTATGCATTAGACCTCCAAGCAGACGGCTCCAAAAGTTGTATCACATTTATTACGGCACAACAAAGTTAGATTTTAAAAAGCAGTTCATGTAATTAGGCACAATTTCAATAAAATAAACATAAAGAGTATGTTACTTAATAATGAATTATACTTAGAATATTAATAAAATATTTACGTTATTCGATTTAGAATGAACGAATGGTGTTTAACGCCCGTTTTTGCTACAGAGGCACCACAGGCGATGGGCAGCGATAATACATGATGATGAAATGATATATTGCGAAAGGAATGTTTAGATGCACTCATTTTTTTAAGGAAGGAAACGTTCCAGGCCTAAGTTTAGGGTACCTCCCTGGCATTTGCCATTAATGAGGACTGAGGAAAACTTGGAAAAAACCTCAGTCAGGGAGGACAGTCCTGGCGGTATTCAAACCCAGACCTCCCGCTCACGAGTCCGCACCGTAACGACACCTTTGACAGTTTTTTTAAATCGATTTAGACAGAGAATACAAAGTGATCCATATATAACTAACACATTTCTTTCTTTATTCATTTCAAAATGAATAATGTGCTGGGTACAATTTATTATACCTCAAATATGAAGTAACTTTGGGAAATTATTAATTTTGGCGGTTAGGGTCATCTTTTCTGCCCAACTTGAAGAGTGCCTATCCAGCCCGAAATATTTTTGTGTTTGGTGTGTCTATTTTTACTTATTTAATAACAGAATACCCTAGATCACAATTTTGTAACATTCCGCGAGATAATTTAATTTTCTTGACAAGTGAATTTCACTACGAATTTCTTCAAAACAAGAAAATAAGGGTAATAAGGGTAATCGGTAATAGATCAGAAAACAAATATTTATTCATCCAGAAGAGAGCTTTAGGTAAAAGTCTTCTGGGAAAGTTGATTGTCTCACGAGAACCTTAAGAGCAAAAGTAGTGTTACCTTCAGATGCCTCCGTACTTAGTCAAGTATTGCATGTTGCAAAGTTTGCAGCACTTGTCTGAACCAAACGCGAGGAAAATCCAGAAACGAGTAAACTCTGTTCCCTCTCTTCCCCGTGATTTATTCAACTTTATAACACATATTTTCATAGTATTACATGACGTGAATATTTATGCGACTCTTTCTTTCTCTTCTCCGTCCCTAGCGCTTCCGTCACAAAGACCTGTAAGTGATATTTCTTGTGGCTGGCACGGCGAGCAAGCAAAAAGAGAGCGATAGAAGCCGAGGGAAAGATCGGAAAACTGAATACATTTTCGCACCTTCTACCGCTTGCGTATTCATGCGAGACGGCCCTGCTGATTTGGAAATATTAACATACTGTGTGTTCCTAATCGCAGAATTCCTGCCTCGCGCTAGGGAGGTAAAGCAAAGAGCGTGTGAACTCTTGCCCGTGGACTGACCTCGGCTCGTATGTCATTTTTGTGACACATCATACTGACCGAAACACGGAGCACAATATCGCCCGTCTCTCCCTCTTTTCTACATATGCAAGCAATGCGGTTATGGTAAAATCTTCTGCAGAAAGAAAACGGACTAGGGAGACGCCGTATGTGTTTTGTTAGATTTGCGGGGTGTCCCTTTTCCATATTCAAAGAGGGATGGACGAAAAGGCTATAGGGGATGAATATCCGAGGCTTAGAAACGGGACTGGTAGTCAGATTGTATAAAATATCGACAGGTTTGGAGACGCTTTATGGTCAGTTATCAAGGAAATGATCCAACCGTCCCAACGGCTTTCAGACTAGAAGAGGGCAAGGACGGAAATACAGCAGGCTGAAAAAGGCAAGCATGCCCTTTGCACACCTGCAATTCTATGGAGAATAGCGGTTATTATTAAGAAAGTGGAAAACAGTTCAAATATGCATCCCCTAAATAAAAAAAAACACTATAAATGATTCATTTTATAAATATAATACTTCTATAATGAGTGTTTTTTCGAATAGGCTTAGCGCCCGTTTTTTACTACTCAAGCACCACAGTCGGTGAACAATGATGACATATGAGATGAGCGATATATGGGGAAATTACTTTTTAAAGGAAGGAAACGTTCCAGGCCTAAGTTTAGGGTACCTTGCCGGCATTTACCACTTATGAGGACTGAAGAAAGCCTGGAAAAAAACCTCAGTCAGGGAGGACGGTCCTGGTGGGATTCGAACACCAGACCTCCCGCTCACGAGTCCGCACCTTAACGACCCATGGTGGTTCTATAATAAGTGTAACAGAGTAAATTTCAATATGACCTTTTCTTGAAGGGCAAGTATTTAAATAGACGAGAATCAAATCAAACATTGAAACCTGTTCTTTGAGATTTGACTACCCAGTTTTCTAGTATTTTATGTTAGATTTGTATCAGAAGTAAGCAAATAGTTTGCTTTGATATAATACACCTTAAAAGAATATATTTCTCATATTAACAGGAAAAGTGTTGCTTTTCTTGGCATACTATCTAGAAATTGGCATTGAATATCTCAATAAAATATTGAAAATATTTACTAATTAACGATACACATTTATTTTTACATACATGAATATAATATTTATATTCATATATAATATTAACAATATATTCGATTAGATAGTTTTAATCTTGTCTATGTGTTGAAATTTTTCTTCTTTGAAATATGTTTACCCAATGCAAAATAAGTTTGCTTCCGTGGTCTAGTGGTAGAGTTTGAGACTACTAATCCGCAGGTCCTGGTTTCGATTTCCGGTCAGATAAAGCTATCTGCGTAAGTTTTTTTTTTCCGGAGTTTTTCCTTACTCTGAGAAGGTGAATGCCAGATAGCTTTAAGACTCCACGAACTCCGGGGTATTTGCGCCGTCATTAATTCATTTCATTTCATTCGTAACTGCAAACTTACAACTACAGTATTCACGTCCATTTTACAGACATTGCTAGAAGACTAATGCTGTCAAAATTGCAAAATTGCAAAAAAAAAAAAAAAAAAAAAAAAAAATTACTTAAATAAAGATGTACCACTATAGGAACAGATCACTTTAGCATATGTATCGAATGATACAACCAAATATAGGACAAAAGTCATTTTAAACTTATTACTTTAAAATTTAATACTGTTATATTTTACATTACATTCACTGTTGATTGTATTCCATCTAAGATTATATATTTTGGTATATTATGTAAAAACAAATCGCCTGTGGTGCCTCAGTAGTGAAAACGGGCGTTAAACACTACTCAAAAAAATTATATAAAATGTGAAATTTTCTAAACACATGCCATATTTTTTATTTATATAATTGTTTACTCCTATTGCTATCCGACAAATTTGTTAAGGGTATATAGTTTATATGAGCACAAATATTATAATATTTTAATATATTTTCAGAGCACACTATTTCTATTCATAATACTAGTATATTTCTTGCTGTCACTAATTTAAAATATTTTTAGCATTATAATGATTTTATTTCTGCCTGTATTTTTGTCTTTTTAAATGAATAATTGATTCATTATTTGGTATGCTACCACGCACGATATTGAAAATTTGGTACTACAACGAAATTTTATATCTTTTTAAACTGGTTCCCTTTTATTATTCCAATGGAGTTTTCTAAAATGTCAGTAGTTACTGCAAATAACTATTACTGTAGCTACTGTTCGTTTAGTTTTAAGTTGCAACACTCGAGAAAAATCAAAGAAAATTAGACATTACGTACTAACGGACTTTGGAATGTGTTTCTTAAGTCGTGATGTTGCAAATAAAGACGATAAACACTTAGTATATGCATATATTAAATATATATTAAAACTATTTAGATGATGATTATGATAATAAAAATAATAATATGGAATTATTCGGTTACTGTAAATTTCTGTTTTCTGTTTTTTTTTTCTGCTACAATTTCCTTTCTTTCATTTCTTACCTTAACTAAAACTGACACAATAATGGAGAAGGCAAAGAATTGCATCAAGTTCTGTAGATTGTATTTGAGTGATTCCTTAACTATGGCTGCAAACAGAAATCAGATCTGTTGACTTTCTTGTGTGCACGGACCTACCTCAAAGATTTGTAGTGATGGGATAAAGCCCTCCCAAGCACGTCATTTTTTATCAAGACCTGCTTTGAGCCTCACTTAACTGATTAATTACTTTCATCCATTCTTGTGTCTTAACTACATCATTTTGTGTGTTATAAATGGAATGGAGTCAGCAATTCGTATTTGTTTATGAGGGTATAACATTTTAATATTAATGGTAATATTTTTATCCCTTCTGTTTGATAGATGTAAAGGAGTATCTTTAGTGCAGATCAGTTGCTTCATTCTCAATAAATGCTTACTCAGACCATTTCCATAGTCATCAATCCTACAACTATAATGCAAAAAATATAAAGAGCAAGCCTTTCCAAATCCTGATCTGACTTCGACCTTCCAAGTTCTAAGAAGCTACCTGGTGTATTTTACTAAAGGAGGGCGGTATATATCTGCTTAATATACAACATTAATTTGGTATATTTAGGTGCATAGTACCAAACATCTAGTTTTGAATACATATAGCTTTATACTTTGTATATATTCACAGCTTCTTTATGACCCGGATAGTTTTTACTGTATATAATTTCTTATTTTCTTATATTTTTCAATTTTAAGTTAAATCTATAAATTTGATGAATCAAAGTTTAAAAAACAGATGGGAAATCTGTAATACTAATTTATAACTGATAAAAATACTATAGTTTCTGATAGAGGTTATAGTTATAGTGAACAAAGAAAATGTGAGAAAATAAAGACATATAAACCTGTTTTTTTCCCCCCATTCATGCTGACTTTATATTCTGTATCACAGCATCTTAATTTTTATATCTGTCTTTTTTTTTATTTATTTTGCTTTTGTCAACGTTCTGATCTCTTCACTGATTCTTCCATCTGTTTCTTTGGACATTTTTGGCCTTAGTTCATCGTTTTAGTAAAAAAAAGTATTTTGTGCTACTTTTTTGGCTAAGTCCCAGTTGCAATTCTTCCAGTTCAACAGTCAATGATTATTAGACGTCTACTCAGGAAAACATTACTTACAAAAATGTTTTTAGGGCAAAGTTCAAATTATATGATTAAATACCTAATTAGAAATGTAAGTGTGGATATTTGGACATTTGCATTGCATCTTACAGATAACTTTGTCACCTTCGATCTTTGTGCCTAAGAGTGCAAGTCTTTCCAAGGCTGAATGCCAGATTTGTTCAGGCTCGATGAGACTATATGATGAACTACCAGTGAAGAATTTCTAAAATGATGTTGTCCATATGTCCTTTTCATTCTTCTTCTGATGACTGAACTTGTTAATTTTGGAGTGTCTACTTCTTTCTGTCACTAAATGCAGCTCGAGAAGGATTTGCTGTTTCAGGTTTGGTTTTCTATTCAAAATCGTTTTCGATTGATATTTTTGTTTGTACGTAAATTTCATACTGCATTAAAATATCTCTCTTCATTAAAAACTATTTAAAACTTTTAAAATGGTGTATTTATAGTGTGTTGTGTTGATTCCAACGCTCAATTCATTTTCGAGAGTCATTCTTTATTAATTTATTTAGCATTTCCGAAGCAATGTTGTCAAGTTTATTTTCTGACTGAAAGTAATATTCATGAAACTATTTTACTTCCTACGCGATATAGTAGACAACAAGCTCTGATGAATAGGTTAGGTTATTTATCACACTAATACCTGATTGTCTTGTTTGGCAGATCCTCGATAATCATCAATTGACGGCAATTCCTGCATAGCCCAAATCAATACAGATTCTATTTTCAGCAGTTCCATAAGATGTGTTCATTATACCTGCAGTCTTTGAATATAGTGAATTCATCTGAATTTTTGATATGGTCTGCTGGGATTGGTGAATCAAAAATACATTCTTCGATTTTATTCAACTGTCTATGCCATTCAAATGAATGTGTTCTTGATAAAGGTTGTCCCGTATTATTTCCAGCTTTCAGTTGTAGAATTATTAAAAAAAAAAAAACAACAACAACACTAAAACCGGATTGGCCAGCGCTAATTTCAAATTCTTGTTGGACATTAGAGCTACTCCAGGACAGTGGACTCATTTCGCAATTTAGTTAAGGTCAAGATCTGCGTTACAGCTAGCGGGCGCATGTGAACTGAATAAAATCACCCTCATTTTTTATATAGTTCCCATAGATGCAAAACATAACAATATAAAAAACAAATACATAAAAAGAAAAGGTCTTAAATGAAACATAGCATCAAAGAGGGCGTGTTACTTCCTGTCACGCTCCATTTAAATACCTTTTTGGTGTAAATGTCATGTGATATATTGTAAGAGTACTACCAAAATCAACAAAAAGAAAAGTCGTTCACGCAGGAGCTGCGTAAACTAAGCGAATTCCTCAGAAATTAAAATTACTTTAAAAAAGATTATAAATCGAAATTATTATTCATTAATGGAATAAGTTATGGCATTAATGTGTGTTAATTAACTGCTAAACCCTAAAACTAACTAATGCAAGAAAAACTGAACATACATACATAACTTAACGAGGTTTGTCTGTTTTTTCTCTTCAAAATCACTGGAAAATAAATGTATATAGTGAGATTACTCTAATTTTCAAAAGTAAGAGGTACAAAATTAGAATTCTTGCAACCAATAAGTATTACAAAACAGAAATCACATTTTAGAACTATTATTATTATTATTATTATTATTATTATTATTATTATTATTATTATAATTATTATTATTATTATTATTGAGATTGAGCCCCCAAAACTAATGCTAAAATATCAATTAAATGAAATATATTACCACTAACAGATAAAGCTATATTGGGTGGATATTTTTAAATATTTTTAAATGTAACCATGTGTATGAACTGAGCCCTTGGTATCATCTTTGCATTCGCTAAAATAGAAAGAAATAACAGAAAAAAACTTGTGTATCTAGGAAGAGGAAAAAGAAGAAGTTTAATCGTGTCAATAAAACAAAAGCATGTTATTATTTAAAAACAATTATAATGTACTAAGCAAATGTACAAAATTTACAATAAACAATGGAAAGCATCATCACTTATGAAATTTAATTTAAATTTTATGGTAATAAAAGCATACAATAAAAAGTTTTTTGAATGGTATAACAGAGCGCTCTTACATACAAAAAAAAAAAATAATTCTTACACAAATATTAGATTAATATTTCACAGTTGCTATCTTCACGACAATGCTACTGTTAAACATAAAACATGTGCTTCGCTATAAATACAGCTTACATGCTGAGTTAATTTGTACATTTATTTTGAAACAATGGAAAGAAAATTAGACGAAAGAGCGCTTTTTAACTTTCGGTTTTCAGGTATGCCCCTACTCCTAATGCTTCGATTTCCTTCATTTTCACCGCCACGGGTGGCCGAGGTCATTAAGTCCTGGACTCCAGCGGGATGTCTCGGTTCAAATACCGCCAGGACCGTCCTCCCTGACTGCGATTTTTTCCAGGTTTTCCTCAGTCCTCATAAATGGCATATTTAGGGGAGGTACCCTAAACTTAGACCTGGAACGATTTCTTCCTTAAAAATAAATTCTTTCCGAATATGTCATTTCATCTCATGTATCATCACTATCCATTGTCTGTCCTTCATTTTCAGAAACTATTTTTCTTATTTTATTTAAATGGGATATACCGAATTTTGCTATGAAAAACAAATATTGGCACCGTTAGAGCAATTTTTAAATTTTGGGTTTCAGATAAACCCCTACTTCTAATGACTCAGTTTCCCTGATTTCAGGAACTATTATTGCTATTTTATTTCAATAGTACATGCCTTGTTTCTTTCGAAAAAAATTGGTTCACCTAGAATGATTTTTAAATTTTGGATTTCAAGTAAACTCACACTCTTAATTATTTTATTGCGTTGATTTTCAGTAATTATTTTTATTAATTTATTTTATTGGCATATACTGAGTTTCGTTGAGAAAAATTAAAATTTTCGGCCAAATTTTGGCTTTAGGTTAATCTCCCTCTTCAATGATCCAATTTTACTGGTAACGAAATAGATGAATATTTTGTTGTTTGAGGGTTGTGCACGAGTTTCATTGAGAAAAACAGAAAATTGCGATCACTAGAGCGTTAACATACACATAATATAAAATTATTTCATTGTAATTTTCGGTGGCTAGTAGGTAGAATCGATAGAGGTTTGAAGAACTTTTCCAAAAATCTTTTCATGGATACAACCGAAATAAATTTGGAATTTGCTAAAAATAAATTACCTGTATTACTGCACCACTTGATCTAATGCACCTTGTAATGTACGTTCGACACAAGAATGGAGTGTTTGCAATTTGCTAATATTCTTCCAAAGATGGGATGGAAAGAAGTAGGGAATGTAACGAAAAGAGGATAGAAGCGGAGACACAGCAGAAATGTATATCGTTTGAAGTTTTATCATTTTAGAAAATCGCCCAACGGGTCTTAAGCCTGGATCTAACAAAGAAACTATGATGCACACTAACTCTCGAGTTCTGAAGAAGCCATTCGCAGGAAGAAGGGTCTACATATCAATGTCATTTCCATTCCATAGCCTCATTCCCCATTCCTCCATCCACCACACTGCTCTAGATCCCCAACGAGGAAATCTAAAAACGCTGCTACTCCAGAGCTCTCACAGTGTCCTTCCTCGGATGGCCATTGCCTGGACAAAGGCGATTATCTGCTGATATCAAAATGACATAGGGGAAAGCAAAGTTCGGTTACGAATCAATGCTGGAAATAAATGTGGTAGACCCTTCCTAGCATTCTTCTATATCCATGGGACGGCTGGAACTAAAGATGTGTGCTTTCACGCCCCTAAAGTAATGCAGGTTCTTTGTCCCCCTTTTCAGAACTATACGTAAGTGAATGGCAGAGTAGGAATAAATTATGTCCATAAGGCTTTCTCTCCTTCCAGGGTGCTGGATACGAAAAGATGGTTTATATGGGACAATTGCAAGTGTGTCCCGAGGGGCGCTACATCTCCGATCTTGAAGATGTCAGTATTTCAATGACAACCTATACATTTTTCAATATTTTGAATGCGTTTGTTTTATTTAATACTTTTAATATTATTTAAGCTTTTATGGTCATCGTAATTATTATTGAAATTGATCAATACCGGGCAATTTAGCCATTATCGTGGTTTAGATTAATTTTAAAACTAAGCCTTTCTCATACCTACGGATCATGATCTTCGGTGAACTGAAAGTATCTGGAGAGGTACAGAGCCATTAGAAGTGGGGGAGGGGGGGAGTTGGGGCGCCGACGTTTATTAATAACAGATTCGAAGTCTTGCTTATTTGAAAACCTCTGTATTTGTTTATATTATCTGAGTGCTGCTCTATTTCTTCTAGCCAGATTAAAATCTTTAAAATCTTCAGATTTGAATATGTTTAATTTTAAAATATTTAATAAAGATATTAATCTGGCCAGAAGAAATGCCTTAGAAATTGAGCAAGTCTACCATTGCTACTTCTTTCACTTCTAACGGTTCTGCATCTCTTATGCGAGCTAAAGCATACTTTACAATCTCGCACTTCGCAATTAATAAATCTTCCCACACGGCAATCACTTGTGTATGAAACATTTGGCAAGCACGCCCCTTTTTGACTGGGAAGCAAATGCTATGCAAATGATTAATGCTTTTAGAGCTCATGCTAATGTGAGTTTTCAATGTAATCTGTAAACTGCTTTCTTTTGTTTTATAAGGTCCTTTTCAAATGAAACTTGTTTTTCGTAACAAAGAAATTTAATGTAATGCTCAGTTAAATGCACTCCTTAGACCCAAGCTAATATCCCGAACTGAGAAATATTGAAAGAGTGATAACAAACGAAAATAGAAAGATAGAGTATATTGAAAACGACATAAACTGTAAACACTTCATTCCGCTGTTGGGTAAAATGCTTTAAGTTTCCTTCTTTCTCCTTATTTTATAATTATTTGTTCGTTTTGAGAAGAGAAGCGGATAAAGGTCTTCGTAAAAAAAGCAATTTCTTTATGTAAATTTTGAACACAGTATTATTTATTCTATTAAGCTGGTTAACTATTACCCCGAGCATTTTAAAGAAATATTTCTTATGCATGTATAATGGTTGCAACTGCCCGCGACTCTCTCTCTCTCTCTCTCTCACGCACAGGCACGCGCACACACACTTACGTCCTGCTTCATATTCACGTAAACTATATGCCCGCCATTTATATCGAACGAAAGAGAACCGTATAGCCCTAAAATAAATATAATTTAGTTAATATGTAGTTATAATCAGGGATTTCATTTCAAAACTTTCCATTTAAATATCTACCTATGCAGTATAAAGTTAATTTAGACATAAAACACATCAATTTAGATATTGAGGGGGGAAGTTTGAAACATTACCTTTTGATAATTTTAAAGAGAATCCAATTTCGCCATCTTTCGTTTTCTATCGTTGCATGGTAACCTGGACTGTTATTATTACTTTATGTAAACAGAATAAAAAATAAGCTACTTAGATGAAGAACGAAAAAACAATTTATTTCCTTTTTTTAATAGTGTTTAACACCATTTTTACTACTGAAGAGCCACAGGCAGTCACCGATGATACATGAAATACAATGGTAAATTGGGAAAAGATTTTATAGGGCATCTCTCTAGCATTTGCCATTTGTGAGGACTGAGGAAAATCAGGAAAAAACCTCAATCAGGGAGAAGAGTCCCGGTGGGATTCGAACTTTAGACCTCCCGCTCACGTGTCGGTGCTTTAACGACCTCGGACACACGTGGTTGTTTTATTTTTGGTAAAATTACAATTGTTAATATTACAGTAATTAAGTCTATTTCGGAACTATTTTGAAACAATTTATTAATAAAACATAACTATTACAATAAATGTTTAGTAGCTTTTATAGTATTATTCTATCCAAATTCAAACAACAATTATAACAGTTCATAAAAACAACGAAAAATGTGATAACAGTTGCACCCTGTTTAAAATAAGATTTATGCATAAAAATTAGGGATGCAACTTGAAATTTCAAGGTTGAGGTGGTTGGGAGCGAAAGGATGAAACCTAAAATATAGTAAAAATTGGTTTGAAACTTCCTCCTTAATATTTAAATTGAAATTCCTGCATATCGTTTTAAATTTCATGTTTTTATTTATTTATTTTAAGACAACGAGGGCATAAAAGTAAGTAATGCATTTAAACACGAAATAAATCCGAGGTCATTCACCTACTTAGTTCAACAGCCCAACATGTATCTGAGAACATGTGACAACCGAACTATATATTATTACACTTAAAGTAAAATAACGATATTTTCGTTCCAATAAGCACCTACAAGAAAACGGTTTGTTGTTAGCCGTGCGCTTGGGTCGCTCACCTCCGCAAAGTGACCGTGTTCTTTCCCTTCCCCTCACCGCAGGGAGGGCTAGGGCAGCTGCAGAAGGAAGACTGCCCAAGAAAAACTGCATTTAAATTCACTGTATTGCACGAGCTACAGTCTCATATTGTATCACAAAAAAAAGAGTAGAGTTCAGTTAAAGACACGTGCCAAAAATATTATGATATGTGAGCAATACCTGTAAAATACCTTTTTACTGGTTTTTTGCCTTTATTCAGGTTCTCAAGTCAGTTCGCTGTTTATACTCTAGTGAAAGCCCTGTTACTTGGACCTTCCTCTCCCTTTTTCTTTCTCCCCATCTGTAGCTTCGATTTATGATTCAATTCAGTTTTTTTTTGTTATATTCCTCCCCTATTTTTGGTCACAAAATGTTAGAGGATTAGAATAAAAAATAGATTTGACACTGGCTCCTTCTTTGATATTTTCAACTGTCATTCCTGAAAATATATAAGCCGAGATTCAATTCACCATCTGCCAACTGCTTTTTAAAACGAATCGTCACAATAATCTACTTTTGGTCATCATGAAAATACCCTTAAGAAGATTTAAACCCTAGATCAAAATACTGCTAACTTTTAAGCTAAATGTACTCGTATTTTCAATAAAATAATTGTTAACAGTTTTATAATGAATGGTAAATGACATGAAAATATCGAAAGAGGTAATTTAAAATTTTATAATTAAATTTTCTGTCACCGAAAACGAGGAAATAGAAAAAAAAGTTACAAAGAAAAATTACTAAGCAATATACAATAAAATACACTAAAATATATGTGTGTGTGAATGTATATGTGCGTTAACATATAAATCAGTTTCTATGCGACCTCCGAACGACATATGGACTCTGAATCTCCAGTAAAAAATTATCTTTCATTCTCAATCGATTGCTTAGCAAATTATTAAATAAAGTTACGTAATATAAATTACAAGGTTATACTAAAGTAGTCGAAATAAGTGCATTTTTGTAACCTGGTGATCAAGCTTCACCCTTTGTTAATATACACAGTAACAATAGCTTCAAAGTAGAACATTTTAGGGTTAGGATGGGGCAAAGGGACGTGGAGGCAAATGGGCATCTCTTAAGACATTTAGGTATGTTTTACTTATTACGTTGGCAATTCCATTTGCTGCACTGTGGTCTGTTAAAGTAGACTGTGCGTGCAGTATGGCAGGACTGATCAATAAATATATTCAACTCACAGCTTCCATCGACGCATTTGAGTATAACAAATAAGACGTTTGCTCCTTTCTTTTACCTTGACTGCAAAAAAAAAAAAAAAAAAAAAAAACCGAAACCAACAAATGTTTTGAAAAGTAATGTTAGCAGAGTCAAACATGGTTTCTTTGAAGCTATGCTTTGGGAATAACTAATTACATGACTTGTTCATCTGACCACCATTGAGGTGAGCTTCCTCCTGCCATCTGTAGTGGTTTTTGATAAATAAAACCTAGAAAATGTCGTACAGAATGATGATGTAGGGGCAAATGGACACTTATGAATTGTATTATTTTAATGCACATCTACAACTTATGTGAACGTGAATATAAATATAGATAAAATACATTTCATTAATTTCTCCGATATATCTATATGGATATTCATTACATATCATCTCATAATTCAACTATACTAAATGAGTATTTTTATGGTAAGAAATCGAGAAAGAACTAGTGGTCACTGTCTGCGGGCGAAAGAAAAAATGTGCAGCTGGGAAGGTAGAAGAGATGCACTGCGTACAGCTGGTAAAGCATTTTCTGTCCCAAGAAATACATTGAGACTCCGCGTTAGTTCTGATACATATATATATATATATATATATATATATATACCTAAATTTCAAACTAACTTAAAGGGCAGTAAGTGAAGTATCTTTTAAAACCTTATGAAATTATTGACTCATAAAGACATCTGCAGTCTAATATTCATTTATACTTTTGTGAATGGAATGTAACATCTATTTAGAAATATGACTCAAACGGCTGGTAAAGACTTGATAAGAAATTTTCTTAGCCGTCATGAAACGCTAAAGATGAGAGTAGCAGAATGGCTTTCACATGTTCGTGCAAAAGAAATAACCAGGGAATATATTGCCATTTTTTTTCAAAAGCTCCTGATAGCATAATCAACCAACTAGCATTTTCAAAGGGGATGAGACAGGCTTACAACTCATTTATACACCCAAGTGAAGCACATCTAAGCTTTGAGTATTTGAAAAATAATGAGACTGTAAGTGTCATGGTATGTGTTTCTGCAACTGGCCATTATGCGCCTCAATGGGAGCATTTGCCAAGTTCCTGGAGCACTTTATTAGTGTTAAGTCACCTGGACCAGTTACTCTCATTCTTGAGTTGAGTAGATTGCATTTTTTCCACTATAGTGATTAAAATTGAGTATATTGCCTCAAATGTTAATTGTGGTGCGTTCATGTGTCTGTGATGGAAATACGAGCAATCCTTATGTTGAATGTGATTATTGCAGCATTAAAAATTTACCCTCATGCAGTATTATAGTATAATGCTCAAGCAAGTCGGTCTTGGTGGTGTAGTGGTAACCATACTTGCCTCCTACACCCAAGATCGATGGATTTTTTCGGGCGGAAAAAATCGTAAGTATGGCTTCCTTCGGAAGGAAAGTAAAGCCGTGGGTCCCGTGTCGTACATTTACGGCACGAAAAAGAACCTCAAGCCTGAAAGAAGAGGCCTGTGAGCAAAATTTGTCGGCCGTTTCACGCCCTGAGTTGATAGAATTGGACGCTGATGACCTGAGATGTTAAAGAGCGTCCGTAAATAAACCAAATCAACATGCTCAAGAAAAAAAAAACAAAAACAAAAAACAGTATTTAAAGTTAAAGTTATTTGCTTTATTTAACCGTGATTTTTTTAAATAAATTGCTAGAGTGTCTGTATGCCCTATCCTTACCTTACTACCCCATTATTTTACTATACGTAGCGTTCACTTTAAGAGGAGAGAGAGATATGTGTACTAATGTAAAAAAATCAAGATCCTGCATTCTACAGAAAAGAAGCACATTTTTTCCCCATATCTAACTATTAGAGAAATCCCTAAGTTGCAAAATGCACATAGCAAGATTGTGGTATTTCCTATGGTTCTGCCGTTAGAGCTTTAGCGCATATTTCCTGCAGTTTTTGGTTGAGTGTAATGCCAGGAAGTTAATTAGCAAAATTGATCATACGATACTATGAAGTTTACATGAAAACTATGGTAAAAGTTAAACAAATTAATGTAAAAAGGTAACAACATAGCATTGCTAGTGACCCATTTTCGTACTTTCACAACATATTACATTTACCTATTGTAATTTAATACATTACGTTTATCAGTTTGTGCTATCTTTTAATGGGTTTATTCCAAAATGTTTATGATAAAAAATTAGATTTGTGTGCCACAAAAGACAGGATGGAAGGGAACTCTGCGCCATAAATAAACCTGGTAACAGGGGCTTAATAAGGGAAACAAAATAAAAATCTTTAAATAGAGGGAAAGATATTTTTGTCAGAAAGCATGCACAATGCTCTTAATTTACTGTTAATAGTTTTTTTAATGAGCTGTGCCAGTGAGAATGTCATAGAATATGAAGAAATGAGCTCTAATCATTTGATGATGCGATATCATGCTTATTTTGCAGTTTTATTTTTTACTGCATATATCAATATATTTTTAAAAAAAATATTAACACATACAAATTGAAAAAGCTTACTGTTTTACAATTATGTGATACGAATTTTATATTTTGCCAAAATTGTTTAATTATTTTATCACTCTTTAGTTTGACTTAACCCAATCTAACCTCATGGAATAGGGACAAAGCCGTATATCCAAAACTTTTAAAATGTGTTCTTAAATCATGCCCGAAAAAATCCATCGATCTTGGCCAGGATTGAACTCGCGATCTTGGGTTTAGAAGGTCACCACTACATTACCAGGACTGACATAATGTTCTTGTCATAGAATTGATGTTAACAAGGACTAAAAAAAATGAACAACGCTAGTTATGAACTTGTTTCAGCAGTAAATGTATGCAAACAAACACGTACTGAATGTCTGCAAGTAATGAGTTCTAGAACATCAAGCACATTTGTCACATGTTTCGAAATAAAATACAATTTTTTTCTAAAGCTATAACAGATAAATTAAAGCTTATCTATCCATTCCTGGGTTATTTTGTTTAGTAAACGGTCGTCTTCCAAAAGTTGCCAAAAGAAAGTATTAGAAATTTGTACTCTAGGAGATGAGCTATTTGATTATTTGATTTTTGATTTTTTACGTGTACGTCATGTAAATGTGATAACTAATTAGAAATATGTGTATATCACTAATATACTAGTGTTTCTCTATGCCCAATAATGTCATCAATATCTACATAATTTGTGGAGTCCCCCAAATGGATTTCGATAGTGCATAAATAAAATAACTACTTTTTGCCAAAATTTATAGTATTGTATAAAATGCACCAGTTTTTTAATAAACGCGATAGTGAATCCACTTGATGTCAAAATAAAATCGAATATTTCAAGTTCTTTACTTGAAAACAAAATAAAAATCTTAAAATAGATGGAAAGACAAAATATATTTATATATTGCAGTAAAAAATAAAACTGCAAAATAAGCATGTCATATCGCATCAAATGATTAGAGCTAATTTCTTCATGTTCTATGACATTCTCACTGGCACAGCTAAATTTTTTGTCAGAAAGCATGCAAAAATGCTCTTAATTTACTGTAAATAGTTTTTTTTAATAGTGTTTAATCCCTTTTAACTACGGAGACACCATAGGCGGTGAACAGTGATGATACATTTGATGAAATGATAAATTGGGAAAAAATATTTATTTTAAAGCAAGGAAACGTTCCAGGCATAAGTTTAGGGTGCCTCCCCGACATTTGCTATTTATGAGGACCAAGGAAAGCCTGGAAAAAACTCAAGTCAGGAAGGGCAGTCCTGGTGCGAATGGAACCCCAGTCTCCGACTCATAAGTCCGCGCCTTAGCGACCTTGAACACCCGTGGCGATACTGTAAACAGTGTACATTATTATCCTAATGAATATATTGCGATATTTTGATTAAAAAATTAAATATAATTATTAAACCTAATGTTACTTTTTCAAATTGTATGTGTTAATATTTTTTTTTAAAAATAATACTGTTTTTCAATTTTATGATACGAATTTTATATTTTGCCAACATTTTTAAATTATTTTATCATTCTTTAGTTTGATTTAACCCAACCTAACCTCAGGGAATAGGGACAAAGCCGTATATCCAAAACTTTTAAAATATGTGTTCTTAAATCATGTTTTAATATTTCATATTGTAATTTAATTGCAAATAAATGGAAAATACTGTAAATTTTCGAGATGGAGATCTTTTTTCCCCACTTTCCACCACTGGGCGGTTTTACTCCGGGGCGATTTTTACCTGTTACTTCTATAATATCCTGGACCAGGCAAAAGAGGCTGCAGTATTAATTATACATCTAATGTCATAATATGTTTACCAGTAACATATATATTTTGCAAAATCTTTACTTACCCTGATAATGTTTTAAAATTAAACAATCAATTTATGGTATTAGTAGATCAACGCACGCGTCACATGCTTTTTAAAAGTTTATTTGTATTCATTTATTGAGATCAATATCTAAGGATAAGAATATTAAGCCAATACATTACTGTCATTTTTTAAATATTGTTTTTATGAATCTTTCTCGGTTTATAGCAAGCTAATTATCACATTGTTCTGTATTGCCAGAGAATATAACATTTAATGAAGTATTTTTTGTTCTTTTTGGGAAGGTGTAGCAAGGAAAAAATTCCTACCCATACTTTCTAGATATTTGCAGTTTTTTATACTTGTATATAGAATTTAAATTTTACTTTTTTAACAATCATCACTTTAATCATTTTAATAGGCTCTTCACTAATTTCTTAATCAGGGCTGAATTAAACGGTTTATTCTGAACTTGTATGTTAATATTTTTAAATATTATTTAAATGTTATTTTTAACAGAACATATTATTTAATAGCTACCATATGCCCCTTTTATCAAATCTACTTTGATAACTACCATATGCCCACTGTATCTCTCACCATCACTATATGAAGGAATGTACAAAATTGTAATTGAATAAAAGCAAGACTAGCAAGATTGGAGGTTGGGCCTTTGGACAGCTCAAGCCATTCAAGTAACCAAAGAGAGTTTTAAGTTTTATTTCTACACTCGTAGGGATTGCATTATAATTTAGGCTCATTTTATGAAACTACGTTTCGTTCTCCAGCTTTATATCCTATTTTCGTATTGTGATGGTCATTAAGCACTAACAGATAATTAGTTACCATTTCCAATACCTTTGGTTTACAGTAACAATAGATTTGCTCTTCAAGACACATGAGCACAAATGCTGTAGGTTCTTATTAATTTCTGCGACATGGAAAGGTTGTAAAATTGTGGCATGCTTTTCCTTTATGCCAGCCCCGTGCCTACAAAAAGAATCCATAGAAGAAGGAATTTATTTCGTCACGTCACCGAGGACACACTCCAGTATTCACGCACGGGTGGCTCCCAAGGCAATTGAATTGAAAATGACTCACTTGTCGCGACACGCGAAAGAAATCAGCTGTGTGTGCGGCAACCAAACTCCCACCAGTCGGTTGTTCATCAGAGGTCTACCCCGTTCATCTGGAGTTTATAGACTAAATCTTCGTTTATCAGAGTGGAAATGTGTAGCGGACATCGGAAATCAAGTAAGTAATGACATTTCACACATAGTTTTGACAAAAGGATGTTTCGCGAAATTGCAGAACTCCGCCGCAAGAAAAACCACAGCTATATTTGTAAATAGATGAAAAGTTAAAATCAGAATAGGATAGGACAATAGCCTTTTGGCATCACGACCACCTGATGGTTCTATTATACCTATATCCCTAAAGAGGCTGCTTCCGGGAGGAAGGGATGAAATAAGGGATACACCCTGACGCAGGCGGAATTCCAAAGGTTTTCTCAGATGGTAAGTCCCATTGCCCGGGTAATTAAATTAAATGTTTTAACAACGTTAATACAAAGTGTAATATAGTGTTTAAGTGTTAACTCTTTGAGTAAATAAATATATCATTTTATAGTTCAATAGGAAACTTGATATTGTTTACGTTTAGTGAATTGTTTTACATGATGTTGAATTGAACACACACACTTCTTGACCAAAAGAAACCTTGTCAAGTAAAATTCCTCTTTCATATTAGGGTGTATAGAACATTCGTTGAAAAAGAATAACCACAATTTAAAAAATTCGGCCAGGGCCGGGATTCGAATCACGAATCTTCAGTTTTCCGTGCTGATTATCTAGCCAGCCTCCTCCAAGCATGCAGTTCCGAATCTCTCTCACCTGATTCTATTTATCCCGGAGACCTCTCTATAAATATAGAATACAGAATCGAATGAGACAGATTCGTAGTAGTTAGGTCCTCAGCAAGGAAAGCTGAAGATCTGTGGTTCGAATCCCATTGAGCCATTTGATAGAACCAGCTTGAGCCATTTCAAGTCTGGTTCTTCCTTTCCAGAAAAAAAAAATGTTTATTTAATTTTTATTTTTATCGTTGTTCAATCTCGGAAAGTTCAAATGGTTGTCCAAGTAATAGGGTGTCTTCTAATAAAACTGACAACTTTTTTTTCTTTCCTCCTTTTTTGACAAAAATTCAGGATTGAAGTAGAATTCCTTCCCTAAACTTGAGCTGAAAAGTTGAGTACACCTAAAGCTCCGTCTTTATGTTCTATATTTTTAGCGTTATCACTTTAATGTCTACAGTAGCAACGGCAGAGAGACCGAACATTCAATCACGTTCATTGATAGTGAGGGAAGAAGACAGTAACGTTCTTTCACAGCAATTTTATTCGTTTTAATGTTTAACTCAAGGCAACAAAAATTTAAAGCACGACCAAATAGTATTGCGACTTAATATCGTTTATTACTTGCCGAACTGCAGAGTAGATCCTCGAATTCTGGTCAATAACCCATTCTTTCAAGTAGGGAGTAAAAAGTTACGGAGTGTTGAGTGATTTTTAATTTTTCTCCAGAGCTTGAACATATTTGAGGGGTTTTTGCTCAATAACCCTCTAGCGCTATGTTGTGCTGTACAGCACCGAAACTGCATGGCGGGTCAGAAACCTCAGGAAATAGAAATTTAACTAGTTATCACTCTCATTGAAATGCATATTTTTAAATTATAATAATTTATAAGTAAAATATATACTGTATCTTTTGCATATTATATTTTTATATAACATGTTTACTTTTATCTGAATTGACCATAGAAAGGGCAAACAAATTCCACATTCGAACATCGTTTCCACGAAATGATGTAAAAATTCATTGTTTGCAAACATCGCTCTTTTAAGTATGTTGAAAGTTTCAGCCAGATACAGCGCATAGTTAATGCTTGACAGACTTCTGAATTGGTTATTGTCCTAACTGCATACAAATGAACAAAAACAAATTACGCTCAAAGATGAAATATATTTCATTTAAAGCGCGCAGAAAAAAATACGCATCGAAGTTCATGGGGACTCTGAAACAACGTTTCCGTATAAATCAGTTTAAACGTGGTCGCACTTACATCGAAGATGAATCGTGCTCAGGACGCCCAAACTAAATCACCCAGAAAACATCTTTTAAACTACAATTATCATAATGGAAGACCCTCGAGACAACTGAGATTATAGACACTGTAGCCCTGTCCCGACAACAATTTGTCTCTGCATATTCGTACCTGCTGCGAGTAAGTAAGGAGTTCAAATATATGACTGTAGCAATAAAAATGTTGGCAGAGGTTGGGAAGAAAAAGGTGAATGTTTAGAAAGAATTAAGGGACAAATGGATTAGAAAAGTGAGGCGAGAAAAAAGAAAGAAAGAAAGAAAGAAAGAAAGAAAGGCAGTAAATGAAACAGGCCTCTAACCATGTCGAAGAGCAGGGAAATGAAAATGATTGAATGGTGTTTAATGCCCGTTTTTGCTACAGAGGCACCAAAGGCGAAGGACACTGATGATACACGAGATGAAATGATGTATTGGGAAAGGATTTTTTTTAAGGAAGGAATCGTTCCAGGCCTAAGTTTAGGGTACCTCCCCGGCATTTGTCATTTATGAGGACTGAGGAAAACCCGGAGAGAACCTCAGTCAGGGAGGACGGTCCTGGCGGTATCCGAACCCCAGACCTCCCGCTCACAAGACCGCGCCTTAACGACCTCGGCCACCCGTGGCGGTGAAGACCAGGGTATCATGACATGTTAGAGTCTCAAGAGAAATTGGGTTAGTCTCAATTGTAAGAAATATATAAATCAGTGTGATACTTTTTGTAATGAAAGATTGAAATAAATATTCTATGTTATTGCATCCGCTACGACTTGTCCCAGAATATAAAGTGTCCCTAAATAAATAAATAAATACATACATACATATCAATTTGCAAATTCGTCCCAGGAAAATAGTCCAGATCAGTTTTGTCTCAACAGATTGGCCACCTCAAATTGTGCTTATTGGCTGTTGAGATAAGCTACGAAATCCTTTGACATTCAAAGTTTTTAATTTATTTAGATTACGGCAGAGTCTACCACTATACTTAAAGGTGCTATATTTGAGATTTTAAAATGTGCATACCATGCTTAGAAAGAAAATTAAGAAAAGCCAAATGACTCTGTTAATTGTATTAATCACTACATAATGTTTTTGTTTCCAGATGGAGATAATTTCCTGGTTCTGGCTCGTACTGCCAACACAATTTGAAGACGCATATTTATTATTTGTTGCAGTGTCCAATATTTGTGTTTAGTTTTGTACAGAATACACATTCAAGGCTCACAAATTTAGAAAGGGAAAAGCCAAAATTGATTTGCAATATATATTTATGTATAAAACATAGAAAATGTCAGAGAAAAATGGAATGCATAAATGAATGGAAAATTCAATTTTCTTATGTATACAGCTGGTTGTAAGAATACATGAAGTTGTACTTCCCACACACATGTAATTTATACTTATTTCATGAAAATGAATTTCGTCTTTATACAATCATCATCTTTTAGTATAAACTATTTCAGATCAATAGGTCAGTACAAATGTTAATTTGGTAAAAATTATCTGGGGCAAATATATAGGGAAAAACAACTTATAGGGAACGAATTTTTTGAAATCAATTTTTGTGATATAAGATTGCTGAATCAAACTTTCTGTAGACACCTCAATAAAGCGCGAAAAAAGTGCATATGGAAAAGTTGTGTGCGAGGTGGTACCATAACAATTGGCTGTAGATCTGAAAAAGCAATTTAGATGCAATGGTTGGCTATATTTAATTAAAATTATGGAGGATAAAACAACTAAGAGAAGTATATTATGAAGCAATGTTAGACTACTTAATAGATAAACTGCAGAAAACTGTCTGGTGCACTTTCATCGGAACCAGCGTCGTCCCACACATGCACAGTCACAAAGACTTAAAATGTATTTTTTATTCACCTTATTTGCCATACTTTTATAGTTTATTTCTGTTACGAACTTAAAACTTTGAGCAAGTGGGAACTTTTCAATGACTGGGATTCTACGTCATGAGTGCATTTCTGCAGAATAGGGAAAATAAATCAAACTATTTTTACGACTGGATGATAAAAGTAAACTCGTTAGCCTATGTGTATAGATCTCATAGATACTACGTGAAGAAATAAAATTAACATTTTCCTAAAGAAGCTAAGCTTTCTTTTACACGAATTTTATCAAACAGCTCTCGTGTTAGACATCAATAGCATAAAAAACAGCGAAAGCTTCCTCCAACCTTAACTAGACATTTATTTTACTGCGTAAAATGAAGTATTTTATTAAAGATTATAAATAATTAAAAATAAGAGAAATAAAATTCAGCATGGTGATTAAAAACGAGGTTGGCAGCCTAGTTATTACAGCAATCAAAACAAAAAAGACGACAATACGAACCTTTTGGTTACCATGACTATTCTTTGCGTTAGAGCCGTATATTCATTTAAAGCTGTCTGTATTTATAATCAAATCTACAAATAGGTATAATTTCATTTACAACAGCTCATTAACTTTCTTTCTGCAGTAGAACAGAATATAAATCATTGCATTTGTATCTGCTATTATAATCGTTAGTGTTATTACCAGGCCGTTCACTTCTTATTGGCCCTTTTTGTTATTGAATTGAGCCTCCCATGAGGTATTCACTTCAGCGCTTTCCACTACTTAATATTCAGCTCTCGAACCTGGAATTCTTCTTTTTCACAAGTTCGAAAGAGGGAAAAAACACTATTTTTTTTCAAGCTCTAGCTTCCTCTCCCTTCCGTACTTATATTATTTTTATTGACTGTCACTTGTGAAAGACTGATGACATCTACGAAGTCAGTACATAAAGTGAGTGAGTCGAGAGAAACCCTTAGGCGATCCTCACTTTATGGATATTGGTCTCTTAGTCACTTTTCTCTATTTCTCGTGGCTGACAGAACAGAATGCAGCTGCAGATGAAGCTGGTTTATTCCATTCCAGAAACCTGCACCAACTTGCAAATACTGTGACAGGGTTCATCTACTAGCTTGAGGCTCTCAAAGACATTCTAAAAACGTGGTAACTATGTCCATGATGTAAATTTTTATTTACTATATACGAGGGTAGATCCATAAGTTCCTGGCCTAATCATAAAAGATAAAAACTATATTTCACTTTTTAATATAGTTGCCCTTTATTGCATTATACTTCTCATATCTTTGAATTAACTAACCCCCTCCCAAAATAGTCAGAACTCTTATCTGCAAAATGGACAGAGCAGCATCCATCACTTCTACGCCACACTTAAATTCCCTTCCTCAAAGATCCTTCTTGAATTTTGAGAAAAGGAAATAGTCACTGACAGCTAGATTTGAGCTGTAGGGTGGATGGTGGATCTCCTTGAAGTCATATTTCTTCACAGAACCTGCAACAAGAGTTGTGTGCACAGGCTCAGCTTTACTCGCCTTTTCTCTTTCATGGAAAAACGTAATCTGTGCAGTAGGCCAGCATAGTAATCCCCATTTACTGTGGTGTTCCTCTCCTTGAAGTCAATGAACGTCGTAGACATGGGCGTGACTAACACCCATGACTAGCTCAGGGTTGGATAATATAGTTGGGATTTTCAGACTGATACTTCTGGGGTGAAAGGAGTGTCATTTTAAGTATAATAAAATCCGATGTATAGAAATTTACGGAGTTTATTAATGTTTTGTTAATACCACAAACAGTACACTTTTCTGATTAAGATATGCTCTGAGAACATTATTAGATGCAGAGGGAATACCAGACAGACGTGTTTTAATTTATACACATCTCCCGAACACTTTGCTTTATGTCCTGTTGTAACTCGTATACTATTTTCCTATATGTATATTAATTCTAACGCGTAACTCCTATCATTTACCACAGTTAATAATTTTGTTGTAATTTCTTCCACGAATTGTTAATCGTCACTTATCTTTACGTAAGTTAAAATTCTGTTTCTTTATGCGGAATAAGAATCACGATTTCTGCTAATAGAATTTAAAACACAACTTTTTTCGACGGAATCCAACTCATAACTAACTTTTGAGATAAAAAAGTCACTTATTACAATAGTATTACATTACATTGCATCATATTTTCAACATACACGTACTAAGCGAACGAAATTCGTTGATTTCTATTTAGTCGCAATAAAGCTGCCTGTCTCGTGTTTCATTCTTGGTACACATTATTAATATTGTTATGCTTGCCATTGGTTGATTCACTTAATATTATAATTTTCTTACCTGTAGTTTTAATCTTTTCATATTCTTGGCTATGTATGTGTTCCTTTGAATCGTTACATTTTCTTATTCGGTATGTCATAAAGGTCAACAAACAAACATTAAGATATACATTGTAATAGCCCTTATTTGATACATGAAATCTATACAAATGAGCTTACTAGATTTATACTATTTAAAACGCATTGCTAACGAATATTTGTTATTTGAGTTGAAAATTAAAGTCCTTACCTAACATAAAACCATGTGCAAATGAACGTATCAAATTGAAAAGATTCAGGCATATTATCAATGGACATTTGGAGCGTTAAATCGAATGTTACGGCCTTTATCTTACATAATAACATACTAAATGGATTTATTAAATTAACATAACTAAATAGTTATTACCATTAAATGTTTGTGGCTCTATCTTGAGCATTATATCCTTTACCTAATGTAAAAATACGTGAAAATGAACTTATTACAATAATATAGTCAAAAACTGTTATCAATGAGTGTTTATGGCCTTAAATTGGATATTTTCCGTTTCAAACTTATATGTTACAGCAGCTTAAAGTTCAAAACATAGAAGGGCAGAATTGCACAAGTATAACCAAAAATGTTTTCTTTTTCTTTGGTTTCTAAATATAGGTTACTAACAATTTTCGTATATTTCTTTTGTTTCTTTCCTAAGTGTTGATAGCATTTACATCATGCAATTTGAGAAATGTTTAAATAAAGAAAACAGGATGCAACTTTTAAATACAGAAAGATATCGGATTATAAATTCCTACAAGGAGATATAATGTTTGTAATTAATATTTACAGTTAAGTTTTGTTCTCTAGAACATTGTCATATGTTTTCTTACAAGTATGCACGACTTGGTTGTTTGTCAACAAGAAAATAATGCTACTGATAATTGTCATTCTAAGCTGGGGACGCTTTACAACTAAACAGTAAAATGCACAAGACTGGCAGGGATATAACTGTGTGACGTTCCATAAAAAACGAAGATATTTGCTGGCTGCAGTCTCGAAAGGTAGGAAAGACTGCGGACTAGTTACGATTTTAGTAGTAGCTATTACTTTAGGCAAATAATTTTCACTATGAACATGAATCCCTTCTTTGGTTAGAGGGTCGTGTTACTGATGTGAAGGTCGTGGGTTCCATCCCCCATGTGTAAATTTTTTTCTTACTTGCAATATTTTTACTCTAAGAATAAGCGTTAGTTTTTTTTAACCTTTATAGCTTTTCTATGTATTCTTAATCAAATAAATGTTTTTTTTCATAGGTTAGGTTAGTTCCGTTTTAGTTTAATAAAAATAATGGAACATAAAAATATTACTTCATAATAACAATTTCTAGTTCATTACTTATTTTTTATTTTATTTCTTTTTTTTAATTTTTCTGTGCTATTCTCAATGGAATAAATGTTACTTTTGCGATTAACAAAAAATAATATAACATAAAAAAGTTTCATTCACAATAACAGCGCTTCCATACGAAACTAAGGCATTTGCTGGCTGCAGTCCCGAACGTTAGCGATCGGCTTTCTTCGCTATGGTTCGGTTTGCAGTTGTAGATGGCCTCTAATTGTATGGGCGAGGCAGTCTATTTAGCGACTACTTGGTCATGTATGTTGACGTCAGTTTATGTACTGTTATGTGTAGCAAAGTGTATTTGATACACTTTATGAATATTACAATAAGCATAGATATTTTATTTATTACATACCTCTATTTATCCATGGTGCAGAGAGATCCCGTTTGTTGCTGCGCATGTAAAAAACAGTTAGAGCTTCCACGGCTAGAATCCTAGAATTAGAAAACAACATAGTTAAATATCAGTAACATTTGCCTGATGTATGGACAAGTATTTTAAAAGAAAATTCAATTATGATAATGCAAGATAACTATCAGAATATTATTTGGAAGCAGTTTTTATAAAACAAAAACAACAAATAAAACTATTTGAATTATTCTGTTGTCACAGCACGGTGTTACTTTATGATATGTTTGTGTAATGGTGAAAATGACTGACATTATATATCATTATATGCCTATACAAAATGTTTCTCAATGAATATTATGTGATATATATATATACTTTTAGGCAGAGTGTTGTAGCGTAGAAGCGTGGTAAGTAAGAAGTAAGGTACTGTCAACCATAAAAGCAATAACTTCTAGAAGACTTTTGTATCTTTAAACTTTTCAGCAAAGGTCCAAGGATTTCACAATATAGCTAAAATGTCTCAAGTCACAGGGTGTAATAATGGAGGCCTCTCACACAGAATGACCCAAACTTTCCATTGCCCATTGGTTACGATTTTAGTAGTAGCTTTTACTTTAACACAATATTTTCACTCCGAGCATGAAATTCTGTGTAGGTTAAGGCGTCGTGATCTTGATGTGAAAGTTATTGGTTTGATTCCCCATGTATAAACCTTTTTTTCTTACTTGCAATTTTTTTTCTCTCACAATAAATCTTACCAGTTTTTTTAATCTTTATAATTTTTCTACACTACTCTTAATCAAATAAATGTTACTTTTTTCATAAGTTAGGTCCCCATATCCATGTATAATATTAATAATTAAATATATAATGAAAAACAGATGCGGATATTGACAACTTGTTCAACGTCTCATAGCATTTGCTACTACCTTCCGTTTGATATATTCCACACTGCATCACCACACAAAGACAATCAGGACTTCAAGATACTGCTAAATGTGCAGAACCTCTTCTCTTTATCTCCCTATGCCTTATTAAGACATTCCCTGATGTAATAATGTAAAGCGTGCAGATGCTCCATCTTGCTAGAACCATATTTGCAGTTGAGGAATAATTCAATCATATTGTGCGCTATCAAATTTAATTCATGGCATCTTAAAAGAAATACGGACCGAAGATAAATTAAGACCCTAACATCACATACTGCGGATAGTTCAAATTGTAGCTAGCAAACTTTAAGAAAAGATTGATAAACTATCATCTTTGCAGGGCATTTGCTTCGATAACTGCAGCACAATTGAGAATTTCACATCACACTTGGAGGAAATAATTCTCAAATTATGAAAAAGGCGGCGTTCATAGACACTTTGGAATAAGTTATTGTCAATATTAAAATTTGTTCAAATATATTTTCTGTAATCATTCTATATCGACGCATTAATGTTATACAGGAATATGAGGACAATAATTAGAAGATTTTGGGTCTTTTAGTTAATCCCGCATAAAAAAGCAACACTTTAATCAACAAAGGGTTTCTAATTTCTTGGAATAGGTTGATATATGTCTCATGTGGTTTTCTGTGGAATGATATCCCAAAATATCTATCAGTTGCTTTAGAGTTCCTGAAGAGGCAAGCTCACTTCTAGTCTGATGCTCTAAAACTTTGTTAGTGATTCCGAGAATGGAAAAGTAAGGGAAGATATTTAAATGTATCATTCTACCCTACAAACTAAGATAAAATGTTTGGCATGTGCTAAGCGAACTTTCATCATATTAAGGAATTACCTCTATCACAAAATGAAAACAAATTCTTAGAATCATGTAGAAGATACCAGTAACAACACAATCTTGACAGCAATATGATATGTTGAATATGAAAGCTCAAGTTGTTCTTACAGATGATGTTACAATACGTCCATCAGAATACCTGCTAAAAATGTCCCTTTTAAAGGTTTATGTAGTCCTACTTTTATCAGCAAAAAAAAAAAAAAAAAAAAAAAAAAACACTAGGTATACCTAATTGATAAAAACTACACTACACAGCACGCAAACAATAAACATAAATTACTGTTAAATTTTCTTTTTCTTAGCACAAAAACACAACACCTATATTAAAAAATCGTCAAACGTCCATTTCCTACAGAGCGCAATGGAAAATAGTTCTATGAACTAAATGCGAATCTGATATGTTTGAAAAATAATTTAGTTTCTTGCAAAATAAATACATACGGTCCTCAGGCATTACCTTGCAAAAAACACAAATTACCTGGGCTCTTAAGGAATGTCTAGTGGGGCAGCTTGTTGAATAAATTGGTACCATTTGCTGATTTTGTGGAACATGCGAGTTCGTAGATGGAAGCTCGTTTTTAGTTGAAATTTGGTAAAAGTATAAACGTATTTTCTTTTACTAATTCTATTTTTATACTTAGTCTCCAATTGTATGATCTTACACGAGGAAGAAACAAATGTATGCGTGCCAGCGCGCGTAGGCACTTTCTCGCTGCATCAGCTAAGCTGTTTTATCTTCAAAGAAAGTTCCATGCCAAGTATCTTTAGGGACACTGAGAGTGAGTTTTTGGCCAAAATCTGTCAATTTTTTTTTCTGCAAATGGTTCCTTGAACCTTTGGACATACACCACAAAGAGTCACCATTTGCATAATTTAATTAAACTTTTCCAGAATGTGCAGAAGTATCCATTGTAATATTCCATTGGACAGAATACATGCTAACACCAATAATAATTTCAAAAAAATATTTCTATAAAAATTATTAATTTTAAAAATTAAATTTCTTACAGATTTAAAAATTCTCATAGTTTACTCATTAGATTTATTAATTTAAAATATCTTTATATACAATTTTTGTGTGTGGTTCAACGCTCCAGTTACAATAATACCAACCAATTTTCTCAACTCAAGAGCCGCATGGAACATTTTGATTATGCCACATATTTATGTATTTTGTGTAGATGTTAATCTAACAGCAATGCAACCAGTACAAACGTTTCAGAAAAATGTGAAACTTTGAAAATCCCCCCCCCCCCAATTCTTCAGAGACGCAAAGTGGTCAAAGTGCGCCGGCCAGCACAAATAATAACATCGGTGCGCAGTTTAACACGTCATCAGTGTTGATTGTAGCACGTGGGTCAGTTACTGCACTTCTTGACGCATTAACTCTGTAAATCACCACACAACAATGTTCTTATCGACCGCACAACTTCCATCCCTGCTAACAAAAGGTTTATGGATGTTCAATGCACTTTCGTTTTCGTGAATCAAAACTTTAATTACAACTCGTTATTTGTAACAGGAGTCTGCAACAGAATCACTATATCTCTCCCATTCGTAGGAGTTATTTGAAACTCGACACACGCACGGAAGAAACATCAGATTTCAACCATTAAAAACGCATTCTTCCAACTCTATTAAACAGCCATCGTGTATTAAGCCTTCTGAATGACAACAAGAAAGCGTAGCTCAGGCAATTTTAACGCAGTACGAATGTTGATCATATTTTTTAACATAGTATAGCAGAAAATAAATTAACATAATCTTACTCGTAGTGAAGTACCAGTGTAACCAAATGTTTCTAAGCTATCATTTTGGCGTCACTTGTTCGTACCTCTTAAATAGATAGAAGTTCTGCACATTCTTATGTACAAACGAAAGTTGTAATAATTGCAACTTGAGTTTATCAATTTTCGCAATAAACTCCTTCTTTCCTGAGAGCTAAGGTAAAAACATAAGAATAAAACTAATTCAAAGAATATAAAATATTTATAAAGTAAAATTTCAAGGACCATTCGTTATATCAAGTGCGGCAAACATTGTGAACGAATATAAATTTTTCTAAAAAATGCGATGTCAGTGAAGCTTGCATTCCATTGGACAATATGGACAAAAATAATGTAATTTCACGTTAACATTTAATAATTGATAAACAAACTATGTATATACAAAGAATGCCAAAATGTATACACACACTTCAAGCAACTACTGATTGAGCAACGTTTGCGAAAGTGTCCTCAGCGATTGCAGCACATGCCGTTTCAATTTCTTCCCGAAGTGCTGTCAGTGTAGCTGGTTTTCTACGGTAAACAACATCCTTAAGAGTTCCCCATAGGTAGAAGTTCAACGGAGTTAGATCCGGAGAACGCGGTGGAAACCTCTTAGTCCAATTGCCTTTGAACTTCAACAACATTCTCGGTTTTACAACACCACTTGAAAATTGTTTTCCGCTGTTCAAAACGATAATCTTGGCTCCATTTTGTTATAGCAACGCTAGCATAACGTAATGTCAGTCACATCTGTTTATAGAACATCATTCGTTCATTGTTGATTTGTCACGTAGTAAGGCTATCGTAATGAATGTGAGTCACATTTGTTTACAGAACCTCGTACTACACATTACTGTTGTTTTTCGGTTCAACTTTGTTATATATTATATAGATATCTACTGTGAAAGTGTGTATACATTTTTTTGGCACCCTGGGTATTTAAGCCCGTCATCTCCCTGTAGTTACTTCATGCATTTTTACCGACCACAGTATGCGAGAATTGTGTACATAGGCGTGCAAATTTTACCTTTTTTTCATTCATTTCCTTCATTTTTTTAATATCTTGGGCGTAAACCTAACCTCTCAAATAATTTCACAATCGACTATGGGTTACAAAGGCACAACCGTTTGCATATATATGTGTAGATGCCTTGTTGATAACAATAAGTGTTGTTCTCTTCCTCTTGTGCAGTCTCCGTGTTGATAGAAATAGATCCTTGAGGAAGAAAAGCGCCTCTGTTAGACGATGAAAGGAGAGGGGGAAGGAAAGAACTTAATTTGCACTTTAATATAAACATCCTACGGTTTAATGACGTCATAGAAACTTACCATACTCCATCATAACGCCTCAGGTTATTTCACTCTTTGTAGTTTCGTAATAGACGACATTCTGAAGGTGTGACGTGTACTGGTTTAAAGCAAGATCGTAGTTTGCATTTAATTTAAAGCGAAGTAGAACGGCGTACAATATAAAAAGAAAGAAAGAGAACGTATGCACAGTTCCTTTAAGGTAGCTATTTCTAAGAATTTGAAATTTTGTACTCTCGTTGCTATTATGCAACCAACTTTGGAAAAAAAAAAAAAAAAAAGGTAAGACATTGTAATATAACAATATATGTGTGTGTGTGTGTGTGTGTGTGTGTGTGTGTATGTGTTTGTGCTTTCTGGCTCACAACCAGTCTTTCAGAAATAAATGGCGGTTTGAGTACTATTAATTTTAAACCGTAAAACAGGAATATAAATATCTGCGCATATACAGAATGCATAAGAACTCTACCGAGAGGAGGGATGTTCAGGGATGTTTGCTGAGGGTTTAGGCATAAGGAACCCATGGTCTCTCGTAGCTCGTTAAGGAGTAGTTTGATTTGCTTAACATGTATTGTCTCGTGCGCCGTGACAGATGTAATTCAATCATTTAGCCATTCCTTCTGACGACTATAATATCATATTGTCTGTGCTATAGACACCGGATGCAAAATGTAACATAAACGTTTTGGGCTCCACAGGTGGAAAGAGGACTCAGAGGAATTGGGTTGGGTTTAATATAGCAACGAGGCACTGCAAATTATAAAAATATATGGAAGAAGGTTATAACAAGGCTAGAGGCTATCAGCAGGCAGAAAATCGAGGCAGAACTTAACACGAAAGACTCATTGAACCTATAGAATGAAATTAAACTAGCCTGGGGTAAAGAGGCATGCATACTCATTCTAGGAAAAAAGGCGAGATCAGGAATGACTTGATTTTTATTGGGAAGTTAGACGGCTCAAGAAATAACGGTTAGTTCTGGTAGTAGAATCTGTTCAGTTTGTGCAGGGGATGAGGAATGGGTACTTAGTCTAGCAGTATGTACCAACTGGTAAAACCTGAGAAAAACGCTGTTTCCTGAAAATTTGTTTAAGGCAATTAGAGGACGATTAGTATAATGGTAGCTTTTGCGAACCACACAAATTGGTTGAATATGCGCAATTTCCTAGCCAAAGCGCGCGAAGCTAGAAGCAATTTATTTTCTGGTTAGAACACATTAACTAGTATAATTATAAAAAATATGTAATCTGTATGCATTCATATATCTGTAAATATCGTTTTTCCCATTTTAGTGTATTTATTATTATTATTATTATAAGTATTATTATTATTATTATTATTGTTGTTTCATTTGTATCATTATTTGTTCCTCTTTTTAAATGTGTATCATCCTTAAGATGTCCGGTCTATGGCAAATGCATAAAATATATTTGTAATGTGTATACAGAATTGTATAACAATTAAGATACAACAACAGCAACTACTACTATTACTACCACTACTACAACTACTACTATTACTACCACTAATTCTTCTACTATTTCTACTATTACTACCACTGCTACTACCACTACTACTGCTAGTACTACTATTAATACTTCTACCGCTACTACCATTACTACCCTACTACTACTATTACTACTACTATTACTATTAATACTTCTACCGCCACTACCATTACTACCCTACTACGACTACTACTACTACTACTACTACTACTACTACTACTACTACTACTACTACTACTACTACCACCACCACTACTACTACTCTACCACTACTACTACCACTACTACTACTATTACTACTACTCTACCACTACTACCACCACCACTACTACTACTACTACTACTACTACTACTACTACTACTACTACTACTACTACTACTACTCCTACTACTACTACTACAACTACTACTACAACTACTACTACTTCTACAACTACTACTACTTCTACTACTGTTTTTACATATTATGTGTACAGAAACGGATAACCAAAACTTACATAACAAATTACAGTAATGTATATGGAATTATGCAACAATTGTTAGGCAAACAGGAAAACTTTTGTTATATGTCTATCCAACAGTTTTGGTCTGTAACTGTACTGTTCCTTTACAACAGTTCGAAATGTCGTTCCATAGTCAGCTCGGTCATTAGATATGACGCCATTAGAGTCAAGTGAGGAGCTTAGTTTACGAGACTCCAGACGACACTTCCATGGACCTGGTTGCAAGGATCGTCGCAGGCACTGCGGTAGTACGCCAATCTCTGCAATGCAGGAGCGTGTGCGACAGTCGCTGTTCAAGTGATCGTGATTATTTCGGTAAATATTTCGGAAAACTGCTGTAAAGAAACAGATTACAGTTAGAGTAACGGAACAGTTGAACGGTGTGTAGCTAAAGTGAACGTGTTTTGCCTAAGGGTTGTTGTATTACGCATGTTATATTTGTGTTATTGGAAGTATGTTTCTGTACACGTGACACTGTATTACAGTCGTCAGAAGATAATCAGTAGTTAATTGATTCACATCTGTCACGGTTCACAACTAAATACTCAGTAGCGAGCTGCCGGCGACCATGGGTTCCTACAACCTCTGAAAGTTAAACGGCAGAGTTCATATACATCCTGGATTTTTATGTTAGCATTTTATTTGAAAACTTGTGTTCTATTGGTGTTATCACTGGTGAAAATTAATTGCTCTTTTGTTATAGTAAGAGTCTGTTGGGAAGCACGAATTTAAATTTGAACATATTGCCGCGCAAACCAATCAAAATGTTCTAGAGGTGTGGGAAGAAGGAAGCACCATCGAACTCACACTTCAGCGTTGATTCTGAAAGTTTCGAGCTAGAAATTGTCAGCCTTGAAGTCGATAAAGGTCGAGGACACCATAGTAAAGTTGATGATCAACGCAAGCAAATCGATGAAGCAAATACACGTCAAGCTACTCGAGGACTTTCTAAATAACTTAAATTGAACCTTCAAGTGTATGACCTCTTAAAGAAAATATAAAAAGTGAACATACTTTATAAAGAGATTTTGTGAATAAAACAAACATAAAATGTGTAGATTTGAAGTCTGTTCTTCAATGCTTTTGCGCAATAAAAACTATTTTTTTGTTTGGGATCG
Organism: Metallyticus violacea; assembly: GCA_030762175.1. NCBI lineage: Eukaryota > Metazoa > Arthropoda > Insecta > Mantodea > Metallyticidae > Metallyticus > Metallyticus violacea. The sequence continues at coordinate 123,181,123 of CM060835.1, forward strand.
TAATGAAAAACGGCTTCTCTATAAAACCGCAAACTATCGCCATAATGAAGCACCAAAACACTTCGCAAAGCGAAAACTACAACAGCGAAAGGGTGGCCTATGTCCGGCTTCATGCGTTACAATCTTCTGCATCATGGCGAAATAATTGTTGTGGAAGACTGTTGTCAAGAAATTTACGTTATGTATTACATGCTGCCTAGGTTAATAAAAAAACACATATTATTCATGATTCACCCGATCTTTCATTGCACAGTATTCTGAACATAAAGTTTTTAGTAACCAGGAAGAAGCTGAGGGGCATTTAGAGCTTTCATCTCCTCTACGAAGGTGGATCCATAAGTTTCCGACCTCGCCGATAAGAATTATCGCCTTACCCAAAATCCTTATCTGTGTTATATCTTATCTGTTACGTAAACAATTGCAGGTGTAACTTCCGCTTTGCTGTGTTCACTTGTTCAGATATAGTTGCATAAAGGAGGCTATGTGTAGAAGATTGTGACATGTTCAAAATGGAGATCGAGCTGATATTAAGTTCTTCACAAAAGAAGGCCTTACCCGAAATGAAATTAAACCGCGATTGGACGGTGTATAGGGGAAAGCATCCTCCGAAAATTCTACAGTAAAAAATGGGCCAAACCTTTTAGAATGTATCGAGAAAGCATTGAAGACGAAGAGCGTGCAGGTCGGTTCTTGGAGGTGTTCTTTCCTGAAAACATCGCTCTTGTGGAAGGAGAAATTATGTAAGACCGGCGGCTCAAAGTTACAGAAATAGCAGCAAGGTTGCGTCTTTCTAAAACAACAGTCCTTAGAATTATTCATGAACATTTAAACATAAATACGGTTAGTGCATGATGGGTGCCTAGATTTCTTTCCTCAGTCCAAAAGCAGCAGTCATCTATTGTCAGGCATTTTTTGCAGCTTTGTCGTGGCAATGAGAGAGAAATTCTGCAAACCAATGTTACAGGAGATGAAACTATAGTCATCTACTATGATTCCTTATCCAAAAGAGAATCAATGGAATGGAGCAAAACAGGCGAAGCACCACCTCTAAAGGCCAAGGTCACTAAGTCTAATAAAAAGATTTGGGACTGTGAAGTACTTTCAGAAGAGGAACACCACAGTAAAAGGGGAGTACCTTGCTGACCTACTGCACAGACTACGTGCTTCCATCAAAGAGAAAAGGCGAAGAAAACCTGTGCTGTGTGCCTTCTTCGCGATAAAGCGCCTGTGCACACAGCTCTTGTTGCAAAGGAAGTTATGGAGAAATGTGGCTTCAAGGATATCGACCGTCCACCCTACAGCCCAGATCTAGCTCCCAGTGAATATTTCCCATTGTCACAACTGAAGAAGGACCTTCGAGGAAGGAAATTTAAGTGTGACGTAGAAGTGATGAATGCTGTTTATGCCCATTTTGCAGATTAGACTTCTGACTAATTTTGGGGGGAGGGATACAAATGTTAATTCAAAGATGTGAGAAGTGCATTGCAATAAAGGGTAACTATATTGAAAAGTGAAATATTGTCATTATCATACCTAGAAACTGTTTCGGACGGTTATGGACATACCCTCGTAAAAGCTACGATTTTTAAATGGTACAATTAACTTGCTAGTACTTGGAAAAGTGAATGGATACCCATGGTGATTATTTTGATACATATAGTAAGTTTTAGTTTTATGGGTGCTTTATTGATATTTAAACGGTCCTAATTTCCTAACGATCTAATATTTTTACCCTAAGACTACCTTGGTTTTCTTTATAATCACCATTCTCTCATCTTTTATTAAAAGTATCTAAAATTTGGCATCATTGCTAATTGAACTATTGCCTGTGTTTATATCAGGGTAGAGTGATTAAATTCTGCTCTTTGATATTCCGATGTAATTTCCAATTTTTATGCGCTTACCTTCGCTTCTTCTACCGTTTAGGGATAAGAAACAAGGGTTTGTTTTACAGATACTCTCACAAGAATGCAGTTACAGATATACGTTTTACAATGATGATGATAATGGACCGTGACTTTCTCGACGACAAAGTTATTGACTAGGGTACATGGCCACAATGTTACATTAGAAAGAATGTTTAATTCCTTCAAAAGTTACGAACCTGGCACTCCACATATATATATTCCTACGGCGCTGATCTCTGGTTGCTAAACTCTTTACAGATTAGATAGAATTTCTATATCTTCTTGAGGCCTTAAATAAAACATCAAGTTTGAGGTAAAACTTTGATCCAGCTAGATAAACATCTGAAATATGTAGCTGTACTAAGTATCTGTTACCAAATTCACGTGTTGATCGCATTGTGACCCTTTGATCGTGCCGGATAGCCAAAAGGCCAGAGGGGAGTGCAGGTGTGAAGCGATGTCTACCGTCATCAATCTTGAGGCTAAAAGCAAATTGGCTGTCACTTGGCAGGCATCCATTGTTTAAGAACTTGAACGATGTGAGTGTACTGAACCAAAGAAAAGTATCAACCAAAACTTTAGCTTTGGCTAATGAGGAACTATGCTGTATTTGATTCCAGGGCTAAAACTATCGTTATTGCTATGTTTACCAGTAGAGTATCTGGTGTTTCAGTTGATATTCCTGGCTAACTTATAAATTTGCCTTCAAGTTTGCGTTCTCTCTTTCTTTAGACGATGATAAAGGAACAGGAAATCAGCAGTAAAAAAGGTATACATCTTCTGAGTGTTAGGATTAGACTATTAAGACCAAAATATAATAGAAAATGTTCTTTGAAGTCACCTGGGCTTATCCATTTAACTTTCTGTTCGTTTCGTACCGAAAGATAGTCATGCTTTATCTTTTCTAATCATCAAAGATGTTGCCTAGTCCATAGAACAGGGTGATACTGTCAATAGAGGCCCCAAACTGTTGCACATAAAATGTATGTTATGTAGAATATAGCAAAGTTATACACACACTCATCAACTATGCAAATAGCTGCTCATAATCTATGTTGAAAATCTTCTATCAAACAAACTTGTTATATGTGCTTCTCCAAGTTCTGGAATATTTCTGCCAAATGGACGACATCAACTGCTTCAAGCTATTGGCCTAAAGCTTCTTTCAGCTATTCGATTGCGCGGGGTTTCTCTCCAATAGGCCTAAAGAAACAACCAGGAGACGTTAGGCTGGATTAGATTATAGGTAGCCGAACATTTTTTCATGATATGTTTAATTCTTGAACACATAACGCATGATAAACGCGTAGTTTTTATTTTTGGTTGCTTTTTGGCACGTGTCATATGGGAGATAGTCTTGAAAATGTCTTCGTTTTATGGTGACGCCAATAATTGCTTCATTAGATTGTTTGCTGTTTTTAGACAATTTGCACAGTCCTGAATGACCAATTTTGCTGTTGTCTCTTACATATTTAACCCGTTTCCGAATGCAACACTTGAATGGCATTGGTCTTTCACCAAATTAACTTCAAAATGGGCGTCTGGAATGCTTTACTTGAACCTGTTTGCCAGCATTTACAAACGAAGAGCACGTACTGTGAGAATGTGTCTGTACGACATTAGAGTTACAATTGCCGAGATGCGGTGACGCGTAACAATGAAATTGAATGGACAATTCCATTATATAGTGGGGATTTACATGCTGTTTTGCATCGTTGAAAATGTGTATATCGATTTTGCAAGCCATTAACTAAACAACATACAATTTTGTATACAATAGTTTAGGGCCAGTAGCCAGACAGTCATCCCGTATTTTATGGATCAATTTTATATAAAATATATAATATTAGTTGCAAAGATATATTATTATAATTATCAGAAAGTTCTTCAGGTTCGTCATAGTTTTGCATACTGATTAGCTAAATTCCCAATCACTTTTGATTGCCATCTTTGTTTTTACTGGAAAACCTTAAATAGTAAGAATTTGCTTTGTGCCTCTGACTTGCCACTAGGAAATATTGATCATTTTTGTTTCAAGCCTATGAAATATTTGTGATTATTGTGATCATAAGCGGTTATAATTTCTGGTTCTTAGAAAACAGGCCATACGAATAAATTTCTTAACAGTTCTCGTTAGAATTCACAAGTTAAAGAACTTTCTGTGGATTTTATATGTAGAATTTTACAATATTTATGATAATTGTTAACAATTATTTTATACTCTTCCTGAGGTTAAGGGATTATAACTGGAAAGAGTCACTGCACTTAAGTATCCAACAAATTAGAAGTAAACATTCGTCTTGTCATTCACACTTGTTATATATTGCTTTATATAATTGCTTTGTTGATCTGCATGCATTTGTACTTTTTTCGTAATAAACTTCAATTTTTTGCGTTTATCTTTATTCCACGCAATTTCTAATATTTCATGTAACTTTGAATAAATATGCAGCTTCATAACAATTATTCCCTACTGTGCAGCTCTAAAATATATACTATCGAACTTCAAAAAAGCACTTATTTGTTTCCATTTCTCAGTATTTAATTACTAATTCGCAGATTATTCCCAGAAGGCAGTCACATTACCAAGTGGTAGTGTTATTCTATCGAAATTCCAGCTTTTATTGCTAGCACATATTAATAATGGTTCTTTTTTTCATTACGAAATCCATTTAGGCACGATGAAAACAAAATGTCCATCAGTGCTCCATGTCAAAATGTAGCATTTCTACGAAACCGAATGAAGAGGTGAGATCTGGGAAGGACAACACATCGAATTTTAGCTAGGCATGAATTCAACGAACTGGAGTAGGGCTTTCTGCATCTATAATATTACTTCACAGCTGGGCTTGCAATCATTGTTACGATGATTGAAAAACTTTATGAGGCTGTAAGCAGAGAGAATCTCTTGTTGGAGTCTGCGGGCAAGTTGTAAAAAGTTTCTAGAAAAAAAATAGTTATTACCATTTTAACAGCCGAACACCTGCGAATTTCTTGGAACATGATAATAAAATAAAAAGCTAGAATATTATGTAGGACCCAGCTTTAGAGCCAAGTGAAAATTAAATTACTTATTTTTGTTGCAGATCGATAGCGTGAGTATATTTTATATAATTCAATCAACATATTCTTTAAATAAATAGCACAATGGAAATTTTCAAACTAGTAATTGCGTAATCTTTGGCATTGTGATCAACAATTGGCATGGCCACTATTTGTAAATGAAGTCAGCAATTTTGTACAGGCTTGAATTTCTCTCCTTTTTTGTTCTTCTTTCATATTGAGAAATGAATATTAGTACAGCAAAAGTTGTAGAAAGGGATAAACAGTAAACTGAAGAAAGAAAGCCAACATTACTTCAGTCACCGAGAAAAGGTATTCAATTTTTAGTGTTATAAAAAAAACATTAAGTTGTAAATTTAAAAAAAAAATTGTTAAAATATCTTCATGTTAATAAATATAATTAATAAGTAATTCTTAAGAAATGAGGATGAAAATGGTATTTAGATTTCACAAATCACACATTACTGTCCTGGCACACCTCCAGGAATATACCGAGGGGTGCCAAAAAATGTATACAAACTTTCATAGCAGATATCTATTTAATATATGCCAAAGTTGGACCGAGAAACAACAGTAATATGTAGTGTGATGTTCTGTAAACAGATGTGACACACATACATTATAATAGCGTTGCTACGTGACAGGTAAACCAACAATGAACAAATGAAGACAAAATCATAGTAAATCAAGAATGAACAAATGAAACCAAGATTATCGTATGATGTTCTGTAAACAGACGTGACTCCCATTACGTTATGCTAACGTTGCTACAACATATAGAGCTAAGATTATCGTTTGAACAGCGGAAAGCAATTTTGTAGTGGTATTGGAAAACTGAGAATGTTGTTTAATTTCAAAGGCAATATAGGCGTGTATACTGAACAAAACCGCGAACGCGAGTAACAATTGCATGCATTCGAGACAAATTTGAGACTCGTGGTACTGTATGCGTAAAAAACCAGCTACACTGGCAGCACTTCGGGGAGAAATTGAAACAGCATTTGCTGCAATCGCTGAGGACACTTTTGCAAACGTTGCTCAATTCAAGTTAAGAGAAAAGTGAACAGATAGATACATTGCATCCAACTAACTACCGGCGTATTGATGACGCCTAGGTTCGTTCGTTTATTGGAACACATAATATATAAACACAGATACGGTTACAGGAGTGAAAAGATGAAAAAAGTTTAAGTGTTAATAATAAAAAGCTTGGTACAATGAAGCTTGTTAACTACTGTATAAAGTTTGTCCATTCATTGATAAATTTCCCTCTGACAATAAAAATAACAAAATTCATAATTGAGAACTTTTTTATCCATATATCTCAAGAGTAAATGAAGGATTGCTGCTGAAGTAAATTAGAGAGGTCAGGCGGAAGGAGACAACCAGCTACTTACACAGCAGAGTGGCATGGAGTAAGGCGTCTTCGCTCTATTCGAGAGGCTAGCTCACCAGCCAGCCAAAGCCTGTCTCATATGGTTTGGCGCAAATTGCAGTCTTAGAATCACCTATGCTCGACATATGTACACGTTAAAACAAATAATTTATATGTACAATTTGTATTTGAAAACAAATTCTACAGCAAAGTTAGAAAACAGTTTTTTGAAAGAATCCCCATGTGTATTATCTTTAACATAGAGTAACCGTAGGAAACTTTGTAAACAAATATAGATAAAGCAGCTCTACTCTCAATTAGAATGACGATTGTTTACTGAAGAGAAACTGAGGATAATTCTGTTTGTACTCAGAATACAGATAAACGTGATTTTTGTAAGAAAATCTCCTACAAGACGAGAAAATTGAATAATGGCGCGCAGTAAATGCTTACAGATCTATGCAGCCTTTATTTTTTGAAACTACAGTCAATGTACAGAGAACAGAAATGCCACACTCACACCATTTTGAACAAACTGATCTACATTGAGTTTCAATCCGGGTATTTCTATCAAGGCTCTGCCATTGCGGATACAGTTCCTAACTTATTAAGTTTAATTTAGGAAATGTTAGAAAATAGGAGCATTAACGTTTCTGGCTCACATTATCCCCTGTCTAAATGTGCTTTTTATTTATGAGAAAACTTGGAAAATGAGGTTAACAATTTCCCAAACATTAGAAGAAAATATCAGGAGAAAAATTGAAATTGACTCAGATGAACTTTGTCAATGAGAAATGCTTAAACGATGCCAGAAATAGCTGGATGGAGGACAACATTTTCAATATCTCGTGTTACAAGTTGAGGGCTTATTTCCATTGTAATTCTATTTCAATTGTGAGAACTTGAATCAGTAGCAGAAATATTTTATTCGATTCGCCGGGAGTTGCCGCTTTGACTGGCCGGTCCCCCAGCCACCATAAAGCGGGCTCCTGCACCATGAAAGAGCCTGCGATTTTCATTACATGCTCCAAACTACATGTTGTGTTTTAATGTTACATATAATTTTACCATTTTATTGCAATTTTGTGCAAATTATACAGGAATAGTAATAGTTTACTCCAAGTAAATGTGTTTAGGGTGTCTTAACGCAAGTGCCATTTGGAAAAATGTTTTTTTTTTTTAGGTCATAATGTACTTATTCTTTAAAGATTTGATTTGGGTATCAATTGTATTAACGGAAAGGTTCATTTACTCCGTAGCGCACTGTCAAATCTCCTACCTTCATACTTCTCCTTTTTACTGCTGCAATTGCAACCGGTTCTCATTCTACTTAGAGTAAATTATCAAACTTTTGGATTCCACCCATAAAAACATATGAATATTTGAAGAAGTGAACCCTCAAAATTTAAAAAAGAAAGAATAAGATTTGACACTTAAACCTTAAAGAGTAAAAGAATGTAAAAATACTTAAATTTTTAATTTGCTCTCCCTAATTGTAAGATTTGAATAGCACTGCACTTTACAGAATCAACATTGGGAACGTTAACTATATGATCAACATCCACCTGAAGATACTATTTGAAATTAAACTCTCACTCGTTGCTTTCGTCTCATCAAATATCTACTACACATAAAACGATGATAAATTTTCGTACATTAACGGAATAAAACGCATTATATTTTCGTTAGATACCCGACCGAAATAATAGGCTTTTGAGAATGCCAGTTGTAGTTTATCAGATCAATGTATTCTATTACTACATTTTCCTTGCTTATAGCTCATGGTCAAGTGTGTCTGTTTACTGCGCCGGGAAGACGAGTTGTTCATCAGACTAAAATATCGTAATGTTTAATGGTTCGCAGCTCTCTCCTTCGGGTTTCACATTAAAAAGTAAATGAGCGCCGGGCTACCTCTTGACCTGTAGGTTGTAAATATTTCTTGCTGCCCATGTCGTGACGCACTCATGCAGCATGTTATAAGGCCTCTTGTCATCCCGTGCTATTCTGTGCCACCTATCGCTCAATAGGAATGTGTCATCCGCTAGATTCATCACCTATATTTTATTATTCAATGAATGGACAGCTTCAAATGAAAATAAAACGTAGAAAATGTAGCCCCCCTTGTTCTTATGAACGTGTGACGTGACGATAAAATAGCTAACTTCTTAAGCCGGGACGCCATAGAGTGCTAGTACGGTGTCCCAGTGGAGATGATAGTGAATATGTGCAACCCTTACACCATGGTCGCCATAGAGATGATTCTATCGAAAGAAATAATCACCATGACAGATCCGGGAATCGAATCCAAAACCACAGGAATACGAATCAGGAACTACCACTAAACCTTGGGACTGTCAAGTAGAAAAATATTAGGGTATATTGATATGCAGGGTGATTCAAAATGACTCTAATAACTTTGTTGTGCCGGATGGCAAACTGACGATTTTTCAAAATGCATGCATGGTTTGGGCTCTATGTGGTGTCAAAGTGTGACAGTTCTTCGGATATGGTGATGGACGTGCATTCAACGATTTGTCAAGAAATCTCCACCAACCCAACAATAGCATCACAGCGTGTATTTAACTACAAAAGCGATTTGTATTATCGACTTCCAACTACCTCGAGTCACAGTCAAAGGGCTTGTGGTTATGTGCGAAATACGACTTCATATGATGCATAAATCCGTGCTATAAAATCCTTCTTCTCTTTCAGCCTACTTTAATAATAAACCTATGTTGATTACCGTAAGCCATTTACGCTTTCGGGTTTTCTTCCGCCCACACATGCATCTTCTGCAACTTCAGATAGTCACTCCTGTAATATCAGCAGATGACGCTATCTCATTAAACTATGCAGCCTGTGAAATACTTCGTAGACAATCTCAGCTCTGCACCCATCTCCTCAACGCCGATGTACGTTCTGTAGTCACGTTGGAGGTTGACAATTCCTTGTTGTAGTTAAATGCACGGTGTGATGCTTTCGTTACGCTAGTGCAGGTTTCTTTACAAAGTGTGGAAAGTACGTATATCATCAAATATGAAGCGTTTCCGGAAAAGGGCTGCTTTTTGGAAAGCAATCATTTTGCCATTCTGCATAATGGGTAAATGTACAGCATATTTGTTGATTTTAAAATAGTCTTCGACAATATTCAGGGAGATACTCTTTTGGTAAAATTGTGTCAGAAAGGTGTCTCCAATTAAATGATAAAATTACTCTGCAATGAAATTCGTTGTTAAGACCTGATCAGAATGTAGATCAACGAGCATAGGAGTACTTCAGGAGTGTATCCAATCTGTATTGCAGTTGTGCTCGACTCTAGGATGCCCTATTAGCGGAGGAAATGAATGCCCCCGAAGTGGACGATACATGCATTCCTTAACTTTTGTATGCTGACGATGTAATCCTGCTAAATGGAAGTGAAATGTAGGGATGGGGGAGGGCTGAAAATGTAAATAAAACGTAAATCGATTTTTGAAAAAAGGGTTCTCCGGCTCCAGAGGAACGTCAAACAGTGGAATCATAAGGGTAGTGGGTTGTTATAAAAATACAGTTAATAGAAAAACAAGGACGGTGAAATGCCTGCTTAGACTAATGCAGGGAGACCAGTCCACACTTAGTGCTAAATGTTATAGATAGCAGATACAAAATAAAACACCAACATTTTGGGCTGCAGAGGTGGTAAGAGCATTCAAAGGAATTGGTCTGGGTTCAATATGCCAACGAAGCAATGCAAATAATAAAAACATACGGAAAAAAAGGTTAGAACAAGGCTAGAGGCTATCAGCAGGCCGAAAATCGAGGCAGAAACTTAACACGAAAGTCCCCTTGAGCCTATCAAATGAAATCAAACTAACCTGGGGCAAAGATGTATATGTGCTCGTTCTAGGGAGAAAGGCAAGATCAGGACCTGGTTTAGACTAGACTAGCATGTTGGAAGGCTCAAAAATAACGGATAGTTCTGGTAGGAGAATCTGCCCATTTTGTGGAGGAGATAAGGGATGGGTATATAGTCTGATCGACTGCACTAATTAGGAACATCCGAGAAAAACGCTGCTTCCATTAAAAAATGTTAAAGCAATTAGAGGCCGATTGGCATGCTGGGACCTGCTTGCGAAACACACTAATTGGCTGAATTTTCCTAGCCAAAGTGCGTGAAGCTAGAAGCAATATATTAGAACGCAATAACAAGTGTGATTATAAATAACGTGCAATAAGTTTCCATTCATATACCTGTAAATATCGTGTTTCCCATTTTTAATATTTTTATTTATCTTATAATTGTTTTGTTTTTTATTTGTTACTCTTTCTAATCGGGTATCATACTTAAGCAAATGTTGTCGACGACCCATACATAAAATGTATTTGTTATGTGTATATAGAATTTAATAGCAATAGAGATAGAACATTGCACAGATGGGGAGAAAAGGAGTCTTTTTTTTTTTTTTTTTTTTGAAAAATTAGATACTTGAACTTCTGATGAGCTGCTTTTTCTTTTCTTTATTCTTCCCCGATGCACCAAACTAGGAAAATGCTTCTATAATATATTTTATAGTAATACTAGAAATTCCAAATAAATCACTGTGAAAACTTGCCCGCATACTTTTATTATTCATTAAAGCATGTAAGTCAATAAGGAATAGATAAAGAGGAATGCATATTTTATTCTTCTTTTCCTCTTTGTTTTCCTCCTCTCTTTTGTTCCTACTGATATAGTGACTTATAACGGTTCCTCGCCCAATTTCCATATTCATTTTTAACCTGATACTAAAAAAATGTAGTATTGATTTTCTTAAAAAAAATTCTAGAAATAGTTGTTTTAACTAACTTTTTTGTTGTGCTAAACTTTGTCGTTATGGCAACCTTTAAATAGATAACTTTAGCAAATAAATTAAGCTTATGTTCCTATTTCATCACCATTTTCTTGGTACCTTGTAGTTCAAAGTCTAATTAAATACTTTTTTAACTATTTCTTTGCATTTACTTCATTAGTTTGCAATTCGTCCAAAGTTTATTTCTTTGCTTACAGTTTCACTTTTAGCTTTCTGCAAGCATTATTCTATTCGTTACACACCAATAATATAATAGACAACATCTTTAATTGTTTAGATATTTATTAATTTTTAAAACATATTTCGTATATTGGGAAAGTCGCATTATGATATGTTGAAAACTCAAGAAAACTGGCACGACAATATAAGGGAGAACACTTAGAGCACGCAAGAATTAACTTGTCTTATAGCATGTATTTGACATGTAATGCATTACATTAACACAATCCAATATTTACAAATAATAAACCAAATTTGTTTGCAATATCTATCTCCAAAATAACATTTAGCACTAAATAAATCTACTAATGATAGTACCTGACTGAATGAAGATGGAAAATGAAGATATAATGAAGACTGGAGCAACATATTCATTATTAGCCTACTATTTATCATGGAATCTGCAGATTTTTGCCTTCATCCAATATTATTCCGAATTAAATCGATGTAATCTCCTTCGAGAACAAGAAGACCTGTACGTGTCGCATCTTTCACACTATCACGTCCTCGTCGAAAGACTGCAATTCAACTGGCCACCGTTCAATATGGCATGGTTTCATTGTCACAGTCTTCTAGTAGATCCTCGGGATCCTGCGATTAGCTGCCTCAATTTTAATCCATGCACACTGCTTAATTTTATTAGCATTGCTTTAGGGTGGTCTAAATTTACACAACTTGACCCCTTCGCATTCATTGGCATACTTGTAGCTCACTATTAATGCTCAACGTGCTAAACAACTGTAGACGTACTAAGAATAACGCCTTTGCACGTTCATTAGCGGTGTGACAACAACGATTCCGCTATTTCTTTCCAGTTCTAATACTTATTATATTTTGCTTCATCGTCTTAAAGCATATTCTCCTTCGTTTCCCGTTCCTTCACTTCTAACCCCCATAGAGTCTCACGACTACGTGTGCCACTTTCTATACTCACTGTCTAGAAGCTCACGTTCCATACTCAAGAGCATTATAAAATACACGTGTGTCAAAGTAGTGTCTGCTGATGATTTATAGACATTACAACCTTGTAAAATAAACAAATAAAGTTAAGAAAGTGTACATAATAGCGATCTACCTGAAGAAAAACTTGAGTGGCTGGTTGCCGAGAAGCCTCAAGGCCCCGGAAGTATAACATTATACTTGAGACCCTCCATTAACGTTGAAGGTCGGCAACATCAGAGACGAACGTATAGGATGGCATGCTTCTTAGTTATTCATATGTTCAGCAAGGGTGTATGAAAATCATTTAATTAAATATAAATTATGTGCTTAATCCATATTAATGCCCTATCTTTCAGCAAGGGCATTTATTTGAAAAAAGAATCGAAAAATTGGTTAGAAAGACTTACAAAATGTGTTTTTCAAATAGGGGCGTACAGGCTATCAAACGCAGATTTTAAGGAAACCCCGTTATTTTAGCCATTTCATAGCAGAAAAAGAAGAATATAAAAGAATAGTTAATAAAATCATTGCCAATACTGTAGACAGTACTTTACAATTTTCTAAACATGAATATCAGTTATGTTTCTAACGTAGTACGAGGGTAGATTCATAAGTTTCCGGTCTAAAATTTTATAGTATCATAAATACAAAAAGCTAGGTTTCACTTTTCAATATAGTTACCTGTTATTGCAATTCACCCCCCCCCCAAATAGTCAGCAGTTTGGTCTTCAAAATGGGCATAAACAGCCTCCATCACTTCATCAAACTTAAATTTCCTTCCTCGAAGGACCTTCATGAATTTTGAGAAGAGGAAATAGTTACTGGCAGCTAGATATGGGCTGTATGGTGGATGATCGATCTCCTTGAAGCCACATTTCTTCACAGCTTCCTTTGCAACAAGAGCTGTGTACACAAACGCGTTGTCGTGAAAAAGGCGTGCACCACCATTCAGCTTTCCTCGTCTTTTCTCTTTGACGGAAGCACGTAGACTGTGCAGAAGACCAGCATAGTACTCCCCACTTACTGTGGTGTTCCTCTCCTTGAAGTCAATGAAGAGTTTTCCGTCATTGTCTCAAAAAGATGTGGCCATGATCTTTTTGGTTCACTTAGTGACATTGGCCTGATTTACGTCACTCCATTGCTTCTTTTTTGACAAGGGATCATAGTAGAGGACCATAATTTCATCTTCCGTAACAATGGTTTGCACAACTTCTCTCTTGCAGCTACGGCAGAGTTCTAAAAATGCCTAATAACAGATGACTCGTTGCTGCTTTTGGACTGAGAAAAGAAGTTTAGGCACCCATCTTGCACTAACCTTATTCATGTTTAAATGTTCATGAATAATTGGAAGGACTGTTGTTTTAGAAAGGCTCAACCTTGTTGCTATTTCTGCAGCTTTGAGCCGCCGGTCTTCCATAATTTCTCCTTCCACAAGAGCGAGCGATGTTTTCAGGAGTGAGCACCTTCAAGAGCCGACTTGCAAGCTCTTCGTCTTCAATGCTTTCCTGACCCATTCGAATAAGTTTGACCCGTTCTTTTATTGTAGAATACGAGGGTGGTGCTTCGCCATATACACGGTCGAATCGCTATTTAATTTAATTTGGAGTAAATTCTTCTTTTGTGAAGAACTTAATAATAGCTCGATACTCCATTATGAAAATGTCACAATCTTCTACACATAGCCTTCTCTATGCAACTATATCTGAACAACTGAACGAGCGGAGCGGAAGCTACAGCTGCAATTATTCATTTAACAGATATGGTATGACACCAAATAAGGCTTTTGTGAGGGCGATA
>CM060835.1:123202754-123207754 GCA_030762175.1 Metallyticus violacea
TAGTAGTAGTAGTATTTATCATTCCAGTTAAACTAAGTATGCGTACTGAATGAGGCATTTGTAGTGTTGCAGCAATTTCCTCCGAAGCGGGGGGGGGGGGGAAAGAAAAGAAAATGCTTCAGATAAAATTTGAAGTGCTCTTAGAGGACATAAGATACAGACCTTAACTCGTCCTTGAAATGCCATTCTGAAGATCATTTCAAAGCCATTTCCCCCCCCCTCCCCCCGGGAATGGAACGAGCATTCAGTTTTCAGTATAAAAGTTCTAGTCATCTATAATATAGGGGCGATAGATGATGTGACATTGGACAGAAAAGACAGCAAATGTTTTTCACTTAAACATAACTTACAACAATTACGTTTTAAGTTATATTTCTGCTGCTTTTTTTAATGTGTAATGCTTTTCTCTCTTCTCTAACCACAAGCAGAAGTCTCTGATAACAAAACATGCACACTATCAAGATCACACTATTTTACCGGTTATTTTGTGATGCTACTATGTCATTTCACTGCACAGTATCTGATTACGGCGATGGAGTTACTACATTTAAATACCGATAGCCTGTTGTAAAGACAATACTGCATTGTTTTTGTCATGTGCAGTGTCTTATATTTCGCATTAGTATTCAGAAGCACGTGCAGATATTTGTCGTGAAATTTGAATATGAACTTTGGTCAAGAAAGATCAACGAGAATACAAGACTCCTGCCTCAGAGTAGCTCCAATGGTGAAACAAATATTAACACCGGCCTTCGAAATGTCTTCACGTATAAGAGTTGAGAATCATGTCTGGCTCGGAATTTTATATTTTATCACATTACTGCAAGATACAAATTTTTGTCAACGTTATAAGATTTCTCGAGGTATGCATATGAATACACAATTTGTTTCTGAATGTCTCGTGCCAAAATCAGCACTATCAAGTTTCAGCTGCAGGCAAACAGGAAGAAAATTAAAGGAAAAGGTGGCACACTATATTAATGGTTGTAATGATGCTTGCGGTGAAGCCACGATGACATTTAATACACTACATTTAAGGAAACATTTATTTTTGTATTCATTTTATTTTTTTTTGAAAGCAGTCTAATTCCAACATTATTTTTGATTGTTGGGTGAGGATACCAACCTGAGCGTCTACAGGCTGGTATTTATTTACTTTTATATACTTTAATAGCTTCTTTGCCTTTATTATTAGGTATTTTATGATTTTATAAAGAATTTAAGTATTTAATTTTTCCTTTAATGTATATTAGATCTGGGCAATTATTTAATATTGTTATTTATTTAAGAATAATTAACGTCATATTAACGAAGAATCTGAGCATGAACATTCTGTCTAGTTTTCTGCCTAATTTCTCAAGTTTTGATCAAGTTATTTTGGCATATGGCATCATCAAGGAAGATTTTGTCCAAAAATCAAGATCTCCAGTATAAATGATGAAAAATAAAGATGATGAGCAGTACTGGTACAATTTAACAACTATCAGTTTAACTTGATACTCTCCCGCTAATGCCATTCCAAAATATTTATCTTTGAAAGCTTACGGAAAGGACCATCCTTAGGATAATTATGTCATAAGAAATGTAAATTGGCTGAATTAACGAAAGTAAGATAGGGATTTATGCTACCAATATATAAGAAGATTAACAAAATTTAAAAAAAGAGCTTGATAAGCAAATCTAAATATATAAAATTCTACAAATTGAAATATTTCGCATATTGGAACAAAATTATTTTTTTTTCCCAATAAATTACATATAACGGAGTGCTTACTTTTCCAGAAATGTTCTCGAAAATCCTATTCAAGAAAGGGATCCAATCCAGAAAATTGTAACAAAAACAAAGAAATATCTTAATTGGTGCCTGTGATATTTACCATGGTATTCATGAAAACCAAATTAGGGTATTGTGCTATCATAAACAATTGGGAACAAGCCATGGGCATCTAAATTAAGAAAGGGACTAGAAGCAATAGGTTGGAATCAATTTGGATGGCGAGTCAGGAGAATAGAAAGAGCGCACGAAGGAGGGTTAAGAACCGCCTGAGGGATATGAATAGACAGTAGACAATTGCGCAATGCAGAAAGATGATTTCGCTAGAAGTACAATGGGGGCGAAAATGTGAATGGGGAATGGAGCAGTACATCACTAAAATAGGGCTCGAGTGGCTCAGACTAGGGAGGAACATGGTCACAGATTAAGATCACTGACGAATATGAGCGGAGAACTCATCCTATCTGTGAGCAGGGGAAATCATTGACATATCCTGGCTGGATGTAAAGGTACGGAACAGTGGTGGGAAAAGTATTTACCGCAATCCCTTACAGGATCAAACAGAGGGAGATGATCATGCTGAGCTTTGTTGACAGCAATGGAAGGAGAAGTAGGATTAGATAGATTTCTAATGAAACTGAGAGAGCTCAGGTCTGAAAAGGTTGACGACGGGGGAGGGGATTGGGGGAAACAAATTGATTGATTCCAGCTGTATGTCATCCATAATGGGATTTCTTTTTTATATATTTTTTTAATATTTTTTTAAAAAAATCTTTGTCTGATATTTTTTATTTCACTGTATTTTTATTTTGATTTATTTATTTTATTGTTGAATATATATTTTATATCTTATTGAGAATTTATAATGTACAACATCTTGTGCTAAATCAAACATACCAAGTGTAGCATAAAAGTGCGTTGGACTCGTGCGCCTGTTGAAGTTCTTTTGCATTGTATTGGTGCCACTGTAACTACCACTACTACTACTGCTGCTACTACCTCTAGTACTACTACTACTACTACTACTACTACTACTACTATTACTATTACTAGTAACTATATTATTGTCATACCTTTGTCTAGATAGAGAATGTGAGGTTGTCTCCTTCCCTATAAACTTGAATATATCCTCAGCTAGGAGAAGCCATTTACGAAGATTCACGATGAAGTTATGACCATGCTATGGTGACTGCTTTCTGGAGAAAAAAAAATCAAATCAGCTATTCTCCCTGAACTCCAAACAAAAAAACCATGCAATAGGTCTAAAACTATAAGCCTTAATTCTCTCAACTATGTTGAGTTTATTTTAAAAAGTTCCTTGACAGGCGAGAAAAGTTTTGCTTAGAGATAAAAGATTTTTTTGGGTATACCAGAATTAGAAATACTTTTTATTGTAGGTGCAAATTCTTAAATGCTAGATTATCACTCTAGTTGCATAAAATGTCCATACTATTACGTTATTTTTTTGTTACTTGTAAATGCTGTCATCAATTGAGTATTAGATATAATATGAAGTTATTTAAGTTACAAGCAGGCAGAAGCCAGTCTTCAAGGCCATTATTGCATGTGTAAGAATTAGATTACAGTTGGTTTGGGAGAAGTTGTGTGTGTTACTCGGTACTTTCATTGTGTGTAAATTGTGCGCTAATTCTTCTTCGAAGAAATGGTTGTTATGTATGATACATGTTTAAAAAGGATTCTTGCAGAGACGATTTGCAAGAAAAATTTCTGGTAGTCTTGTTCTAGGTAGAAAAACTATTCGGCAGCAACTTGTTCAAAAGATACGAGAGAGAGGATCTGTCACTCTTAAGAAAAGTGTTCTGAACCACCCTGTTCTTATGAAGAAAAGCTCAATGAAATCAAGGATATTCTACGCAGATGACGACAGTAATGTCTTATAATACAGGTTTGTGCTTATTGTTCCAGTTTTAAATACAATATCATTTTATACTTTCAGTAAAAATACAAATACTGAAATAAAAATATTGACTTTACGCATCCGGATTCTTTGTACCTTTTACCAATTGCGGCGGCTGCACGTTCCCAGGCGGCCCGTAACTTATATAACCTCACTGTATTTAAGAAACAGTTTATGTTCAATCACTCATTTAGCTGTTGAATACAAAATTATTATAGAACCAACAAAAATTAATAGGTTAATATTAGCTACCAAACTAATTAGTGGCTAGAAGTTGATAATAGTAACCTATTCTGAAATATATGGCAACGCTAAAGTTTCTGAACTGTCGTTAATTTTTCTGTTCATCAATGGATAAAACTGTCTTCTTTCTTCTGATAAGTATCATAAACTTCCTCGGTGTTACTGATAATTCATCCTTTTCAGCTTGGGCTAAAATTTCTCGCAGTAAATCTTTCTCCACTAACAACAATAGCAATAGACAAACATTCTAAATAATATTCACCTATACAATGAGATCATAAGATATTTGCTTCAGAGCTTTCATTAGAAAATACCATTAATAATTATTTTATTTTATCGCAAGTAATATCTCGAGAGAGCATGGGATTGCCGATAAATTTATCTGGAAAGCTCAGAATCTCAAGTGGTGTTTATTAACACTATTTCCGAAAGAAATAATATACTCGGTCATGATGGTGTAGTGGTAACCATACTTGCCTCCTAAACCCAAGATCGCGGGTTCAAACCCGGCCAGAATAGATGGATATTTTCGGAGCGTAAAAATCCAAAGATCCTAAGTATGGCTCCCTTCGAAAGATAGTAAAGCCTGGGTCCCGTGTCGTACATTTACAGCACGAAAAGGAACCTCAAGCCTGAAAAAAAAGGCCTGTGAGCAAAATTTGTCGGCTGTTTCGCGCGCTGAATAGAATGGGACGCTGATGAGCTGTGATGTTAAAGAGCATCTGTAAATAAATAGAAAAAAATACAAACAAAAAAAAAAAAAGAATGAAATAAGAATTTAAATACAATACCTCTAAACTTGGATTACAAAATTGTATATTTATACTTAACTTTTTCATGGAATTTTACGACAGAGGAATGCCGATTGCGTGCCAATAGAATAGAGCATAATACGAGTTTAGGACTATAGAATAAGAACAAATGTAATATATATTTTAAATTCGCACAAAGAAACCATGTAATGTTATACTTCTGAAAATATATTTTATTCAGAAACTGTAAGACTAAAATGAACAAAAGTCGACTATTATTATCGCTGCCGTTCTATTTTCTATTACAATTGAG